>JAVYIG010000120.1:275000-682500 GCA_035222895.1 Strongylocentrotus droebachiensis | reverse complement strand
TCTCTCTCTCTTTCCCCCTCTCTCTCTTTCTATCTGTCTCCCTCCCCCCTCTCTCTCTCTCTCGCTCTCTCTCCTACCCCTTCCCTCTCTGTGCCTCTTCTATCTATCCATCCTCCATCCTTCACCCACTACCAATCGTCGTGGTATCATCTAAACAGCATTGATTTGTTCCTCTTCAATGGGAAGATGGAACCCACTGCACCAAAATCCGATTACTCATGTGGAAGGCACATTAATCCGAGAAAGATAAATGCTTTCGCTCTGCTCTGCTCAGAGTGCTCCAGCGATCCCGAAACTACATACACGAGGCAGCAGGTTCAATAGTTTAATGGGTATGACCCGACTTACTTTCAAGAGAGATGGAGTTCTTGTTTTCTTTCTTCTTTTTTGCCTCTGCATGCTGCTGTTTTGCTATTTTCAGGAAATTAAAAAAAATCTAAAATATACTGGCTATATAAGGACTAGAAAAGAAACAAAAATAAACTCAGACATTGTCCAAGACAAAACTTTTTTTTCTTCTCGATAATTCCAAGTGGAAGAGTTTTAAAATTGGAATGAATTGATATTCATTTCCATCACAATCAAATTATACAGGCCTATACAAAGATAAAAGATGAAATATAATAAGAGATTAGGTGACTGGCAAGAATTAATTCTTTGAAATGCCAGAGCGCCATAATGGCAACCATGCTAAAGCTGGGGTAATACTTGGGAAGTGCCAAGAGTATCAAGTCTGACAGACATGAGCGCTATATAAGAACCCATTTTTATTACTTTTATTATTATTATTACTTTTATCATCATTTTTTTATTACTATTATCATTATCATTATCATCATTATTATTAATATCACATTACCCCCCCCCCCCTCCAATGACAAACAATCAGTAGGTTTGGAGTAGGTCGTGAGTCGGTTGATCATTTGACTGAGTGGTATTACACATGAAACGATGGAGTCACCCTTTTGAACTTTCTATAATGAAAGAACAAAAATACTACCACCTTTTTACAGCTTGCTTCTCGAAATCCTATCTACAATTTGGGATGTTGTCTGTCGATTTTTCCTCTACGCTTTCAGTCCGTAAAAAGATGGGCACCATAGGATATGAAAGATTCTACTTCGGCTCTCAGAAAAAAGGGAAGACGAAGAGCTCATCCGCTTGTTGCCCGATCGATAGGAGAGCACAACAGTTTGTGGAGAGCTAGGAATCTTATGAGATTAAATCTTCCGGGTAGCTGGCTCCCCATTCCGCCTATTGCAGAGAGAGATGGAGGGAGGGGGAGGAAGGGAGGGAGGGATGAGGGGAGAGAGAGAGAGTAAGTCTGGACTTTATGTCTCGAGGGGGTATGTTCTTACTGATTTCCCTCAACGTTTCTCTGTAGACCCATGTACGCAAACCCATGATTACACAATTCCAGAGAGAGAGTCTGGGATTTATGTTTTGAGGGGGTAGGCGAGCCCATGATTATACAATAGCAGGGAGAGGGTGAAAGAAGGAAAGAGGGAGAGGGAGAGGGAGAGGGAGAGGGAGAGGGAGAGGGAGAGGGAGAGGGAGAGAGAGAGAGAGAGAGAGAGAGAGAGAGTTTCTGGGCTTCATGTCTCGAGGGGGTATGTTCCTACTTTATTCTCAATCTTGATCTGAACACAAATCAAGATTAGACGATTGTAGGGGTAGAGTCCAGGGCTTTATGAGTCAAGGGGAATGTTCTTACTGTTCTTTCTCAATGAAAGTACACAAACCCATAATTTTACAATATCAGAGAGAGAGAGAGAGAGAGAGAGAGTGAGAGAGTCAGTGCTTTATGTCTCAAGGGGGTATGTTCTTACTCTTTCTCAATGTTGCACTGAATGCCAAATCATGATTGCAATTAGAAAAACCATCCGTTTATTAAGAGCTGAGAAGGGCGTCACCTCATACTATTCAACTTAGAATTAGCACACTTATGGCACTTACTAGATGAAGTTTGAAAGCAATTGCAGGTGTATGTGTGTGTGTGACTCAGGTTCGAACCGGGGTCCGCCTGAGCCAGTTTGTTTGCAAAGACGGAGAGCTAGCTGACTAAGTGAACGTACCACTAGACCAACACATATTGCCCAAGTGCAGAAAGAGACTGGGCTATATATCTTATGGGGGTTTGTTCCTACTGTTATTTCTACTCGTTTTGCTGCATGCCAAATCATGATTGCAATTGGACAACGATCAGTTTTGATTTGAAAGCAAAGAGCAATCGGTGTGACCGAATGTCCTCACATTCTAAGGTGGTGATCATGTCTCCCTCTTTTAATCTTTTGCATGATATTTGACTTTACCATTCTCATGAATGTATATATATCTATTCACAGGAAGATTCAAGTGTAAAGACTGTTAGTTGATTTATAGTGCCTTTATTTACCCATCTTTTTTTCCATCAAACTGTTTTTGCTTATTGCTTTTTGGTCCAAATCATCTGAAGATGTGAACTTATTACGTTCAATCCATTTGACATTACAAAAAACTTTTGTAGGTTTTTCTTACCTTTTCTTCCCTCACTGTTTCTCTTTCTTTCTCTCAATTTGTCTGCCTATCTTGCTCTCTGTCTCTCTCAGTTTTGCATTCTCAATCTTTCTTATTTATTTTTTGTCTATCTTTGTCAGTCTGTCTGTACTAATCCCTTTCCACTGTTGTCAGTCTGTCTGTCTGTTTCTCTCTCTCTCTCTCTCTCTCTCTTCCTCCTTCCTTCTCTCCCCTCCCCCTCTCTCTCTCTCTCTCTCCCTCTATCCCCTTTTGTCTACCTCTCCCCCTCTCTCTCTCTCTCTCTCTCTGAAAGTAAAACAACAGCTATGACTTTGCCGGTGATCGAAAAATGTCTTTGACACTTTGCTTTAGAGACCACCAGCAACACAGAGCGTCAACGATTCTCTTTGATACAGGAAATGTCGGAAGTTTGGCTTCCTTTGCAAAGAGACAGCTCTGAAATAATGATGAGGGAAATGTCAAAGGGCTCCCTAGAATTATGAAAGTAATGGGTTTGATTTTGTTTTAAGGAAAAGAGATTGAGAGAAAGAGATTGAGAGAGAAAGAGAAAGAGAGAGAGAGAGAGAGAGAGAGAGAGAGAGAGAGAGAGAGGGGGGGGGGGGTAGAAGGAGAGACTGGAGACAGAATGGAGTAAAGGAGAATGAGGAAAAGAGTATACCAAAGAGACAGAGTGGATGAAACAGGGAAAGAGCAGGATACAAATTTGGGGACAGGGAAGAAGATAGCAAGAATACAATCAAATATTAGTGTTACTGCAAATGGAAATGATGAAATAAGAATAGGATAGGATTCATTTTGAAGGACAGCGATAGAGAGGAGGAAACAAACATTTGTGGAGACATAGTGAACACAGAAGTGAAGCAAAGAAAGTATAATGTTTTCATGAGGTAAAAAGAAGATTTTTTGGGGTAGTTATGCACCTTGCATTGTACTTTTTGCGGACAAAATCGGATGGAACATCGTTTAGATTCCCACATCTGAATGGCGCGGATAGAAAGGTAAACGTACCGGGGGAAAGACCTGATTTCCTGAGGAAAGAATGGGACGGAAGAGCTTTGAAAGAATTAAGGATGCATGAGAAATACACTGTCATGTCAGCTGTGGGCTGAATACAGACATGGTCTTAAAGGGGGAAGTCAGCCACCAAAGTACTTTAAACCCACACAAAATAACAAATGCATCATTAAATGTTGGTTTAAAGATGAAGTAGGAAGAGTTTTGAAAGAATTAAGGATGCATGAGATTGAGAAACATTGTCATGTCAGATAGTAAGATGGCAAATATGCCTTAAAGTACTTTAAACCCACAATATAATATCATATGCATTATTAAATGTAGGTTATACAGGGAAGTAGGAAGAGTTTTGAAAGAATTAAGGATGTGTAAGATTGAGAAACATTGTTTTTTTAGCTGGTAAGATTACCAACATGGCCTAAAAGGGAAAAATAAACCCCTAAAGTACTTAAACCCACACAAAAATATATAAAGTGTAGTCTTATATTTAGGTTAAACGGTTTAAGTAAGAAGTGTTTTGAAAGAATTAAGGATGCATGCAAAACATTGTCTTGTCAGCTATGAAGGTTGCAGGCATGTCCTTAAAGGGGTAAATCAACTTGAAATCTACTTTAAACCCAAAGAACTGTAAGAATGCATCCAAAAATGTGGGTGAAGGTTAATGACATGACAAATTTTGTATCTGCCCTTACAAGAAATTACAAGTACACATATCGTCCCTGTTTTCACGAAGTGACGGTAGTGAGGAAAATCGTCACGCAAAGTGAATGCAAGTTTTTTTCACTACCGTCACTTCGTGAAAACAGCGACGATATATTGAAGAATACACTAAATGCTTAATTTAAAATAATGGTTTAAAATGAGATTCTGGGAAAATTCCATTGTAGCTTTGTGTAGTAAATGGTAACTGCTGATAAATGATGACATGCCCTAACATGGTGACATTAAATAAACCCTTCATTGATGTATAAAAACTATCCAATGTCATCTCTTTACATTTCCAACTCAGTTGGCAAGTATGAGAGACAAACAAAAGGGAAATTGATACCCAATGTCAAGTCTACATTAGGTTGAATTTCCCTTTTCACTTGACTATACAACGAGTGAGCGAAGCTGTTTACTCTTTGGACAGCGTTTCACCTCTGTCGTGATTAAGTTTGATAATTTGGTTTCTATCTCCCATCATTCTTTCTCCATCTCGTTGAGGAGGAGAGAGCCCCTAAGATGGATCTTTGCTGAGGCACGCACCGCGATCGTCTCCAATTTCCACCTGAATACGCGGGTGATAAATGCTAAAAACCACCGAATTAGACAACCGTCGCGTTCCCCCTCTTAATGCACCTTGCTCGCTTTCATTCTCTTTTTTCATCTATCCCAATTTCTGTTCTCCTCTCCCTCTCTCGATCTCAGCCCTCTCAATCACTCTCTCGAACGTTTCTTCAAAATGGAAAAACAAATTCAGTTCCTATACCATAGAGCAGAACTAGCTCATATATCTCCTTTTTAATTCACCTGACTCTCTCTCTCTCTCTCTCTCTCTAACTCTCTGTTCATCTTTCCCCATATATCCCTTGCCCTTTCCCAATGTTCTAGCTCTCCAAGTTTCTTTCTGTCATAAAAAACAGCAGCAACAATAACAGCAAACAAATTCTACTTCAAGCATAGCCTCTCACACAGTCTCTCTCTCTCTCTGTCTCTATAGGTGTCTTCATTCCCATTTACTTCTTTCACCCATCTGCATTCCCCTCCCTTCTCTTCCTCTTTGTTTCTCTCTCTCTCCTTCTCTCTCTGTATCTCTCTCTCTCTCTCTGTATCTCTCTCTTTCTTGCCCTCTCACTTTCTCTCTCTCTCACTCTCTCTCACTCTCTCTCCCTCTCACTCCCTCTCTGCTTCTTCATATATCTGTCTGTCTGTTCATCTCTCTCTCTCTATCTATCTCACACACTCTCTTTCTCTCTCTCTCTTTCTCTCTCTCTCTCTCTTTGTTCCTCCTCATCCCTGTTTAATTTACAGATGCCACGCTCTGTTCACATCTGTTCTGCCAAGCGACACAAAAGAGAACCACCCGAGAGCATCGCCGCTATTTTTGGCCCCCATCAAATATCTTTGCCTCATTAATCTGACTCCAAGTTTACACTTTGAGGCTCATTCGTTTCTCACTACCATGATATTAGTTGAGCTGGGGTCAGCTTTTCAGGTCTCTAATCGGACACGAGACAAGATTTACCGTCCCGATGAATTCCATCGTTAAAGATAAAGTTGAGTATTGATCGATCCGGCCTTGCAATTATACCGTAAAGGGACCACATTGTCTTGAAGCACTTGAGAAAGTTGGATTATGAAGTACATAAGAATTGGGATGCACTGTGACGTTTTGGAATCATCAAGATGAGAAGAAATCGACTCAATCTTGCTGACAGTCAGTCACATGCAGCGCTCACAGAAATGGGTGTATGGGACTACACATACATATGGGAACAAAATTTGGTCCAAACTTGTTAAAAGTTTCTCGTTATATTTCAAATATGAGGGCATTTGAAGTACAATCCTTTCTCATGGGACATTATTACTGGGATATTTCTTCCTAACTGACATCTAAAGAACAAGCTTGCAAATTATTGTTCAATTTGACCAGAACTCGACCTTCTCTTTAATCCCAAGCTTTCTACACATCGCCACTTTCAGAGGGAAATGGCCGAATGTACCCAGTGTCGGTAGACATGATGAATTCCCTAAAAAGGAATTTTCTTGGAACATTAATTTCCTCTCGGACCACATTGTTGTTAAAATAAACATACAAGGACAAAAAAAAGTCAGATTCCTTCGAAACATCAAATGAGGGTAGAATAACCAAATCTTTTGATTCCCCCTGAAATGCCTGCGCTCTTCTTCCAAGCTGAAATTTCTGCTATCGAGTCCATATTGGGCAGTATATGGGTAGCTTGAAATGACTTTATACAGTCCAACGTAGCACACTTCAAACCAGCTTCAAAAATGTGGGTAGAAATACACAATAATTTAGGCAGGTCTAACACTGGGCACTTTAGAAGAACCACATAATCGGTGCAGTAATTGAATGGTAGTAGTTGCAACCCCTTTTCTATTGTTTGGTTTAAATTATGAAAACAATGACTTTGAAGAAAGTATGTTCAAAATTGAGAAGGGCAATGTTAACCCTTATGTTACCACCATGTTACACAACATTTCTTCAATATGATATTTGTTAATCCAAATATTTTGTATTACCCCCAAAAAATTGATGACCCAATATCAAATTTCAAAAAGTATGTTCGGAGTAAGAAGGTTGATAACTCTATGATAAAGTCTACAATTTAACCCCCTTTTGGCTCCAAACAGACTTAAATCTATTTTTCTCCTAAAAATAATAATAATCGGATGCAATATTCACAATTAGGTCGGTTCGAATGGCCTACGGCAGTGAAAAGGGCCAGTATAAAATATTCGAAAAGCCCCATTTTAGCTCCAGTATTAAGTCGCCCACTTGATTTCAAATTAAGATGATCAAAGTGCTGCTATGGCAGTATAAATGAGGGCATGAAGGGATATTCATAAGGTGTTTGATTCGCATTGCCATGCAAATAAATACAGGACAAAGATGTATGAAAGGAATACAATCTTGGGCTTAATAGATCTGTGTCATATATGCATGTATCTTCAAGATGATATGTTTGTCTAGTGAGACCTAGAAGGACGCAAGTCTATGCAGGACTCAACACTAAAGGCCCCTGTAAAAAAAAAGTTATTGTAAAGCTGCATGAGCAGCTCTATGTAAAAAATGCATGAGTTAATGCCCTTTTTGCGCTTAATTACCAGACTATAACTGTTAAAGTTATGGGGAGGAGGCCGATGTAAGGCATCTAGCGACTGTAAAGTCTTATTGTCATCGTGATCCAGATAATCGTAGACATTTTTAACAACGGGGCCATGCATACAATCCAGCTGGCTCCTTTTGAAAGGAGCCAGCCAGCTCTATGTAAAGTATAATAGTTAAGTTAAGTATAAGTATAATAGTTACAGCCCTTATGGCTCTATGTAAAGTATAATAGTTAAGTTAAGTTCAGTATAAGTATAATAGTTACTGCCCTTCTGGCTCTCAGCAGACTGTCCTTAAGATATGGAGATCTAGGATGTAAGGTATCTAGCGATTATAAAGTCAAATTGTCATCGTGATCCATAAGAACATACATTATTCAAAAGTTTTAACAGGGGGGCCCAAATATACGATCCAAAAAAAATATATAATCCGGCTGGCTCCATCCAAACCTGCTCTATGTAAAAGTGTATGATTGAACACCCATCTCACTCTCGGCAGACTAAACCCGAGATACGGAGAGCAAGGACGTATGTAACATATCTAGCGATTATAAAGTCAAATTGTCATGGCGATCTAGAGGAAGATACATATTCAACGGAAGGACAGAAGTCAACAAAATATTATCTGTCTCTCGACATTTGAAGTAAGGTAGAAGAGGTTTTGACTCACAAAGCAGGTTTCCAAAGATGAATTTTAATGATGTAGAATAATTGAATTACACCCTCCTTCTCTATTTCATTGTGGAAGTAAGGTCAAGGAAAGTAAGTTGATATATAAGAGAGATTCATGCGAACCCTGTGGATTTAAAATGTAGGTGTAGTGATTAGTTACGTGGAAGTTTTAATGCCATGCGCTGTACTTCATTACCTAAACCTTCACGATATTCCTAATAGTGAAACAGAGATGATGAAAATGTATGTTTTGAATCATCTGATAAATAATGGGGGGGGGGGGAAGAGAGAGAAAGAAAGAGATAGATAGAGAGAGAAAGACAGAGGAGGGGGCTGGAGACAAAAATGAGCAATAATTGAACAAGAAAAAGAGAGATAGAGAGATTGACAAAGGGGGGTGTAGGCAAAGTAGTGAAAGAGATAGAGAAAGAGAGAGATAAAGAGAGACAGAGAGACAGAGAGCAAGCAAGCGAAAGTGAGAGAAATCTGTTGAAAGCACATGATTTAAAAAAAATGGATGAGAGCAATTGTGGACATGAAGGGAACATGGAGAGAGAGAGAGATTAAGAAAACATTAACGGAAGAGAAAGAGGAAAAGAGGGAGTAAGAAAAAGATGAGGAGTGAGAGAGGGAGGGAGAGAGTGAGTGTGTGTGTGTGAGAGAAGCCTACTAAACATTTTCCACATGTGATAAGTGATTAAGGGCAACATGAATTCCAATCACACAGGGCCCTATGCCGTCTGCTAATATCACTTTTCATATCAATATTTCAATGTGGGCTTGTGAGCGAGACATGTTAATTGATATTGGAGTGGCTGGGATCGGAAAATAAATGCTGGGGCCTTTAGACAAATTGGCGAGCCAGTTATCGCTCGAAGACCTTGCAACTTCACTCTTCTGAATAGATAACCATATCGACTCGTCCGGACTGAACGTCACTTCTTCTTCTTTTACGATGTCTGATTTGCCAGTTGTCATTGTCTCCATCTTTTCTTTTTTTATTTTTTCAGGATGTTTTTTCAGGTTTTGAGGATTTGGGTTTCTAGGTTTCAGCAGTCTGGAGATGAAATTGAGCCATGTGTGATAAAAATTAACATGGAGTTGATTTGGGACTACGCGTCACCCAAGTGTAATTCAAAATGGCTCTGTAACACTATCATTTATCTCCACCACCCTTCTCTTTCTCTTTCTCTCTTTCTCTCTCTGCCTGTGAGTGTGTGTGTGTTTGCCTGTATCTTTCTCTCTCATAGCAGAGAACATATCCCATATGCATTCTTACTTTTGCTGCACAGTCATTAAATATGCTTTCTTTTATTTCTCTTGATAAAGTTTGCTGTAGTGTGAATGACCTAACTATTTAAAATCATTCTGGTCAGGTATTACTTTGTGGGTCATAAGATATCTGAAGACCCTAATCTGTACCCACAGGATGTCTTTTTGGAGGGTTGAAGTAGCTATTTGGTGTAGAATAAAAGATGATGATGGTGCGATGAATATGTTAGAGAGGGAGTGGAAAGGGTAAGCGACAATGGTGTGAAATTTACAGATAGGGTTTTGGGGGAGAGACAGAGAGGGGAAAACACAGATAGAGAGAGGGAGTGAAGGACAAGAAAAGAAAGAGCAAGAGAGCCAGAACTTTGATGTAAACGTTAAAAAGTGTAAAAAAACGAAAGGAGTCAACACACTTTTAGCTCCTAACGGACCATATTGCTATACTGAAAAATAATATAGAAAAAATAATATAAAACGGAGTACACATTTCTCACTCTGTACCGCATTGGAATTTTGAACATGTCTATCTTCAGCAAAACCTTTATCCATTCCTACCTCAAAATAATGCCTGAACCCTGTTTCAAAATATGTGCATTTAGTTGCATAACTTGCACCATGTACTACATTTTGAATGAAACTTTCACACTAGCACTATTTTTGTTTGTATGCAAGAGGGGAAATATTCCAAGTTCATATTGTTCTTTGCCTACAAAGTGGAGGAACAGGATGAAATTAGCAAGTGTTAGAATAGTTACAACTGCTACAAGTTGTAATGAACAGCATATTTCAACCAAATCAATATTATGCATTTTTAATTTCAGAATTGTACATCTTTAATGGCTTTCAATGTTCTTCCTTTAATTTCTCTTGGATCCTGTCAGAAAAAAAGACATGCAAATGTTCAACATAATAGTATAAAAAGGTTTTGTTCGATTTCCATGTTCACAGTAAAACACAGCTAAGGCATTGCTATTTTAGTCTCTGTTAATCAGAAGAGCCAAATAGAGCCTGATAGATTTAATTTCATGGTAAAATAACCGCAAATAGATGCAGAGTCGAGAGAAATTAAGACAAAAAGGAGGAAAATAGAGACGACAGAGATCGGAAGGTGCTATGATCTTTAGCCATCTTTCCGACGAAAGACTCTTTGTGGCGTATCGGATGCGGCTTTGATGAACACCCTTCGTCCGTGGTACCCCTTGCGTTATTCTCCCCCGGCATTAAAATTGCATCTTTCAGCATCCTGGGATTTCGTCCAATGACGCACTCTGTCGTGGTGTGAAACTAATTAATATGCAAATGGGGAGGTGGCTATCTTTATCTGGTTCTCTCTCTCTCTCTCTCTGTCTCTTTCTACCTCTCCCTCTGTCTGTCTGTCTGTCTCTCTCTCTCTCTCTCTCTCTCTCTCTGGCTCTGTCATATCTTTTGTCTCCCTCCCATCTCTCGTCTTTCATCATACAGACCCACAAACACAAATCTCTCCATCTTTCTCTGTTTGTCTCTGTCTATATCTATCTCTCCCTCTCTCTCTCAACGTCCATCTCCCCTCTCCTCCCCCCCCCCCATCTCTCTCTCTCTCTCTCTCTCTCTCTCTCCTTCCCTCTATCTCTCTCCCTCCCTCCCTCTATATCTCTCTCTCTCTCTCTCTCTCTCTCTCTCTCTCTCTCTCTCCTTTTCCCTCTCTCTATTTCTATCTCTATCTCTGCCATATGTGTGAGCTGATTTCTTGATCTTGGCTCAGAAGGAAGCCATTCGACCCAGTGGATTATTTACTACTTCTTCATGTATACTGTGGAAACATCGGAGGGGGGATATCATGCACTAGAATGTGCCAAACAAGGAGAAACAGTGATGTTGATAGGATTATGAATATAATCATTCTAGAATGATAGAAACATCATGCATAAATAGATGTGATATATAGAAAAAAAAAATTTTTTAGAAGGGACTGTTAGACTTGGATAGTCATCTGATTTTAGTGATAAAACAAGTATGATGCACATTTAAATTAATAATGAGTACAAAAGAATATTATATACAGCATAAATATGAAAACTGCCCCTCCCCCAACCATCACCAGGAGATAGCTATTCCCCACTCCCACTCCCCACCCCAACTCTCCTCTACAATAAACAACCCCCCCCCCCCCCCACCCCTCATACTCTCCCAACTCCCCAACTCCAAACTTCACCTACCACTCCATTCCAACATCCCTAATCAACCCTCCTCAACCCCCTCCAACTTCCCCCTTCCACCAACCCCACTCCCCCTTTCACTCCAACTCTTTTTCTTCAATACTTCTTACTACCCCCTTCTACTCCACACTCTTCACCCCTCCATACTATTCACCCTATGTGTGCATGGAAGCAAGACTAGGTTAAAAACTGCTGTAACCCCTGGGGTGCAGACTACACAGGGGGCGTCTAGCCATGTCATGGCGAATGTGCCGTAAATATACATTAATGCATCGGACACGGCACCTTGCCATCGTAATCAATAATTGACACAGCAACAAGACCGATTCATCCAATTAATAACCAGGGGATTACAGACCAGCAAATTACCCAACGCAATCAACAGCTCATTGTTTCGTGTCTGAGAGTGGCGAAATTCAACAATGGCGTTCCGTACGGGGTTTATTCATCTATGTTTGGGTGGATCGATAAGCAATAAATATATTTTTTTGTTTTGTTTGGGGGGGGGGGTATATTTTGTGCAATTGCAAAAATAGCCACTTCTGGTATCTGTTAAGGAGAGTCCAAAATAGGCCAATCAAATTGGTTCGCTGCAGCTCAGATGATGTTATAATATTTCATAAAAACAAAAGTGAAGAACATATTGCTTACAGCCATTTTGCGATGCCATCTGGATAGAACTTTTTGATGATCGAATGTTCTATAAAAATGAATTAAAGCTTTGGGATGACTACCTTCACCCTTTGCTCTATCAATCAAACATTTTTTCTGATAACAAACTGTAATTATGGTATCTATATCAAACTATATCAAGGAATGGATTTAGGATTCTGTAAAACAGGATGTGGCACAGCTCCAAATATATCTATTTAAAAAAAAATGACATGCAAAAAAAGAAGAAAAAAAGAAATGGACAAACAAAGAAAAAACCCTCTGTACTTAACAAATGCAAAGTTTAGAGTTTGAAGTGGGGGGGGGGGGGGGCAACAGAGGCAGTCCGTATCCCTGTTATATCCGCCAGTAAATATACCTTCTCCGATGCACACAAGCATGCATGAAGAGTTCGGTGAACATCAGTAGTTCTTAGACACATGGTCCTGAACTTTATATGCTTCTTTGACATTTCACAGATAATGGGGAAGCGATATAGAGACGTGAAGTGAGAAAATGGAAATGAGAGAGCTAGACAGAGACAGAGAGAGAGAGAGATGGGGAGTCAGAGAGAGAGAGGGAGAGAGAGGGAGAGAGAGAGAGAGTAAGACAGAGACGGAGAAAGATGGGAAGGGAGGGAGAGAAAGAAGAAGATAGAGAGTAAGGGCAATTTGAGAAGAACAAGGTTTATTGGAGAGAGATAGAAACAATAAATTGAAGAGAACATTTTACAAAAAGAGGGGAGTGAGGGAGAGGGAAGGGGAGGGAGGAGGGGAAGGATATTACTTTTTAAAATATTTGTTTAGGTGTTAAACTGTTATTTATCCCCCGAAAATAAACAAATAAAATAAAATACACAACAACAGATTGAAAGTAAGAATAGATACTGGTATCTTAAACCCTCCATAGTTTGAAATCAAGCATAGAGAGAGAGAGAGAGAGAGAGAGATAAAGGGAGAGACAGAAATAGAAAAGGCTCAATAGAGACAAAGATATATAGAGAGAGATAGAGAGAGAGAGAGAGAGGCAGCGAAAGAAGTATCCACAAAATCTATTCTTTCACTTTTAACATTCTACCTGATGAGAATTAAATACGCAATCAAGGCTTGAATGTTACAGCTATTAATACAGGTAGACACGTGTAGCCCGAGCATGGATACATACCCTCGACCCTCTGCGCCTGAAGCCTCGCATGCGAGCAGCTGAACCAACCGCATGAATAATAAAGTGCACGAATGATTAGGTGACTCATAATGAAGCATTCCCTTCCCGCAGATTAACAGACAACCCTCTGTGCAATAATGCTCCGTCTCTTTAGGCCTGTCTTCATCGGCTCAAGTTTTTTCAAATAACCCGCTATTTTCAGACTTGGGATATTATCCCGAAACTCAAAATTGCGTCATCACTAAACAGATACGCTCATCACAAACTAGCTCGGACGGGCTCAATTAGCCAACTATTTCTCAAATAGAGGGATATTTTGGAAACAAGACCAAGATTTCTCTGAATATTTTCTCAACCAAATGTCCCGCTAATTGCAACGGGGATGGTTGAAATAGCGGGTTATTTGGCAAACTCAAGCTGAAGGAGACAGGCCTTATGCCTCATTTATGTGCTCCATCGTCATCTAAGTGATCACATTTTATCTTTTAATAATAAATGTAGATTGGTTGATTGCATATCATCGTGGCATTCTTGTACAGTACTGCACTCCCCCTCCTCCTCTTCTTTTAGTACCCCTCTGTCTCTCTCTCTCTCTCTATCTCTGTCTCTCTAGCTCTCTCCCTTCCGCTAATCTCCCATTCTTGAGCTCCAATGGCATATTAGTGATCAAATTTTAATATTGAATATTAAATGTGGATTGGTTGATTGCATATCATCGTGGCATTATTGTACAGTACTGCACTCCCCCCTCCTCTTCTTTTAGTACCCCTCTGTCTCTCTCTCTCTCTTTGTCTCTTTCTCTCTCTCCCTCTCCCTCTCTTTATCTCTGTCTCTCTAGCTCTCTCCCTTCCGCTAATCTCCCATTCTTGAGCTCCAATGGCATATTAGTGATCAAATTTTAATATTGAATATTAAATGTGGATTGGTTGATTGCATATCATCGTGGCATTCTTGTACAGTCGGCACTCCCCCTCCTCCTCCTTTAGTGCCCCCTTTTAGTGCCCCCTCTCTCTCTCTATCTCTGTCTCGTTAGCTCTCTCCCTTCCGCTCATTTCCCATTCATGAGCTCCAATGGCATCTTAGTGATCAAATTTTTATATTGAATATTAAATGTGGATTGGTTGAGTGATTATCATTATGGTTTCCTTGATCTTCCCCCATTCTCTCAATCTCTCTTTAACTCTCTTTCACTCTCTCTTTCACTCTCTTTTTCACTCTCTCATTCTCTCTCTTTATCTCTCTAGTTCTCTCCCTTCCGCTCATTTCCCATTCATGAGCTCCAATGGCATCTTAGTGATCAAATTTTAATATTGAATATTAAATGTGGATTGGTTGAGTGATTACCATTATGGTTTCCTCAATCTTCCCGTTCTCTCTCTTCCTCTATTATTCACCATTTCTCTCCTCCTATCTCTTCCTTTCCCATCTCTGCTACATAAAATTGTTTGATTAGTAATCATTTTAGCTTTCTTCATCTTCCAGTCCTGTCTCTTCTCTTCCCCCTCTTTCTTTCTTTCTTTCTTTCTTTCTTTCTTTTTTTCTTTCTTTCTTTCTTTCTTTCTTTCTTTCTTTCTTTCTTTCTTTCTCTCTTTCTCTCTCCCTTTGTCTCTCTTTCTCATTCTCTCTCTCTCTCTCTCTTTACCTTCCTCTCTATCTATCTCCTTCCCCTTTTCCCCGTTATTGTTCCTCCCTCATAAAACAACCTTAAATTGGTAAATTAATACATTAACCAAACAGGTGTAAAAATAAGTTCTACTACAATAGCCCTCATTTCTCCAAAGAAACAGAAAAATGAAGAAAAAATGTAGGCCTCATATTACAACTAGGTAACCTAAATAATAAGAAAGGAAATATACCAAGCATTTCTCATTTAGACTACGCCATTGCCCTTATACCAAAGAAAACACAAATTTTCATTAAATATGCCAACACCGGTTGAATAGGGACCGCCCCGAGATGATTATATTGGAATGTCTTGGTACAATTGATGAGAAAATGACCTAGATATTGTCTGCGAAAAGAGAGAATAAAAGAAAACAGAAAAAGAAGATCTATTGCCCCACTCTTACGGCCTTGGATAACTGTTTTGCTAACAGGCAAATATCTCTCCAACGTATGACAAAATGTGATAAAACACCTGCCTCAAATTGCAAAACATTGAGAGGAAACATCTCTCTCCTGTGGTCGCTAACACCGCCAACGACAATCAATTATCTGTTATGGGGTGTGGGGGTGTGTCTACATCTAACTTAGATAACGTCTTTGATAATGCTTTTTTACTCACCTGTTGGGTTTTGAATGGAAACAACAAGAAGAGGAGGCAAGATCGCATGTGGGAGATAAAAAGAAAAGAGAAGAGAAATACGTTGGTTAGTTCATAGTGTTCATGTAACTTAGATTTATTTTCAGTTCTGTTTTTCAAAGATACCATTAAAACAGAACAAGAGTATTGTTTCACGACAGGTATAGAACTATTATGGTTTAATTTGGGTAACGTTCAAACATAGTCATGATTTTTTAAATTCTTAGACTTTAAGTGATAAAACAGCAACGTTCCAGCCAATCTAGGCTATTTTCAGGCTGTGATGAGAGTTAAAAAATCATATTTTGTTTGGTCTTCGCTATGAGTGTAACAACTACCCCTGGAATAGAATCACGAGACAGTAGCTCTTTACACAGTAAGAGTTCATGAATAAGTCGTCCGGATACACTATATTATATGTAATGTGAACACTGTCTGTCTTATTACACATTAATGCACAGCTCAAGACTAACATGTTCACACTATTCGCATCACAATTAAAAAAAAATGTGAAAATGACAATGGGCAATCGTCCTTTTAATCTAATGAGGATGAGCAAATAAAGAGAAAGTAAAATCATATAGAACTACTAGGGTGCAGAGACTTTCTATGGACTAAAAAATATAGTGCCATTCGTCTAAATTGGCAATAATGGACTAATGGGGAATACATCACTTTAACTTCGGCGAGTTTTACGTACAAAATAGCGTTTCTCTCCTCTCGTTACTTGAGCCATCAATCACGACATTATTTGCTCACATTCTGAGCCCAGCCCTGGTTAATTGTTCGCCAAACCCCGCCTAAGTCCGACCGTTACCACGTGGCCTTCATGCTTGCGAGCATCGCGGTAAGCGGCGCAGCTGCCAAACGCTCCCGAAATTTCGTCTATTGCACACCCGACTCCAATTACTCTTAATTGGCTCTATGTGATCACGGGGGAGGGAAATAAACACAAAATCTGGAGGCTTTTTGTCAATTACCTTCCTTGCATCACATTTTATTGCCACACTAATTCTCTCTCTCTTTATTTCTCTCTCTCTCTCTTTCTTTCTCTCCCTCTCTCTCTCTCTCTCTCTCTCTCTCTCTCTCTCTCTCTCTCACTCTCACTTATCTTCAGTGTTGTGTATCTGCATGTGTGTGTCTCTCTCCCTAGTTTCATTCTCTTTTTCTCCTTTCTCAATCTTACTCAACTTAACCCATCTATTCTCTGTCTGTCTCTCTGTCTCTCTCTCTCTCTCTCAAAATGTAATTTGTCTATACATTTTGTTTTCTCTTCCCCTCCCTTGGCCTTTTCTACTTTCTCTCTTCTCTCTATCTCTCCCGTCCTTTAATGGCTGCTCACATATCAACAAATTACTAACGCTAACGATATTGACAAAATGGTTGTAGACAAAATATTTATGGATCAATAAAATTGGTGCTGAAGGGTTACAAGCATAAATCAGAAGAGCACCATAATTCTTGTCTAACTCTCTCTTTCTCTCTCCCTCCCTTCTCTCGACCCCTCCCTCCCCTTTCTTATTCTCTTTCCCCCTTTCTCAATTTATATACCTATCTCTCCACTATCCACCCACTCTCCCTCCCCCCCTCTCCCTTCTAACCCTCCCTCCCCCTTTATTTCTCTCTCTCTACCCCTTCCTTCTCCTCTCAATATCTCTCTCCCCCTTTCTCAATTTAAATACCTATCTCTCTTTCTCTCTCTCTCTCTCTCTCTCTCTCTCTCTCCCTCTCTCAACTCTTTTTCTGATTGTGTGGGTGTCTACTCATTATGGTTTAACAATCAATCGCATCTCACATCCATGATACCATGTATGCATAATTCATGAGTGCCATGTAGGGGATTCCTATCTTCTTTTGATGTGAACTCATTTCTACTTACCTTAGTGGTTGAGTTATCTTGCTCTCTCTTTCTCTCTCTCCCACCCCTCCCTCTTCTTCCCTCTTTCTTTCTTTGTTTTCTTTCTTTCTTTCTTTATCATTTTTCTCTCTCTCTTTCTATCTTTTTTTCTTTTTCTTTCTCTATTTGTTTCTTTCTCTATTTGTTTCTTTCTTTCTTTCTCTCTCTATTTCTTTCTCTCTCTCTCTCTCTCTATTTTCTCCCCCCTCTCTCTCTCCCTTCTTCCCCTTCCTCTCTTTTCCTCCTTTACTATTAACCTTCTCCCCCTTCCCTCCTCCTTCCCTCCTATCCTCTCTTTCACTCCCCTGTCTCCCTGCCTACAACCCTCTCTCCTGTACTTTTTCTCTACCATTTTTTTGCTTTTGTTACTATCTCTCATTTTTCCTCCCTAATTTCCCCCATCTTTCCTCGTCGGCTATCTGCAAGAAGTCTGTAAAAGTTATGTATTGCCAATGGCAGTAAATACCTTCTTGCAGGCTGGGGACATTATCTATTTCTGTTTTTTACTCCCATTTTTTTTCTTCAATATTCATTTCTCCTTTACTTGAAGAAAAAAATATAATCCCTTCTACATGTAAATGTTTGTCATATGATCATCCATTGTCCTCTTTAATCATTCTCTCTAAAACATTTCTATTTGTTTCTTTTAATCAAAATACGTCTCTCTTTTCAATCTACCTTTTTTCTCCCACTCAAATCCCCACAAAAAACACTTTCTTTGCCAGTATCGAATTTCCAAACACTGCGCTCAAGATTTAAGTAAACTAAGCCATGAAGGGAAAAAGAAAAACTGCTAAAGTGGGCCATGATATGCCTTTCTCGTTCTTTATTACCGACAAAAGACTTTGCCAGCAGTAAAACACCCCTTGATATTTCCAGCTGCATGTAACACATTGTTCGCGATACGGCATTAGTACTTGAAAAACATCCCTTGATGAATGTGGTAACTAATGCCATCAAAATCAATCCAGACGTTCAATTTATCTAAGAAAACAAGAGCAGAGACTGTAATACATATAACAATGGAAATCATTATCTCATCAATAAAGCCATCAAAAATGTATTACATCCTTGAAAAAAGGGCTCATGAACTCTTTGCTGGTTAGAACAGGGTAATAGAGGTTTGTGTGAGAAATGAATAAAAGGTTGAGGGAATTATTCCAGGAGCCTGTCCTTGGGAGTCTAACTCGCATCATCAATACATGAAATGTTCTGCACGCCCGCGCAACGCACAAGTGGAGCCGTGTCGATTGTTACGATCGGTCTGGATGCGAGCCGCAGGCACAACCTCTTTACGATGCTCCGTCTTTTTCTCCCCGAATCGCTAACCGATTGCAAATTGGCTGCACGACGCGGAGCTCGGAGATGGAGCACCTTGCATTATAGAGTTTTTGCTGGGGTTCCGGGTGATAAGCTTTCTCTCTCTCCCGTTTCGGTGACCACATAATTATTGATGGTTGGGACTACAGGGGGAAAATGAAGTAAATGCGTGGGATCAACAACCTGAAGCGAACCAGGATTTCATGTTACTTTGGGTTTCCTGGGCCATGTGTGCCTATAAGTGGATGGAACCATGTTGAATGGAAGAGAAAATATGTACAAGGAATTCAATATATGTCAAGCCTCAGGCCTTAATCAATCCAAAAATTACACATAGACGACTTGACATCAGTTTCTAAGGTTTTAGTCTACAGCTTCATTTAAAAATACAGCAAAGATCGATATCCGGTCAATAAGATTGGACTTAAAAAATAATATCTGGTAGAAAATACATGTGCCATCTGTTGAGAGCTAAAATGGCTTTAATTCACGTATTTCACAGAGTTAATGCCATTGTGTATCTTAGCAGACAATACTAAAATTTGGAGCACATGTTCTGTGACGTATATTTTAGTAACCTATAGATGTCACCCTGTCTGAAGGACTACTGGAAAATGCTCTATCGAGGATACACCCCTTTCATACAGCAAAAAAAAAAAAATGTTTCAAACATCATTGGTTGAGGGGCAATGGCTCAGTGGTCTCGTAAACAGGAGGTCCGGGGTTCCGGGGTTCGAAACCAAGTCGATGCACTAGTGCCCTTTGGTAAGGCATTATTCCACATTATCAAGTCCCTCTGAGAGGACTTAAAGCCACCAATCCCCTGGTTGCTTACTTCAGGCACATACATGCTTTCTTAGCAGTCAGATAAAACAAACAAACAAAACAATAGTACTATAAGCAATTTTTTTTTTCTTCTTCTAAAGGATAAACCTCCTTTCATACAATGGAAACTATATGATGTTTTATACAATAAATCTATAACTACACAATAAGTGCCTGAAGTTTTTCTTGTAAGAATATCATATACAGTCAAATGTCCCATTAAAAAAAAAAGGCATAACAGAAGGTTTTTCATTTGAATGGAGGTTTTGGCATCGCTTTTGACAAGAACCTGATAAAAAATTAAAAATCAGGGTTGACTTGGCATTTATACATCACACATGCACAGCCCAAGCCAGACTTGGGATATCTCGAAAGTAATAACATTCCCAATGAAATGCATTTATTTATTGATTATTTGTTTCTGCGTGAAAATGGCTGTACGGGAATTTGTCGCTGGATAAACTTACGGACACACAGCGGGACGCTCGGATACGCACACTCACAGATACGGCGAGTGACACTTCATCAACCATCAATTGATTTATTTAGTGTATCCCCCGTTTCAAAGGCTGTTCTAGGCTCTCATGATTGATGGGACGGGGGCCCAAATGTCAAATTATTTATGTCGAGGGACCTCTTTTTTTTCTTCTCCATGTCTCCCAATCAATCCGAATCCTGTTTCTCAACTTCTCTTCATCTCTATATCTCCTGTTAATTTCTCAGCTTTCTCCCGCTATCCTTTACTTTTATGCTCTCTCTCTCTCTCTCTCTCTCTCTCTCTCTGCATGTATCCGTTCATTTATCTCTCTTTTGATCCAGGTCTCTCAATCTTTCACTCTCTCTATATATCCTTTTTTTTTTTAAATCCATCTCACTTTATCTAACATTTTGTTCTTACTACTTAAAACCAGTTTCTCTCAATCTCTTCTCTCTCTCCCTTTTTCTATCTCTACTCTTTTAATCTCTATTACTTTTTGACGCATTTTCTGTCTTTTCACCTTTCTCTCACATCTTCTATGTCTCCCCTCCCCCTCTATCTCTCCCTGTATCTCTCTTTCTATCTTTCTCTATCTCTCTCTGTCCCTCTCCCTCTTTCTCTCTTTTGTCTGTCTGTCTCTGTCTATCTCTCTCTCTCTCTCCCTCCCCTCTCTCACCATCTCTCTCCCTCTCTTCCTCCCCTCTCTCTCTCTCTCCATCTCCATCTCCCACCCTCTCCATCTTTCTCCCATCTCTTTCCAAGACACACGTTCAAGCAACAAACCCCAAGAAAGCCAGATGTGCTTGAAATTAAAGTAAGAGACAAGGGGCTTAAGACTATTTCTCTGTGGACCGCGGATCTCGGATCTTCTAGTAACGCTGGCAGACAAGCGAGCATCTCTTCTTTTTATCTTCTCGTTGACGATGCCACGAGCAAATTTGTGAACTACGCTCATCTGGTTTGTACTCGATACAGCTAAATTGAAACTGAAACAAGCTGGCAGCACTGCTTAAAAAATAAAATATCTCCAAACTGTTTTTCTTTTAAAAAACACAAATTTGTATTCTGTATTCATTAATTTTTTATATGACGTACCATTGTTCATTGAAAGTAATGCATTCTGGCAGTAGCACTTCTGAAGCAAATTATCGCAACAGGCAAAAAATCTTCATGTGATAGATATTTTACATTACCCACATGTATATTCTGATTGAAACTGAGATATTCTGACAAGTGCTTTGTGGTTGACGCAAACTCTGCTATTCTTGAAATAGAAATGTAGATGATGTTCATTGTTTTCTGTATGGATGGTATGCTTTCAAATTGAATAATGAATATGAAATATTCTGGCAAATGTGCACACTATATGCTTATGTCCTTTTACGTTGCTGCCGCTTCTCTTTCAAGCGGTTTATCCCTGTACTGAGCCTATGGGGATTGAAGAATTCAGTAATCAACGGGGAAAGCTATTATAAGAGTTCTGTTCACTATAGTTTGTCAATAGAAAGCTTGGTGTGAAAAATGAACCATTTAGTTATTAATTTATATTCATTTATAAAATGGAGCATGAGAATGTAGTTGTCAAAACACAGCAATTAAAATGGATATTTCATATAGCATTGTGTCACTTTTATATTGAATGAAAATGCATCAACTATACATCACCATCATCATTTATCATTATAAAAGCAGTATCAGTTTTGGACAAGTTTGATTAATTCAAAAGGTATAGTTGAACACAGGGTTAATTCCCTTCTGACTACAAACAGGCAATTTTTTTCACTACCAGAATTAAACCTGACCTTTCTATTACCAGCACACATTGCTTGGATTATAAACAGACCACCTGCAATTTATTGAGCATCCATATTGAACAGCGCCTTTAAGACAGTCTTGACCGTTACAACTGGGTCATAGCTATACTTGAAGTCTGGGACTCAGCAAAATGGCAACGCCGGGAGGAGAGGCTCCGAGCAAATACGCTTTTCATTCCATTTTCGGCGGACTCGCGGCAATTTGGACCACTCTTGACCTTCGTCTAGAGTGTAATTACGCGGTATGCTTGGCGGCCGGAAACGATCTTCATGCCAAATTTGCACATTCACTGTTTCCGCTCGCACTCACTCTCTCTCTCTCTGTCTCCCTCTGCTTACCTCTGTTTCTCTCTGAATCTCTCTGCCACTCTCTACCCATCCTTTTAGTTGGCTTAATATTTTGATTTTTGTTTCCATATCCTAAACCACATTTGTCCTCATTTCATCTTTGATTATTATATGAAACAACTATCTCTAATCTCTCTGTCTATCTCTGCTGTCTGTCTGTCTGTCTCTGTCTCTATATCTCTATTCCAATATCATTCTCTCTTTTTTAGTCTCTCTCTTTCCCTCTCTTTCAATCTCAGGCTTCTTAAAAGTGCAAAAATATATAAAACTGAACCCAATGTCTTTTCCCCCTCTCTCTCTCTCTTTTTCAATATTTTTTTTCTTTTTCAGTTTATAAATACATAAACCTCATCTCAACACTCTTTCAAATTACTCTCTCTCTCTCTCTCTTATACTCAAGTCTCTCGTTCACACTCTCAAACCATCTCTCTCTTTCTCTCTCTCTCTCTCTCTCTCTCTCTCTCCCGCTCTCTTTTCATTTCCCATTGCTCTTCATGTGCCCTCTTCATGATTGCATGATTTCAGTTTTATGAGCATCAAGATTGCTCTTGAGACCAGACATGTTGACACTCTTCAAACCCTTATATTACCAAGAAGTTCAATTTATCCGTCTTTCTCCACGTCTATTTTCATCATTGTCTACGCTGTTCTCAACATTACCTTTCATTCTTTATATTTGTCCATACCAATCATACATTTCCACTTTCTACATTACAGGAGTCTTCTTTTCTTTATTCTCATTTGAACAATTCCTTCTTTTCTTCTCGTATTCAACTGTCAAGGTCTCTGTAAGTACTAGTCTGTTCCATGAAATTTTACATCATATTATCTTGTTCATCTATTATTCCCTAAAGATCTCCTTTTTCAATGCTTTGTTGTGTTTTTCCAAAGCCATATCTTGTGGTTCTTTCCTCTAACTCTATCTTTATAAGTTTATTTCAATTTTCAATTTTCTACCCCCACCCCCATTCCCTCTTTTTCAACCTATACTGCATGTTATATATTAATCTTATCTCATAATTTTCCCTTCTTTATATTGATTATCCTCCTTTCAATCGACCCATACACTTATGTTGCTTGTCTTTTAGTTTTCCTTTCCTTGATTAATCCTTCCCTCCATCCAAAGCCATAAGTAAAGGTCCAGCCCTTTAGAGGCAGTGGTATTACGGGTGCATGGAGGTGGGTGGGGGCAGCGCACTAGACTTACTGGATGAATGAATGCAACAAAACAAGACTATTACACAAGGAACGGCAATGAGAAAGGGTTGCATCACCTTATTTTTCATTTGCCTCCCCTCTCTCCTTTTCTTGTTCTCCAATTCCCCTGTTTTCCCTATCTCCTTGTTACCTGTTTGCATGCTTGTCAGTTTTCTTTTTCAATTATTTAAACAAATTATTTACTATTTGATGGGGGAAGTGCCCCTTGCCCCTTGGAGCTACGCCACTGCCTACATCCCAATGTTTCTCTTTACTCGGCTTGTCATCATTGAGGTCAACCTGGGACAACAGTCTTGTGATTAACTGGCCAAATGACCGTCCTTACTGAGCTGACCTTTGCATTGTGCCAACTCGTGCATCAAATTGCTTTTTGGACAAGGTGACTTTCCTAAGTAGTGTTTGGTGGATAGATAGGTGGTGATTAAATTAATTAGAAATGACCAAAACTGTAGCAGTACTAAAATTTCATTGCAAACACACTCCTTGGAACTGAACAAATGTAAGTCTAATTTCAACAAAGTGTGTAGAAGACCAACGTCAAAAGTACTTGCCACACCAACGTTCCCTAAAAGGACTAAATCCTTCCCCAGTTCTTACTCCCCTAGCTTCCTCAGTTCTTTCTCCTCCTCCCCTCCCCCTCCTCCTTCATATGTTTAAATCCCAAACCCCTCCTCTATACCTTTCCCTTCCCCCTTGGGTAAGGCCAATCACATCAGGCTCATTCTCAACATTGAAAGTGTGTATAGGATCGCTGACGATCAAAAGCACTTGCCACTCCGATATTCACGATAAAAAAAGGGACTTCTCACTTTCTTGTAACATTTCGTTGGACATATTTGCTGATGGGCAGGAAGGCAAATATTACATTCATGTCCTCGGCTCAAACCTTTCACACAGTGTCACTGTTTGGCCACCAATACCCCTAATCGTGTTTGCCTCTCCACACGGTGTGGGCTAAGAAGTAGCCGTGTAAACACAGTCCCATTTTTTTCTTTTTCCTTTCCTCTCCTGTTCCCACCGGCTCCGGCGCGCACTTGAGGGAGCGACTGACGAAAAACTCCAATGATTGTCTTCTCGCTTGGTCGGCCAGCTTAAACACGGGGAGCAATTATGGCAGGGGAAATGGGGAAATGTTGCTCCGTTTGGCTTCCAGAGATCAAAGAGTTTGCTTTATAATGGGGGGACAGGGACTGTAGGAGAAAGGGAGGGAGAGAGGGAGGGATGGAGAGAGGGAGGGATGGAGAGAGGGAGAGATGGAGAGATATATATAGAGAGAGGGGGAGGCAGGGAGGGAGGGAGGGAAAGGGAGAGAGAGGGGAGAGTGGGAGAGAGAGAGGAAGAGAGAGAGAGAGAGAGAGAGAGAGAGAGAGAGAGAGAGAGCGAGAGAGCGAGAGAGAGAGAGAGAGAGAGAGAGAGAGATAGAGAGGTCTGAAACTCTTTCTCCACAGCTTCCCTCTTTCAAAAATGTAGTTGGTGCTTCTCTTCTAAAATTAAGATGCAGTCCAATTCTTATGAAATTATATAATGGCTAATTTTTTACATAAGTTATAATTTACATGCTTTATTACAACATTCTTGAAACTTCCTGCAATGTGTAAACCTGCATTACATATTTAAGTATCCATCTTAAGAAACTTTAAACAAAACATTATATTATGGCTGATTGAATGACCAATTTCTGAAAACAGAGAGAGCAGGATAAATTTCCTCCATAATCTTCTTTTTCATGAAAATCTTGTTTTGGCAGAATCAACTTAATTAACCATGATGTAGAATGGTACTTAAGAATTATTTGATTTTAAGATGAAATGACTGAAGGCTTTCGAAGAACAAATTTGTCTACATTTCAACGGTGGCCACGCATTGCAAATAAATGGAGACGTCTTTATACACAATTAAGACTCCAAAGCTAATCTTTGTTTTACTCTGAATCAAACATTCCACATTCAGATTCATTTCCAAATTGCTTCAGACTCTGGCTCTACATGGGATATAACCTTCAAAAAATGTGGGTGGATGATTGAAGTGAGTTTTTAAAAAAGATGAACAAAAGAAAATCATCAATATCAACGGAGGATGCCATTAAAATAGATCTGACAGGGTTGTTCATTAAATGCAAATGAAAATGTTGCCTGTGGCGTCAGCAAACTCAGGAATTACGATTGCAAAACAAGCTAATCTACTCCAAATATTCATCCCTTACACAAACAAGCGAGCAATTTGACAAGATGAGATTTTGGACCCTACTCATCTATCCATCTATCCATATTCCTAATAATCAATATTGCGTTTCGCAGATGAAACTCGGGGAAGATGGAAAAACGGGGAAGATGGGAAAACGTGGAAGGATTTAGAAGGTGTTGGGTGGGTCAGAGTTACGGGGGAGATCGAGAGAGCGTGCAAATGGAGATTGAAGTGAAAAGTTCCGTCAGACTTTGTGGAGTCAGAGATGCGCGGTTGGAGAGGCGAGCCCAATTACGACAAGCGGTTAGCAAACGACAATGAACGGCATTATGCCACGCTCGGTGCTCTCTTGTTCAGGGTCGATTTCAAACACCTATTATTGCCGGGACGTGTTGGTGGAGCGGGCTGACGAGGGGAGTGAAATTATAACGGGGCAGTCGCGGGGAAAAAGATACACGAGGGACAATTAGGATTCATGAAGCTATGAGCATGCATGAGACCCGTTTAATTGGATGCATTAAGTTGAAACATTTAGGAATGGATGCATTGCTAATGTTAATGCATGGAGAGAGCATGTAGGGCGGGGGGACCTTTCAGGAGGATTAAAAGGGGGTATTTTTTGCCACCTCTTGCCACTGTTGTATTAATCCACCCTCAAAGATATAACTGTGCAGGCCTGGAGCCATGCACCACAGGCACAGAATATATATCCTATTTATATATCACCTCTTAGGTGCTAGAAGGGCGTTAGCTCTATATAATGTTACATAACTAAACCCATTGCCTGCAGGAACCAAATGGTCCCTGTATAAAGCCTATGGGAATATCAGCTTTCAGTAATCAACAGGTTAACTGCTTTCTGGTACTCAGTAGATGATATGGTGTGTTAAAATACAACCAAGATATAATCCAGAAAGACACGTTTGTTTACGTCTATCTAGCAATTACAGAAGGGAATAGTCATTTTGGGGGTATACATTTCATGTTTCAACAACGCTATTACTCTTTCTGTGTGCCTATTATACTGTCCCAATTTCTTTTATTTGCAATACACATCTGTTGAGAGCTAAAAGAGCATTAACTCATATCCTTTAAAAATAAAGACCACTTCTGGTCATGCGATTGCATTGTGAAAGAAACGTTATGGAATTGATCTGAAAAGGTTGATCATCTAGCATATAAGTATTGGTGTATCCTGCAAGGTTCTGGAAACATCCAAATGATAAGAAATTTGGCCCAGTCTTGGTAAAGTTACAAGCACTGTACACAGAAAGATTTATATGGGACTACGCACACATGCGTGACACATGCATTTATCTCTCACATACCAATAGATGAACTAATTTACCAAATATATCAATTAGTAGGCAGTTTCCCGGCAAAATTGTTATCATCATATATTAGTCAAAACATATTCTTTCACATGATTGGTAATAAGAGCTTCCATTTCATTTTTTGAAATTGGGGCGTTTCCAATACTGGTCTTTACCTTTAAAGTATATGAGTAAACGCCCTTCTGGCTTCAAACAGACAATATGATCTACTGCTGATGTGGACATAGTCTAATACATCTTCTACCCTCGCAAATCCCAAAAGATCTTTGTGGGCAAAAGAGTCACTCCTTATGACAAAAAACAACATATCTTATCACAAAATTGCAGTTTGAAAGAGACAAAATCAATACAGAGCAATTGGATGTAATTACATGAGCCTCTGTTATTACATTATCAATCAAAAATGTTGAATGTGCTCGCAATTAAATATTTGTAGATCTTATCTTACATGTTTTTTAGGCGTTGCCTGCATCATAACTGACGTTGCATGAATTTGAAACCACTAGTTATGACAGTGCCCAGTGGTAGTTATTATTTAAGCTATATTAATTATTGAAGTGTTGAATTGGACAAGTTTTCTTGCCAAATGATGTTAACATTAAAAGGAAACCTTCCAATATTTTCCTGCAAATTAATGATTAATGCATGATCCAAAACTGTCTTGTTTTCCAGGTCTCCATATTCAACTCTGTACATTGAAAACAGTTGAGTACTGGTAAGACTGAATAATGATTTTTGAGCTCCATTTTTCTTCTTGATTTTGTCCAAGAATATCATAGTAGCTGTGTTATAGCACATGAAAAATGTTGCTCTGGAAAAGGCCTTTTATTCAATTAGACTAGAAAGAGTTGCAAATTCTGGACCAAATGTTGTGCCACATGTGTGTGTAGTCCCATATACTCATATCTGCGTGCAGTGCATTTCAATGAATGTGATTTTCACCAAGATGGGATTCATTTCTCGTCAGTTTGATGATCCTAAAGCCAACCATTTATCCTTTATATGCAGTCTGTTTAGAGTCACAAGGTAGTTAACTCTGTGTTAAAGTATATGAGTTATTGCCCTTGTGGCTCCAAACAGACGATGTTTAAATTTAACTCAAGCTTGTCACTGACTACCAAACATTTCCTTTTACAATGCAATCTTAAGACCAGTTCTCACTTTTTTTTTTAATCCTTACTGAATATCATGCTGTTCTTTTATTTCGAATGATGGATTAATACAATAATTGCGCAGATACAACTTAGCCATATCAATCAAACTTGTTTGCCCTGATTACTTTATCAAGAAACATCCATCAGTTTTTAATAACATAGTCAACATCCAATAACATGAAAGCACTTAAAGGAAAATTCTTGCTCTTGAACAGGGAGATTGCATAACAATTTCAAGGAAACAGATCACAAAATGGGGGAATATCAGAAAAGTTTAAATGATATGAAATTTGCTATCTAATGAAGGCAAATTGACAGGTTAGTTCATTCCCCTCATCATTAATCAAATCATTGTCCTCATCATCGCCATCATCATCATCATCATCATCATCGTCATCATTTTCATCATCATCATCATCATCGTCATCATTTTCATCATCATCATCATCATCACCACCATCGTCGTCATCATCATCATCATCATCATCATCATCAACATCATCACCACCATCGTTGTCATTATCAACATCATTATCAACATTGTCATTACAATAACCATTCTCGTTTTCATCACCATCATCATAATCATTTTTATTTTTGTTAGCACTATCATCCCTTATCCTCATCCCTTTTTCTTTTTGTATCAGTTATTGGACTGTTATAAGCAACACAAACCTAACATTCAATAGAGTTATAACCTAAATACATACCACTTAAAACTCAGAAAAGTTAATGCAATTCAAACAGCCCTCAATATATACACTGACTGCACTGTTATACCTATATTCACTCAGACACCACATGATATCCCATACACTTAGACAACACAACGAACGACCTCAAGATTTATAATATGCCCTTTTTTAAACCTACTGCAAAATCTATAGACAGTTTCCTTCTGGTGGCAAACAAATGAATCAATATGCTGTGCTCACATCATGACAACGGTTCTGTTCACACAAATGAATAAATTATTTGATGATAGCCCTGTCCTTATATAAAATGCATCCACATTTTCTTTGAATGATCAATATTACAGGAACTATATGTTGAGATACAAGTGCATGAATAATTTTCTCTTCACAAAGCCTAACAAATAATATTTAAAACAAGAAACTCTCAATGCTTTTGGTTATTTCATGAATTTAGTGGGTTTTTTTCTCTAATATGGTAAGATATATAGTTTGGTCAAGTCTGTGGATTTATTGAAAATGTGTTTTCTGGGGGCATCTAGCATTTGGTTAAAGACAAAAAGATAATCAGGGGATGTATTCTGTTATATACATGAGAAAAAAGAATTTGTCATAACTAAAAAAACAGATATTTCATGTAAAACACTCATTATTTTTGTCTGCATAGATGTCTCTTTGTAACTTTCCGCGAACATAGCCAGAATTCGGGCGATTATTACCCGATGACTTGTCTTACCGTAATTTTGATTTGTTATGACAATTACCATAGTTTTACCAACATAACAGTTAACCTTATTTCCTATAAATACCACCACGGTTTTCTTCCATCAGCGCTGAAAGCTTTAACAGGACAATCATCTGACAATATGTGGTCTAGGTTTTAAATGCAGGATACGGTTCGGGGTTGCCATTGAGTTGTATTTAGGGTTATGGTTAGTAGTGTACAGGAATGTGTTCGGACGAGAAAGAATGTGTTAACAATAACAAGTTATGACAATTGTTATAAGCTACTGAAATCATGGCATTTGGTTGGCTTAGCGCAAATTTGTCATAGAAATCTATCATTTAAAAAAAAATTGATAACAAGTTTGATAAAACATGCCTGTGGTCTAGGCTGAAGTGAGGGACTCAGTCAGTGCAGAAAAACCAACTGCAGAGCAAATTGTGCCTGAGCAAGTATCATGCAACCTTTTTCACTTGATAAATGTACATACATTAGCAACTTTAGTACCGATAAAATCATGAACATTACGATGACGTAGAACAGATCACTACTATGATTTCCCTAAGGTAAAGTGCATCAACTTTCAGTTAAAACAGCTACGTCTGTGTTGCTTGTGAACAACCTTTTTCAGCATTAAACACAGAAATGTGAGAAATATTCAACGGAGAAATGCGAGGAGCATGAAACTGAACACGATTCAAGGACATTTGTGGATAGAGTAAGGAATCTGTTAAACCCATGTCTTCACTTTTGTCACTCTCACTTGAAGTTTTATTTTCCATCCTCTTGACTTTCGGTGAAACCTCATCCATTAGTCCAAATCCAATTACATATCTATTTCCTCTTTATCAATACCATACCATGTTTGATTCGTATTTAAGTTGTTTTGTTGTCTTCTTTCTTTTTTGTAATAATAATGATGATAATAACAACAACAACAGCAACAACAAACAGCAACAATTATATTAATAGTGGGTTTTTTTTCATCTCATGTCTGTCAGGCTTGACATTTCTGGCACTCTACAATTATATCCCCGGCTTTAGCATGACTGCCATTATGGCGCTCTAGCATTTAAAGCTATCATCAATTTTTTGCTGGGTTCCAATTTTCCTCACCTGGGTCAAGTGTGGCAAATGTACATAAGCATCGTCCCCAAGGACATTAGTGCTGTACGTGGCAGAGATATGGCAGAGATATAAACCCTGTAGGTTGTACGTGTTTCACAGTCCAGTGACTTAAAGGTAAAGACCAGTTTTGGAAACGCCCCCTCTCAAAAAATGAAATGGAAGCTCTTATTACCAATCATGTGAAAGGATATGTTTTGACTAATACGTGATGATACAAATTTTGACGAGAAACCTCCTACTAATTGATATATTTGGAAAATTATTATATCTATTTGGACCTGATAGATAATCGCGTAGTTCTATATACATCTTCCTGTGTACAGTGCTTGTAACTTTACCAAGACTGGGCCAAATTTCTTATCATTTTGATGATTCCACAACGTTTCTTTCACAATGCAATCGCATGACCATAACTGGTCTTTATCTTTAACCACTAGACCACAACATCTCTAAAAATCTTCAAGTGATGTATAAACAGAATAGACCTCAGACTTAAAAGAAAATGTGTATTAGATAAATAACTTTCAAAAAATGATGCCAACATTGTGTGAGTAGTAACTAGCCAAGAGGTCATCAGTCCCATACGTGTATATTTGTGTTTGTTTTTAACAGTGCATGTGATTTTTTTTTACAAAGTTTTCATAATGCATCACATTCTACTTTCTAAACGACTTGTATGGCGCAAGAATAATCCATGAAGATAATTACTTTATAGGTTTATCATCAATAATTCAAGATTATCATCATGTGATGCTCAGAAAAGGTAACTTATTTGGTTATTTGCTCAAGAGACTTGTATGAGTGCAGCTATACGATGTAGACATACCACGCTCCTCCGGGCAAACTCTAATGAATAATCTGAGTCCTAATTAGTATTATCTCACATGCATGGTGGCACTCGCAACATCTGTAAAGTTATTCGGGAAAAGATCGACACTGCCCGAATCATGTGTATTCTCATGCTAACATGTCCCATATCCTTGCAGCATTGCAGATATTCGCGCATAACAAGCGTAATCAATAGTTTGAACTTGAGAGAGAAATGTCAGCTCATGTAGTGGCCGGGCTAGACGTAACCCAGCCAGCCAGCGGTGTGGTTTTGAATAGATGCTGAAGGGTGTGTTTACATTCTCAACAAGAAGCCATATTCGGGTGTGTATTGTTTGGAAATGGGTGACAATTAAAAATGGACTTCAACGGCGGCGTGTGTTCGGACGAGAGAGAGAATGTGTTATGAAGGGTGTGTTTACATTCTCAACAAGAAGCCATGTTTGGGTGTGTATTGTTTGGAAATGGTAGACAATTGAAAATGAACTTCAACGGCGGTATGTGTTCGGACGGGAGAGAGAATGTTTAAGAAGGGTGTGTTTATCTTCTCAACAAGAAGCCATGTTTGGGTGTGTATTGTTTGGAAATGGGTGACAATTAAAAATGGACTTCAACGGCGGCGTGTGTTCGGACGGGAGAGAGAATGTGTTATGAAGGGTTGGTTTACATTCTCAACAAGAAGCCATGTTTGGGTGTGTATTGTTTGGAAATGGGTGACAATTGAAAATGAAATTCAACAGAGGTATGTGTTCGGACGGGAGAGAGAATGTGTTATGAAGAGTGTGTTTACATTCTCAACAAGAAGCCATATTCGAGTGTGTATTGTTTGCAAGTGGGTGACAATTGAAAATGAACTTCAACTGCGGAATGTGTTCGGACGGGAGAGAGAATGTGTTATGAAGGGTGTGTTTACATTCTCAACAAGAAGCCATGTTTGGATGTGTATTGTTTGGAAATGGGTGACAATTGAAAATGAAGTTCAACGGCGGAATGTGTTCGGACGGGAGAGATAATGTGTTATGAAGGGTGTGTTTACCTTCTCAACAAGAAGCCATGTTTGGGTGTGTATTGTTTGGAAATGGGTGACAATTGAAAATGGACTTCAACGGCGTAATGTGTTCGAATGAGGAGAGAATGTATTATTTATCCTTGAATCAATATTTTGAAAGCCTTGTATGCTGTGACAATACTGAGCTTGGTTCACGAATATTACCGGTGTGGTCATGATAAACGATGAAATCCCACTGACATAACGTTCTTAGAGAGTCGGATAGGTGTCAACTCTGTTTAAATGACATGAATTAACATGCTCCAAATGTATCAAATATCGTAAAGCTGTTATAAAAGGGAGTATCAAGTATAGCACATTTCAAAATGATTTTAGTCTCCACTAGACATTTGAAATATTTACAAGCACTCGATACCAACATGATATCAATTAATACTGATTGTCAAAGGCAATGTTTCTCATCAAATCTATTGTACTATTTACAAATTGATACTGTATTCTATTATACATGTTAAATTTATAATCTTAGATGATTAATAACACGTAATCATATTTAGTGATTTCTTTTCAATTAAGTGATAAGTGGAAAACCTTATGTCACATATCATTTTCACTTTCTGTTTATAAATTCTTATTCATTTTATCAGGATGTGGTCATCTATGTGGTCTTCTTTAGTTTTGTCATTTGAAATGATTAATCTTAATCATATGTACATCATTCTTATGGCTGTATAGCAAATGGCAGAGCACAAAAAGGGGGGAAAATAATTCCATTAATTTGAAACGTAAGTGAAACAAAATCAAGAACAATGTCCAGAAGATAGAGACCACTTACTCTTAAAGGCACTAAGTCCCTTTTGCATACTTGTGCAAACTCCATGAAACTTGGCAAGTTTTAAAAATATATCCTTCAGATATTGTGTGTGAAAGTTTACAGTCAAAGGTTTTGAAACTTCATTGTAAGAAATGAAAATGAAAATTGCAGCAGAGCTATTCTCAAATCAACAGATATAATGGTCATATATATTAATTAAATCCAAATATCTATTTAGTCTAGAAATTAAATATCTGGAATTAAACATTCAAAATGTATTCATTTTATTTTATTTTATTTGGTGGGAGGTACCTTATAATAGACCTTTTCAATTTAGCACTGGATTCATGGAACTTCAGTTTTTGGGGTCTGAAAAAGGGACAAAACATCTTGAACATACTGTGAGTATAAGTAACACAGGCCCATAGATCAGTCCATATGTAAGTCACATGTAAAGAGAACATGTTGTACTGAGTGGGTTAAGATTACAAATCTAATCTACAGACATCTTTCTCCACTTACAACTCACGTACGACTCACAACTCAGACAATTAATTACGATCAAGAACTAACTTTCCTCTGGACGAAGCCAAAAAAACCTGATGCCTCTCCCTTGCGCAACGACAACGGCAGTCTCGCCAGACGATCCGATGACCTTGACCTACATTTGGTAAAGCGATTTTTCCTTTTCTCTGCCCGCCCCGGCCTGCAGAGACAAACTTTGACTCCAGCCCCATTCATTACGACTGGAATGCAAGCCAGTAATTGGCTTAAAGCAGATTGACACTCGGCAACACACCTAGCAACAGCCATTTTAAAGGTATGATACAGTCTAGGTCAAGGTGATGTCGTGGGTGGGTTTTTATTTTAATTTGTTTTAAATCTATTTTTCTTTCTATCTTTATCTGAAACAGAGTGTTGATTCAGTTCATGAATTTAGTGATTTCTTTTTTCCAATATGGTAAGATATAGTTTGGTTAAAGCTGAGGATTTAGTGAAAATGTATTTTGTTAATTGGGGCATCTAGCATTTGGTCAAAGACAAACAAATAATCAGGGGATGCACTATTCTGTTATATGCATAGGAAAAAAGAATTTGTCATAACTAACAAACAGATATATCATGGAATTAACAATTATCATTGCTGTTTGCATAAATGTCTCTTTGTAACTTGCCTTGAATGTAGCAAATTTGGTGCAGATATTAACCTGAGACTTGTCCTACTTTTGATTTGTTACGAAAATTACCATAGTTTTACCAACATAATTGTTGACCTTATTTCCTGAATACCACCCTGGTTTTCTTAAAGGTAATACAAAGTTTTGGTATGGGGTCATGAATTTGGTTCAAATGAACATATTGGAAGCCTATACGATCCTACAATATTCAGTGATCGTTGTCGCGGTCGAAATCGACTCTAAAGTTACGAAATTGTAAATACTAGACACTTTATGTTCAATAGCTCCCTCTCAAGGTCAAGATATTAATTAAGCTATAAAACAATGTTTATTGACTAAAATCGACCGATTAGCTATTCTCGTTCCGAAATTATATACCACAACTACATACTCTGAGATTTTCATGGTCGCAGCTACCATTGTAAGGCCGTATGAGCTATTTGAAATTTATCAAAATTTACCGGGAGCACCGGTAAATCTTTATATTCAAATTTTCTCGAAAGCAGAAGTGTTTTAGGGGCTAAAATTTCTGGTGATTTTAATACATCCACAGGGGCATTCAAATATATCAAAATTGTAAAGAATCACTATCCACCCATTTTTCAATATTTCCCAAAACTTTGTAATACCTTTAAATCAGTGATGAAAGCTTCAAGAGGACAATTAAACTAGTTCTAATAATTAATTTGCCTTGCAGAAACTGATTTCTCCCTTTAAGAATGCTCATCTCCTTGGGGAAATCCTGATTTTATTTTGTCTGGAGACTTATCAACATGAACTGAAACACTCCCACTTATGGGAATATAAGTTCATAAAGATATTGAGATAACAAACATAGAACAAATTAACCATAACAAAACAAAATTAACCTTAACAATTGGATTGACATTAATTTCCTTGAAAATGTACATATCTAGAATGAATTTTAGGAGTTGCGACTATGTACATTATTAGAACTGAATATTAATCTCCTAGTGCTACTAACTAGTCTGATCAGAATCAGAAGGACATTGACTTTGTCTTGAAGTATATGAGGTAACGTCCTTCTGGCTCCAAACAAACTCACAAATCTATGATTTAATTCAAAATTTTATTTAGATTAAAATCAAGCATAAACAGGATTAAACTTGAATTTTAATTGGAGATATGTGAACACACCCCATCCTTTACACACAGCAAATTTGAATTAAAATTGGGGATATGTGAACAAACCCCACCCTTTACACACAGCAAACTATACCCCATCCATTTACACACAGCTGAATCTCTAAGAAAATCTCTACGAAAACCTTATACTCCCAGAATAGACTCATCAACCCATCATTACATTACATAACCTAAGTAAAAGGTGAATGACTGAAATGAAAGAAGTCTAATTAAGAAGATATTTTTAAGGTCACACAGCAAACTGGATAGTCTTTTGCTCTCCCTTGTTAATTAGTAATTACATCAGCACAGCATGTACAGACATCTCCATCAACTGTATTATGTAGAGCCCTGTATAGTGTTGTGTGCTGTATCAACTGTCGTTCGTTGGTGTTGCGGCGGAGGGTTTTAACATTCTTTTCATACCTGCCATGCCTGCGTGTACAGCGCTAATGGACCCTCATGCTTTTAAGTCAACCGGCGATGCACAATAAACGGAGTCTTGACTAGATAGGGGGATCGATCGGAAATGGGGGAGACAGGTTTCAGCCCTCCCCTCAACTTTCCAGTTTTATAGAATTCACGTGTCTCTATAGATTCTAATGTATGTATCCTTTACATTAAGAGCCTTAACATGCTTGCCAAGCCTAGCAACAACCCTGCTTATCTGTATTCAAACTGTACAACCGTAATCGATAACTATCAATTCTGATTTCATTCCAAACAGCGTACTGAACTATTCTATACTGTACTCTCTGTGTGTTTTATGTACATAAGCAAACATTACAAATATCCTTTTATTTCTTCAACCTAATGTGTAGTTTACACATACAAATATTGGACAGGATTCATTACCCACATCATGAAAGGATTAACTCTTTTAAAAGTGAAATTGACTTACCTGTTTGAAGAATGATGCAATGATGCAAGATGAGCAAAGAGCAGGACGAAGATACATGAAAAAGAAAGCAAAAGAGAGAAGACATTGTTAATGATAGAAAATATTTTTAAAATAAAATGTGAGGAAAAAGAAAGGAGATGGGGAGGGAGGGATGGATGGGGGGGGGGGGGGGAGAGAGAGAGAGAGAGAGAGAGAGAGAGAGAGAGAGAGAGAGAGAGAATATCAAGAAAATGTTCAACTGTGTACCGTATGTTCCAGAAGGGCAATATATATGTGTTAAATGATATGTGCTAACATCCTTCTTCCTCACAACAGATAACATGAAGGGCACTATTTCTCACATCTGATACTTTTTCCAATACCCCCCCCCCCCCCCCATCAGATAATGACTTATCATTCCTCGTTAGAAACCTTGTCATAGTCATACATCTGTTAAGAAGCGGAAGGGCTTTAACTCTGTATATAATATATCATTATCAGCGTAGAAAGACAAGTTAATGCCCTACTTGATTTTAAATATGACATCATCCTCTTAACCCCCCCCCCCCCCCCCCCCCTCTTTTGGATGAATTCCTTCTTATCCCTCGTGTGTAGCTTGGCTTATTAATCATGTTTGTTTAGGTATGCATACTGCCATGATGATCTGATGTGATAAGACACCTAATGGACATGGTCTAATTAGACTGGATTTGTTTTAAAGATAGTGATCAAACGCCATACATCCTTAATCAACATCAACCCTGCGTGAATCATTGAGGAAAAACAAAGCAAATGATAGATATGATAGATAGAAGGTTTTTTTTTTTAAATCTATCGTCGCAGTCTTACAACTGAATTGCCTTTGGAATATAATTGAAAAGTACTTGTATTTTATTTGTTTTGTTTTTCTCATTTTTCTCTTCATAAATGAGTAATGACATGAGCCTACACAACTTTGTATTCATGGGAGTTACAAAAGTGTTATTCCATGCATTGTTTCTTTCCTTGAAACTTTAGGCATAGATGAGAATGTTCTTATTTTCTGTGTTTTATAATAGTACATGCCATTTTAAATCTTTACAAATTTGAATGGGTTATTGAAAAGGATAAGAAATGTAAAAATCTTGTGCAACTTTAAAACCGAGTTACAACAAAATGTTCAGATGGTTTGTTAGCATTGATACATGCTCCCATTTGTTAAGCAGTCTTTAATGTATGATATTTTGGTTTGTAATGTTTGAGTAATGGTAATACCTTTATTCAATCATTCTATTCCCACATAGAATTGTGCTTTTGTCATTAGTTGTAATTTTGGGGCAATGTAGCAGAGAATTGTTTATTCTATAGCTCTTCGATAAACACTGAGTGAAGTAAAACAAGTCCATAATCAAAATCCATTTAAAATGTTAATATGTACATAATTTCAGAACAATCTTGAACCACTGCAGACATTCTCCGACACAGGCCTGAATAGAAGTGGACATTAATTAGACAGCTGCATATTATGATGTAATCCAATTATTACTCAATTAGCATTAAGTGTAGTGTCAACAAGAGATATTTAATGTCAAAATAGCCTGAGGATACACTTTACCCTCTTGAATCAATTACATACAACAAAGAGAGTGTCTCTCATTAACAATCCATTAGCGTCCCAGAGGATGCCTACAATATTCTGGTAATCTCTCTCGGCCTGGTAAATTTCAAACCCATAACAATGAACCAAAGTACCTTTAGAAAGTAATCTCTAATCTCATGCTAAAATATGTGACTTTTTCATGAGCTAAAGAAGAAGGCCTGCATATTCGTTGGGCCCACACACACACACACGCAGACGTTGGATAAAACCCGGTCAGGGAAAGAAAAAAGCGCAAAGTGCTTCAGCGTCGACCCTTCCACCTTCATCGTCATTAGGTGGAGTGCATTGGCATAATGGATTATCAATTAGGACTCGCGCTAGACACACTTGATAAAAGGCAGAACCGCAGAAAAAAGAGATGTAAAATTACCAAGCACTTGTCACACATGAACGCAGTGTACACAGTTAATTAGAATTGTGCCATTTTGTTTGTTTTTTGCATAAAGCATTCGTCGCAGCGTTTCATCCTTTTCCAATACCACTTTTCTCTAAATAGATTTGAAGCATTTTTTCATCAACGATGATAGCTGCTGTCATCTTTTTTTTAATTTGGGGGGTTTCAGCCATCATTTTTTAAAGTTTCTTTACTTTTACTTATAGGAAATCTCTCTATTCTCTTATAGAATAACTTTCTCTTTCATTTTACATCATCATCCTTATACTAAAAAGATTTTTCTCTTTAACACGACATCTGGTTAATCGTGTAACGTTCTAATATCCACTCTCTCTTTCTCCTTCTCCATTTGTTTTCTATATTTCTATGATATCAATATTTAATCAATTTGCTGTGCCTGAGAAAATAAAATGTAATTTCTAATCTCTCCATCTCTCTCTCTCTCTCTCAAATTTTCAATTTCTTAGCTCGTTTTACAAAAAATATATGAATTATGTATGTTTCTTTCAACAGTTTCCATGTCAATGCTTACATATCCTCTTTCCTCGTTTCCTCTTTCCCTTTCTAAATGCTAATTAGGTAGTTAGGAGATAATGGATATATTAATTGTGGCAGCTTAATGGTCAGCCACTATCCAGGGACTCAAGTGGATAGATGGCTTGGTGCATGCATACAGCCTCGACTTAAAGCGTGCTTGACATAAATTTACAGTTTGCTCAGTTATAAAATATTCAGATTAATAACATGTTTAAAGGTGAAATTAAAAGAAAATCACAAATATGTCAACTAATGTATGGCTAGAAACTGGTAAGTAGATGGCCATCGTACAAGTTTTAGGTCAACTAAATATCGGGTGATTTATAAAAATACAAATACAACCACCTGCATAGCAGCTGGTATATATGAGAGATTCGCCGGAAAAATAATGATGTTTTAATGACGTCACTATATGGACCAATACTGCCCAAGCAGACGACATCCCATAAAGAATGAACATGATTGCAAAGCTTTTATTTGTCAAATTATAAAGAGTTTAGTGTATATAAATGTGATGGCATGTCAAACCATTCAAAAGGGGATATGACCCGATTCCGATAACTAAAATCTTTTGCTTGTAAATACACAGGATAGGGGTTAATTAACAATAACAAAAAACAGACTTTCGAATTGAAAACCCCCGGAATGATATTAAGGACGGCATTTGTTCCCTCTTGAAACGCCGATCATACCGCGGTGTGTGCAGCTGAATATTCAATGGCGTCTTATTTTGTTTACAAGCGACAGATTCCTTTATTTTTGTATCGCTGCATTTGTCATCAAAATAAAACCATGTGCAGGGTTTAGAGTGAGGCAATAGATTATACTTTTAGCCTGACGGTAGTGAAGTAAGAGAAAGAACTCAAGAGAAGATGAAAACACAGGCACTGAAAATGTGTGAGATGTCATGGGACATCGTCTGCTTGTGCAAATCGTGTCCATACTGTGATCTCACACATCTCAGCAGCATTCGGAGAGCTCTTCAGGTGCTATGCCGAGGCTGTATTTAAGCGTTTTATAATTTATAATAATCATTACTTCGAATGTTTCCAAGCATTGAATTTTGATAACCTTGTTGAATCAAAGTTTCAACTTTGCAATAATGAAATTAAGTTAGTTTTTAAAATCAATGAATATCTACTTTAATATAATTCTCTTTCTTTCTTTCTTTCTTTCTATCTTTCACTCTCTCTCTCTCTCTCTCTCTCACTCTTTGTGTCTCTTTCTTTCTTTCTCCCCTCTCTAGCTCTCTCTCTCTCTCTCTTTTTTCTTTCTCTTGTCTCGTTTCCCTCATTTTTATTCTCTTACACATTTCCTTTGCATCTGACCGCTCACTTATTACACATTTCTCGCCAACTCTAACAAACAGCAGAAGGCATAAAATAAAGGTTCAGTCTAAAGCTTGACCTCTTTTCAGGTTACTCTTGTATTATATGTGCATTTCTGTCTTTCATATGTATGCCCTTATTCATTTATCTCCTTCTGGTCTTTTCTATAACTCTCTTTTTCTGTCTCCTCCTCTTCTCTTTCTTAGATATATTCTCATTCACTGTGTCTCTCTGTATTGTTTTCTCTCCCCCTCTTAGGCCTACTATATCAATCACTCTCCCTCCCCCTCTTTCTCTTTCTCTCCGTTTCTCCGTTTCTCTCTCTCTCCCTCCCTCTCTTACATATTTTATCTCTCTCATCACATTTATTTACTCCTATACTCTCACTACAAACTGAGAGGTAAAATGATTTCTAGAGAGATCGAGGGAAGAGAGGGTGAGAGGAGGAAGAGAGAGAGAGAGAGAGAGAGGGGGAAGAGTAGAGAGACAGAGAAGAGAACAGAGAGGGGGACAAAGTAGAGAGACAGAGAAGAGAAACAGAGAGGGGGGGAGTAGAGAGACAGAGAAGAGAAACAGAGAGGGGGGGGGGGAGTAGAGAGACAGAGAAGAGAAACAGAGAGGGGGGGGGGGAGTAGAGAGACAGAGAAGAGAAACAGAGAGGTGGAGAGAGATATACAGAGAGAAAGAGAGAGAGAGAGATGGAGAGAAACAAATAGAGACTGACTGACAGATATGAGGGAAGGGGACAGAAAAGTACACAGAGAGAGAGAGAGAGAGAGAGAGAGAAATAGAGAAGGAGAGAGAGAGAGAGAGAGAGAGAGAGAATGAGAGAAAGAGAATATGAGGATAAAGTGACACACCGAGCGTCGATGTTCCATTCGACACGGGCTCGTAAGAGATACGTGAGGGGGCATTAATACCATGAAAATCACTACCCGTTCTCCTGTATCAGGGGCTTATAGGAGACAGGGGGAAACAAATTCAGCAATATTACTGTTTAAACAAGAAAATGGGGAAGGAAGGGCAGAATAAGAAACAGGATGATGCCTTTGTGACAATGCATTAATGTCTGCAAGTTCGTGGGATGTATATATATATATCCATCTCTTCTCATTTCCCCTGCCGGTGCGATTCAGAGTTTTATAAGTGACTGAAACGAGGGGATGGAAATATATGAATGAAATCTGATGTTTGCGGACATAATTGGGAAGGTTTGATTTACAGATAATATATGTGTAATAATAATAATGAAATACCAGCCCCCCAAAGCGATACAAAGACCCCTGTCGATCATGCCGAAAAGACGGACCCTGGACCGAGTACAGACCGATCAAAAATGACATTACCCCTGTGGCAAAGAATCAGTCAGTTTAGAGTCGGTCTGTTGACCATTTGTTGGTGTGAATAAGGTCTTATTTCCCTGAATACTAAGCCGAAGATAACTTGGGCTGGAACCTGTGGTATATATGTGTAAAACTGAAACCAAAACAATTATTTAAAAAAGAGATACTTCTTTTTTTGTGTGCATAACATCGTTTACAAAGATTAATGTATGAAAGTGTTGACATAAGTCTAAGTGAAAGTTCATTTCAATGTCAAACACTTAATATTAAATCTCAGTTCTCCCCAAGTTTAATTGCTTGATGATGATCTGGCGATTCATTACTTCGCTTCAATGATGGACGGCACTCGGTAAAGCCATTAACCATATACAAGTCCATCGCCATGGGAACGCATCATCAGTTTGCACAGCGAACATCCGGATCAAGACGGATGCTCCTTCACTCAAAAAACTGGTATCGGTTTCATTTCATTTTCAACTTATCTTGACCTCTCCCATCTGTCTCCTCCTCCGTCTTCACCCACGAGTTACCATGGCGATCCCATCCTCCAGACGCTGTCTTCTGAGGATGTCCAATTATAGAGTCATTACGTTTTCCCAAGAATGATGGGAAATGTTATGTTTGAGGAAAGTGGTACATTTTCAATGAGAGGTCTCTAATTCTGTCCAAATCATCCTTGATTTTATTTGAGCTTGGGGTGAATATGATTTACAGATTGTTTAGAATGATTGCATAATCCATATAGGCTAAGAAAGCTGGTAATTGCAGAAAATAGCACAAGTGTTATTCAAGCCTGGAATGATGTGCTTCAGGTTATATTGCGACTAATGCAAACACTTATTATCATTATCATTGTTGTTTTCATCAGAATCTTCCTCCTCCTTTTCTTCCTCCCCCTCCTCCTCCCCATTATCATCATCACCACCATAATTTAATTGTCATCACCATCATCATCATTATTCTCTTCACCATCATTATCATTATCATTGTTTTTTCATCAAAATCTTCCTCCTCCTCTTCTCTTCTCCCCCCCCCCCCCTCCCCCCCCCCCCCCCCCTCCTCATCATCATCACCATCATCATCATCATCATCATCATCATCATCATTCTACTCACTATCATTAACATTATCAACACGATTAGCACCAGCACCATCAGCATCATCATAATTTTCATTACTACCATCACGCTTAGAGACATTTGTATTAAGCGCTAGATAAAAATTAAATATTATTATTATTATTATCACCATCTTCATCATCATCATCATCACCATCATCATCATCATCAACAATGTCATCATATTATCTTTACAACCCTCACCATCTTCACCATGTTCATCATCATCACCATCATTGTCATCATCACCATCATCGTCATCATAATAATTATCATCAATACTCTCCTAATTAACAAGCCATTCCTTACCATTCGGTGGTAATTAGCGCTTTATAAGCACCAATTTCATTATTTTTATATTATTATTACAGCAACCAAATCATCAGTCCCATATATAACCACTAACTTCTCCACTATAACCAAACCCATTTCTGAGCAAGCAAGCTGGTCCTGAGTTACAAAAGCAACATCCACCTCGCACCCTCACTTTATAAACCATGCATCGCGCATCTCCCGAGCTATTCCTATGGCGAGGTAATTAAATCCACAATCACATGTGGAGATAGTTTAGCCTTGGAAATCAATGTCACTTGTGACAAGAGAGAAAGAGGAAATTGGACAGGGAACAAAAACGACGACCCCGACAGCAACGCCGCTCGCATATAACACAAACAGTCATAATCAAATGTCGCTTCTCCGAGGTAATAATGTGATAAGAAATGTTCATCACGTACACAAAGATCTAGCATCAACAGTAGGTGAATCATTTGATATTGGAAATCGTGACGACAATTCAGGCTTTGTGCCGTAATGTGGTCGGTATGTATATGTTCAGTGTTTGTCGTCTTACACATAATGGAGAGAGACGGCTGATTCTATAGAATTCTGAACAGTATAATGTAATGATGCTGAGAAATACCAAGGGGCTGTTAATAAAAATGTTGAATTATAAGTAAAGGTCAAAATAATTTTGAACTTTCTATTTTTTATATTATTGTTTTTCCTTAAAAAATGTAGACTTATATGGAAAGATATTATGTCGCACGAAAATGCATGTCTTTAACATGCTCTCAAATTCCAAATATTACAAGAAATGGGTTCAAACTCTGGATCAAGTTAGATGCCACATACATGTATAGTCCCATATACCCGTATCTGTGTTCAATGCTTTTCACTGTGTGTGAAGTAATTATTCAGTATCATTGTATTAACTTGTCATAATTAATGTCTATGGTTCCAAAACCCATAGTTACCAATTATTTCTTACGTACAACAAAATCAAGCATCATCTAACAAAATCAACCTTCCAAAATATTTTCCAGACAGTTTCTATTACATAGCTCTAGTACGACAGAACTCCATGTTCATCTTGTATCTTTATATGCATGACGATGAGCAAAGTACCGGTATGTGAACCCACACATGGAATTTAGATGTGGGGGCATGAGTAATTTTGTAGGTTGCACGTTTGCAGCTGCGTGTACAAACTGCTGGGAATGAACGTCATAGTTCGACATAGTACTACATGCAGGTCCGCATCTTCGTGCTCTGCATTGCATTATATACAAGCATCTCATCACAAAAGTTCACATTATCATTAGATTTGCCTGTCATAGCAACACTGGGTATATTCTAATGTATAACATATGGGCAACAAGGATAAATGGGTTTTGAACAGGCTTTGAACAGAGCCAGAAGAGCATTAATTCTGGGTTATAATTATACATATTGCAGATATTGACTACATGCATAAAAGCATCTTATCGTTTAAGGTGACATAATCAATAGCCTTGCCCATCATAGCAACACTGAACTTATTCCAAAGTGAAACGATGGCAACAAGTAGGCCTACATGTTTTGTACAGGTCAAATAATCTGCTAATATGTATACCAGAGCCAGAATGACATTATATAATGCTGTGTATAATTGTAATAGTTGCTACCCTTCAGACTTAAAGCAAAATAACTTGCAGCACCAATTATTTTTAGAAACACATGAATAGCCATGGATCTAATAAATGCATCTAGGAACAGAAATAAGATATGTCCGTTCAGAGCCAAAAGGGCAATAGGGCATTAACTCTGTGTTAAAGAATACAAGTTTATGCCGTTCTTGCTTCGAATTACAGCCGGACTGTTGTTCAGTATATACTGTTATTGATCAATACTCGATGCATTAGACACTCTTCAACACACCTTATGAATAGATGGGCACTGATTGCTTGCGCCTATGGTGTCGATACATATATGGGTCGACAAACTATTACCTTCCAAGCATAATGATATGTAATGAAGATGACACTACGAGTATTGCCACTGTGTATATCTGTTTCAAAATGAAGTATGGCTCTATTTGTATGAACTTGTATAATGGAAATATTAAATGAGACTTTGCTTACAAAAGTTAAAGAGAGAGGGAAAGAAAAGAGAGAGTATTGGTAAGAGAGAAAGTGTGTGTGAGAGTGAGAGAGTTTTAGAGAGAGAAAAAAAAGAGAACAAGAGAGAGAGAGAGAGAAAGAGAGTGGAAGAGAGAGAGAGAGATAGATAGAGAGAGAGAGAGATAGATAGAGAGAGATAAAGCATATGCAAGACAACAAGAGCAAAATTGGCAGAGAAAGGGACAAAGGTAGAGTGACGGATAGAGGAAGAGAGTGGGGAATGAAAGAAACAGATAGCAAAAGAAGGGAGAGAAAGAGGGAGCAAGAGAAAGAAGCATTGAGAAAAACGTAAGCAAAAGGAGAGAGAGCGAGAGAGAGAGAGAGAGAGAGAGTGTGTGTGAGTGTAGGAGTGCGAGATAAACAGATCAATATGCAGAAACAAGAACAAGATAAAGCGAGCAACAAAAAAGAACGAGAGCCAAACAGATACTATAGATAGAGAAAGGAAGTGAGAGAGAGAAAGAGGGTAAGCGATAAAGAGACGGAGTGCCTACTATGCTCTGAGGCTAAAACCTGTCACTAGCTGCTACTTTATATCCTAAATGAACGAACACGCAGCAAACTACAAGCCTCAACATAATAGCTTACACGTTCCTACATCTCCACTACAAGTACTAATCTCCCTCCAGCTTATACAGAAGAAAAAAAGAAGAGAAAAAAAAACACTACCATGCATATATGTACTCAAGGCAAGACGGAAAAACATCCCCCCCCCCCCCCCCCAATCTTTTCAAGAAAACAAGTTCCTCAAGTCCAAAGTAAGCAGAGTCAGAATTTGTTTTTGCTTTCCCCCTATATATCCTCATATATCCCTGGAGCTTCTATAAAGATGAAAATCATACACACGGCACATGAGGAAGCACGCCCCCCCCCCTCCCCCTTTCTTAAAATTAAAAATAAAAGATAATCGGGTCCAAAATCATAAGGTCATATAGGCCGAATTAGAGAATATTTATCCCTCTCCTTTTTTCCATCTCCCTGTAGCTGCTATGAACAAAACCCAACAACAAACACACAGATAAATTGAAGGGAGAAACCCCTCCCCCCCCCCCCAAAAAAAGAGAAGGTCTTCAGGCCCCCAAATCAAAAGGTCATAGCCAGAGGTCAGAGTATTTTTTTCTTCTTGTTTCCCCATATTTTCATCAGTGAATGGATGGCCCGTGACCAAATTAAACTGGAATGTCGGAGGAAAAAAATACCTAGTGAGCTTGCCTAACAGATCATCGGTTTTGTATACAGAAAAGGGCATGATCAGTGGGTAGAATTGGTTAAAAAATTCAAACAAGATGTCTCCAGATCGTGCTCGTTATTGAATTTAGACAGACAAATGAGCTGGTACGGGTTTAATTGGGGCAGGAGATGTATTTTGGTTCCCACAAAAGTGCACGTCTCTGCTCCGATGTATACTGTTACAGGAGGATTTGTGTTATTTTATATGCTACGTACAGACACCTGTAAGACCGTCACGATGCGCACGTTCTCCCCAGCTATATTTTACCTCAATATGCGCACTATTTTCTACTTCTAGGAACTTGTCAATTTTTCCTTTTTTGAAGTAGTATATAGGCCTAGTTTGTTTATGTTTTTACATCTCTGTTTCTCTCTCTGCTACACCTGTTCTTCTAAGTATCTCTTTTTTCACATCCACCCACTCATTTTCCTTTAAATACTCATCTCTCTCTCCCTCTCTCTTTCTGTATCTCTCTGCTACCTATTTTCTTTTTGTGTGTCACTTTCTCCCTGCCCCCCTTCTCTTGTCTTGTCCTTATATTCTCCTCCCCTCTCCCACTCTCCCCACCTCCTCCTCTCCCCTCTCTATCCCTACACTCTACATTTATCTTCCCTCTCCCTCTCTCTCTCTATCTGTATCTCTCTAACTACTTTCTTATGTCTGTCCCTTTTTCCTGCCCCCACCCATTCTCTTGTCTTTCTCTTTATCTGTTTCCTCCCACTCTTTCCCCTCCTCCTCTCCCCCTCTCTACCCCCCTCTCTACATTTCTCTTTATATCTCCCTCTCTACATTTCTCTTTATACCTCCCTCTCATCCTCTCCCCCCTCTCTCTCTCTCTCTCTCTCTCTCTCTCTCTCTCTCTCTCTCCCTCCCTCTCAGTCTCTTTCTCTGCCCATCAGCTGAGAAACCAGAGATAACATGCATCCATTTGTTCCTATCCATCGCCACCTCTTGATCAATCAACTCTCTACACGTGTACGTGTCACTCCATGTTTGTGGGGGCGCTCGTTTGGGGGAGGGAGGGTACACCGATGCAATCATCCAAATTAAACTCAATCTGCATGGGCACTAGCTGTTGCAACATTCCCGCACACACACAGGCATGACTGCAATATTATACAACCCAATCGATTTACTTTGACAAGTTTTTATCATATTGGTCACAAAAACAAGCAAGAAACATGCACAAGCGTGGCATTTACAGAAATAGAAGCTTGTAAACAGGCATGAAAAATGCAAAATTAAAGTGGTTTCAATTTGTTTCTTTGATCCTCCACCTCTCTCCCTCTCTCCCTCTCTCTCTCTCTCTCTCTCTCTCTCTCTCTCTCTCTCTCTCTCTCTCTCTCTCTCCCTCCCTCTCTCTCCTCCATCGATCTATCTTCTCCTTTGAAAACGATTGAAGTGCTACTTCTATCAACATGTGGTTTGTAATGCTAGCTCTATGCTTATATTATGCCCTTCTTCTTTTTTTAACCCAGACATACATGTATCACATTATTCTCTATGACATACAATGTTGTAAGTTTGATTGATTTAACCTGCTGCATCACACTTTTAAAAATATTTAGAAAATTAGAAAGAATTACTTCAAGCAAGAATTAATCAAATGCTACTTTTTTTTTTTACAGATAACCATTTGGTGGAAATTTTGATGGTATCTTTTAAAATATATTTTCCCTCTATACCAGAACTTAAGATTCCGTTTTTACCCCTTGACTACTAAAAATTCTCTCTCTCTCTCTCCCTAGGCTCAATACAGCACCCACCCGGTTCACGTTGAGTGAGCCTCAACACAGCCTATGAACATGTACAAGTTAACAACTAAGTTATTCATACCCTTGGCCTTCCCAAGTTTTGTAATCATTTTAAAGTATGTGCAAATATTGACAAATCCCTATTAATGTTTCTTGAGAATGTGACATAGTTAAAACTTACAATAGTATTCAACAAAGACCCTAATTCAACCAGTCAACCTTTCATTCTTGAGTTACAGTAAGAAGAAGAAGAAGAACAAAAAGAAGAACAAAAAGAAGGAGAAAAAGGGGTACAAGGGGTATAAATGATTCAGCTGTTAACCATCTGTGGATCGGGAGCTAGCGGAGGGGGGGGGGGGGGGGGGGGGGAGCTGACGAGAAATACTATATTATATTTTGAGACATTTTAATTTATGACGCATGTTAAATGTAGGCAATAAGAAATTGAGGGGCACATGCACACTATAAATGATTATCCATATTTATGTACATAGTTTCCTACTGTTAAATGTTATATTGTATTTTCTATCATTTGTATTTTCACTGTAAAAAAAGCCATTGGAAGCAAAATTTCTATGTAATGTTTGCATGCATGGACCAATAAAATAATCTTGAATCTTGAATCTTGAATCTTGAATCTTGAATGTTAACAGGCTTGACATGACATGCTGGTGGGCTACAACTCTATGTGGGCAGCGAAGAGATGGTGGAAGTAATTAAGAACGAAATGTAGCGGTGAGGAGCCCATCACTGCCCCCTCCTTGTTGCATCTCTGAGCTTGATCCAGGCAGACATGCGTGGTTTTGAATAACCAAGCACCCAAGAGAGTGATTTTGAATGACAAACCATTTGGACAGTTCCTATAAGTGATGTTCACATGATATCGTTGTAGCTTTAAACTTGAAGTTTGCAAAACTTAAAAGTTATAAGCAACGATCCACCCATAACGACAAGAGTTCTAAAGAAAGGAGTATTCAACGTTTTTTATCGTCCAGCAAGACAAGCAGTCATTTTAAAGATAAAGTTGAGTTCTGGTAATTATAGAAAATAAAAGTGATGTTCACATGGGACTGTCCTAATTTTAAACTTGAAGTTTGCGAAACTTAAAGATATACGCTACAATCCACCAACAACAACAAGGGTTCACATGAACTATTATTTAAAGTTTTAAACTATGAGCGGGGCAAGCAGTCATTTTAACTAGAAGCTGGCATAGCCCAAAGTTAATCGTGTTCACACAGCACAAAAGTTCAAGTGAGGACACCCTGCTGCACGTAGTTATCATTCTATTAAACGCTTGTGGTATAAAATTTTGAGCAAACTTAAAGTCTTGTAACCGCAAGTGTGTCCACGGTCTCTAACTACAAGATAAATTCAAATTTTAAAACATCAATCTTAACTTTAAATTGGTCGTTCGTGTGAACCTAACTAAATCAAGACAGATTATCTTGCCTCCTACCACAAAAGGAAATGCATTTTGTATCATAAGACCAGTACTTTATCATCTACCTGGTACTAATGATTTCAGCCAAACGCCTGTTACAAAAACAGACATATAAAACTAAAGTGGTATAATCAATCATTCCAGCATATCCTTCAACAATAATTTAGTGATGGTGTGTCATCAATGACCATCCTGGTAACAAGGAAAGTGGTTCTGAATTGATGTGAAAAGGATCATATACTTGGCTAGCGGACATACATTTCTAGGAATATGCATTTTAAAGTTTAAACCTTTCTCTGACTAAATCTACAGTTCTGCACCACAAATTAAAGTTGGTAGATTGTAAATACTGTTAAGTGATATATTCTCTTGTAATAAGGTTATTCAGCACGTCATTACAAACTTAAAAGTGTACAATTGACCACAATGCATGTTTGCACCCTTCTGCAACTCAAACAACAAAATAAATTTTGCCGGAAATGTGTGGGAGCACTTTACTTTAATAGAAAAAAGTGGTGTCATTTAACTGCCGTTCGACAGGAAGTTTAGAAAGCATGAAAAGTAATTGCTTTTCATTAGGAAGATGCGCTCCATTGATTTCACCCATGGAAGCTAATTAATATCAGTATGCTTCGAGTCGAAGGGGGATGAACTTAATACTGGATTAATGTCCTTTTAGCACTCAATAGAAATAAGATGTCATCTTTGTCTACTCAAAGCTAGAAGGGTATTACCGGTAACTTGTAACATTTAAAATCAGGTTTAATGTCCTTCTGGTATTAACAGAAGATACATGTATATATCCTAATAAAAGGACACAAGTTCACTTTCACATGTGTCCCAATTCTGCTTAATGTCTTTCTTGCGCTAAACAAACACTTTACATGTAGCCTTTGTCTTTATAAATGGACACATTTTCACTTTCACATATGTCCCATATCCCCTCTCTATAGAGGATGCCCTAGTAGTTTTGTGTGTTGCGAAAATATATTTTTTCCCTATTTTTTCCCTATTTTTTCCCTATTTTCTGGAAATGCAGACTATTTTTTCCCTATTTCCTTCAAGAAAATAGGAAAAAAATAGGGCTATTTTTTTCCTATTTTCAAGTACAAACTATTTTTTCCCTATTTTTTTCACCTATATTTTTTTTCAGACTATTTTTTTCCTATTTCCTATAAGAAAACAGGAAAAAAATAGTCCTATTTTTTTCCTATTTTCAAGCACAAACTAATTTTTCTCCATTTTTTTCACCTTCAACTTTTGTGGACTATTTTATTCCTATTTTTTTTAAAGAAAATAGGAAAAAAAATAGTTCTATTTTTTCCTATTTTCGAGTACCAAACTATTTTTTCCCTATTTTTTCACCTTCATCTTTTTCAGACTATTTTTTTCCTATTTTCTCCAAAAAAATATGAAAAAAATAGGACTATTTTTTCCCTATTTTTTTCATCTTAATCTTTTTCAGACTATTTTTTCCCTATTTTTTCACCTTAATCTTTTTCAGACTATTTTTTCCTATTTTTTCACCTTTATCTTTTTCAGACTTCTTTTTACCTATTTGCGAGTACTATTTTCTTCCTATTTTTTGCACTTACATTTTTTATGACATGATACAAATTTGTAAACTATTTTTTGTCTATTTTCTAAACTTGCATATTTTCATTGTTTATGACTGGCATCCTATTAAAAAAGCCCGCTTCTCCTGCCATTATCTCTGTTGTTCATTTTGCGACTTATTGGTGGTTTTTAGCTGTGGGGTCACATATTGAATAGTGAGCTCAAAGATAACCATAAATAAACAATGTGTAAAAAGAAAATGTACGAAATTTCAATTTTGTTCCTTTATTAATATTCTTGATTTTATTTACAAAACTATAGTAGTGACTAGTGCACTCAAAGATAACCATACATAAACCATGTGTAAAAAGAAAATGTACACATAGAAATTTCAACAAAAAAAATCTCCTTTATTAAAAGAAAAAAAAAGCATTCGATCGAGATATTCCCGTTCTATGTGTGAGTAAAGTTTCAACGTAGAGGACAGTACGCAAGTACCCGGACGTAATTTGAAAATTACCCGTTTTTTTTTTCCCCCACTGGCGCACTGATGTGCGCATCGGACTTTTGCTGATTTCCGTTCATCAAACGTCTCCAAATCACACCAAAATGTCTTCCAGCAATTATTCTAGCGATGAAATTTCATCAAGAGATAGTGACTCCTCATACTCCGATGCCTCCTTATCCCATTTTAGTGATTCTTCCCAAGAAAATGAGCCCGACAAATTTTCAAAATATTACTAGTCCCACTCGTAGAGAAACAAGTTTGTTGTCGAATGACGGACGATCGACGAGCGGAACTGGCACCAGAAAACAGCTGAAAAGGTACGTTTATTTCTGAAACTTAATTATATTATGATATATATATTTTTATTGTGTCTGTTGTTGAATATAATGCTACTTCATAGACATAGTAGGCTTATAGAATGTTATTTTACGGATCAATATTCCCATGTAGTGCTGAGTGAAGTGAATCCCCAAGTGCAGTGTAGTGTCTGTATAGTGAATGAGTGAATGTAAACAAACGTGATTACAATAAATCCACGTAGAAATTTCAGATTTTTTACCATTACTACGTCTGTCAATTATATTGCCTTGCATGATATAATGTTTTGATGTGGTTTTAGGCTAAATTGTATCTCAAATTAATTTTCTAGAAACCAGAAAACACAACCTGCTAAAGCACCACGGTCCACGCAAGATTAAGAAGAGCAAGTCTTCCAAGTCCGAGAGTGTGTCTGCGAGGTATGTCCTTACTTAGACCGAATTTTCCGTCTCTTTCGTTCGTTAGCCTCTTATTGGGGGTAGGTTCGGCCGGCTCTCTCTTTAGAGACGGAAACCGTTTAATCACATGTCCTTGCTAACGCCACGACCAACTCTGGTCGTAGCGTTTTGCCCCCAAAATCCCCCTAAATGTCATTTTACCTCGTGTATATCCAAATGTAAATTAGGCCTAGGGTATAATAATTCGGTTCCACTTACTAACTTGCTTGAAATAATCCGTTTAATGGTCCCTTTTAAGGAAATTATGGGTCTAAATTGACAGCCGTGTTGAAAATCTTGCAAGTCGTGTTAAACTCTCGCTGCCGGAGTCATCTAAATCAATCTCATCCCTTCTAGTCTACGCCGAAGGCAAAATGATTTATGAAGGAAAAACTGTGCGCCATCTACACGTTCGTAATGGCGTTATCACAGTTTTTCTTTCATAATCATTCGGCGTAGACTAGAAGGGATGAGATTGATTTAGATGACTCCGGCAGCGAGAGTTTAACACGACTTGCAAGATTTTCAACACGGCTGTCAATTTAGACCCATAATTTCCTTAAAAGGGACCATTAAACGGATTATTTCAAGCAAGTTAGTAAGTGGAACCGAATTATTATACCCTAGGCCTAATTTACATTTGGATATACACGAGGTAAAATGACATTTTGGGGGATTTTGGGGGCAAAACGCTACGACCAGAGTTGGTCGTGGCGTTAGCAAGGACATGTGATTAAACGGTTTCCGTCTCTAAAGAGAGAGCCGGCCGACCCTACCCCAATAAGAGGCTAACGAACGAAAAAGACGGAAAATTCGGTCTAGTCCTTACTAAGTAGAAATCTAAATCTATTGTTGATAATTTGTTTGGGTATATTTATTTCATGTTTGTTAGTTAAGATCTGACATCAAAATATTAGAGTAGTTTACCTCATCATTATGCTAGAACAATAATTTGCAGGTGGCACAAGTTCTACCTAGATCTACATTATTTTTCTCTTTCCTTTTTATTTTTTTCTTCAAAAAAATGTTCCTTTACTATTTTCTTTTCTGTGTTTTATGTTTTATTTTATGTATGTTCACCCGATATATCTAAGAATAAAATAACTCTAATTAATTGCCTACCTGAGTGGTTTACATTTCATGCACCTTGACAGCTCTTTGATGACTCCGTTGTTTCACCATCCGTTCGTCGTCAGCCTGGCATCTTTTTTGCTATCATACTTTTGTACACACATGTTCTGTGCCTTTGAATTTTTCATTATGAAATACATAAATACTTGTACTAAGTATTAATTGCATGTTCATAAATGTACCAATGCATGATTATTCTAACCCCTAACTCACATTTCATTTATATCTTTACAGATCCATTGAAACTAATCAAGCTACAATGTACATGTAACGTACAACCACCATTTGATTAGATGCCTGTGAACAGCAAGACCAACATCTGTATCCTTTACGTTAGTATTTGTTTCCATTTTATTATGTAATTCTTATGTCTAATCATTGAGATTCATAGGCAAGTACAACATGTATGTGTACACAATGAGTGCCTGCATATTGTGAAGATAAAGGACCATAAGACCATTACTTATGATACATGGTAATGATGGTATACTTTGTAAAACTATTTGAAAATAGTAGCATGTAAGTCTTTCATTTTCTTGTTTATATAATATATCTCAATGACATGACATGTCATTGATTTTGTAGTAAGTGTTTCTAGATTATGATGATTGTATTAAGATTTTGACAGTTCAATTGAGATTGAGAAAATTATGTAACATGTCAACTGTACTCTAAAGCATGCATGCATTGTTGAAAAATCTGTTTTAAGATTTATTTTATTTTGTTATCTTTGTAAATAACGAGAAAAAAAATATTATTTGTCATGATTTTCTTGAGGTTTGAAAATGTTATTACATTATTAAGAGCACTTTGTAATATTAAATTGTAATAAAAGAGACAGAAAACAACACTCTCATGTCCAGAATACTGCTTTATTTGGTTACTAGTGAGGGAGAGAGCTTGTGATCGCCTAGCATATATCCGCATCGGCTCAGTAATAGTCCTGAAACTCACCTGAATACTTTATTTGAACAAAAATAGAAAGCTACATTCTAGGTGGATGATATTTTTTTTAAGGCGGAGGCATATAGGAGACGCAGTCGCATTGGTCTTTTTTTTTTGTTACTGTATAATCATAGCAAACCATGAACAACTCTATTACTACAACATGTACACTACAGTACTTAACCAAAGATTGTAAATATCAGTTAAGTTCTTTTATTTATTTGCTTACCGTATATGAACACACATACTATACTAAACTCATGTCATTGTGTTCACCTCTCGAAAATAAAGTACATGTATTTTATTTGACACAATCCCTTTTATTTTTTTTGTGTGTTACAGTCCACTGCCATTGTAACGAGGTGCTCGGGACCAAGCCAATTTCCTTGTTAAAATGAAATCATGTTATACTCAAGTTACTGAACACATTGGTTTGTTTAAAATTGGGACTGATGAGAATTGCCTGATAATAAAATCTTGGTGTATCCATGTTTGTTATAATAGGAGTGGACTGTATAACATTTTCCATATACCCATTGACTATTTTAAATGTTCTACTGAATGGATTGGACTGAAAGGATGAAGTGAATTTGGCAAACTGAGTAGGTGCATCGATGCAGAGAAAAGAGCTGTAGGAGTAGGGTGACTATTCTACAGTGGAAACTTTTGACAATGAGGTCATGTGCAACCAAGAAATCTTAACCCCCAAAAGCTGGTAAATTACCTTGTCATTTCAGGTATAACTGATCTCTTTATATCAAGTTTGCACTGTATGATTTAGTTGAATGTACAGAGTCGTTGACTGGATGTGTGAGATGGTAGTGCTTGAGAAATCTATGAAAGTAAAGGATGAGTGATTCCCCCCCCCCTATTTCCTTACTATTTTTTTCCTATTTTCTTACTATTTTCCCATATTTTCTTACTATTTTTTTCCTATTTTCTTACTATTTTTTTCCTATTTCCTTACTATTTTTTTCCTATTTTCTTACTATTTTTTTCCTATTTCCTTACTATTTTTTTCCTATTTTCTTACTATTTTTCCCTATTTTCTTACTATTTTTTCCTATTTTCTTACTATTTTTTTCCTATTTTCTTACTATTTTTTTCCTATTTCCTTACTATTTTTTTCCTATTTTCTTACTATTTTTCCCTATTTTCTTACTATTTTTTCCTATTTTCTTACTATTTTTTTCCTATTTTCTCACTATTTTTTTCCTATTTCCTCACTACTTTTCACTGTTCACTAAGCACCTAGTTATCACTATTTTTTTACTATTTTCTTCACTTTTTTCTACACTATTTTTTCCCTATTTATTTCCTATTTTCAGGTCTGAAAAATAGGAAAAAAATAGGAAAAAAATAGAAAAAATTGTTTCAAACCTATTTTTTTCCTATTACCAAAACTATTTTTTCCCTATTTTTTCCTTTTAAAAAAATAGGGAAAAAATAGAAAAAAAATATATTTTCGGGACTATTTTTTCCCTGTTTTTCCCCTATTTTTTTCCTATTTTTTTACGACTGGGGTGTGTCTGTTGAAGGGCATTAACTCATATCATTCACAGGACTCCTGCCCTTCTGGCACTCAAAGAGATGATAGACAAGTCTTTAAAGCTAGACACAAGACCATTTTCACATCTTTCCCATTGTCTGTTGAGAGACAGAAGAGCATTAACTCATAACACATGATATCACATAGAGTTAATGCCCTATTGGCTCTCAGAGCACACAATCATAAAGACTTTGTGAGTCTGGACATAGGTCGAGGATAGACACATTTCAATCAGAAACAGAAACAAGACTTTGTGATCCTCTGCGGTAAAATTAGTGAAACCATCGCCTTTTCTCTGAATTCTTTCAATGAATGGACCATATATATTAATTACCAGTGGCAATTATTTATAGCTGCCATACTGCCCATGGCATTATAATGCGTTTTATTTTTAAATCTTTCAAGACGCCACGTTCTAGACAAGGTCTTGGACAGTGATGCACAGCATGCTAATTCACTATCAAAATGTCAGGATTTTGCCTCGTGCCCACATACAATTGTAAACCTTTTTCCTAATGTATTTTTAGGCAGTCACAAATATGTACTCCCATCATGTTTATCTTGTTGCTCATTTATGTACCAACCAATTATTTGGTCCAGAGGGGACCCTAAAACTTACAAGCTCTGCTTTTACCAGGGTCTCCTCGTCTTTCTTTTAGTTCACTTTGTTTTTATCATTGCCATCATTTTTTTGCATTGTGAATGTGTAATGATCTAATGTTATGCTCTATGTTTCATTTGAAAGAAAGACAAATAAATATCTTATCTATCATATCTTATCTAACCATCCAATATCAAGAAAATGATGTACGAAAAGTCGCAAAGTGTGCTCACATGTCTGTATCTCACATGGAAAATGATTGTAACGCAATGGCAAAAACTTTCACAAGAAAAAAACTGAAGGCAATTTCAATGGCCTTATGCATCGCATATACATGTGTGACAATACTAAATAGTAATTACAATGCCATTATTACACAATCCATTATGATATCTATAGGCAATACAATATGGTATTGAAATTGCCTTGAAGTTGGTGTCTTGAAAGTTTTTGTGATTATGTTTTAGGGGCTTCTGTTGCGGGCAGCTACCTTTGTACGGCTTAATCGTTGTTCATTTACATTTGAAATGTTTCATTTTGCTGCAGAAGCTCTTTTTAGGAATTATACCATGTCAGGAGTAAATGAGGCCTTACATGAGATGTAGAATAAATTGCTTTTACTGATGTAAGATTTCTGATTTGATTACTTGGTAGAATTTGTTTTAAAAGAGTATGCATGAACTCTCAGAATATCTGGGAGATGTGAGTTGATCTGTAGCGGCACGTTCACTTGGTCAGCTCTCTGTCCTTGCCTACAAACTGGCTCAGGCCGGCGACCCCGGTTCATAACAGAGTCCGCGTCTTTCGGATGGTGACATTAAAGGTCGGTTCCCAAACATAAATAATCATATCTGATTGATTCACGTCTGTAAAAAACCCAATGAAACACACACACACACCCACATACACATATCTCAGAATATAGAAAATGCTAATAATTCAGTATTCAAATGTGTACCACAAATATGTACATTTCCAAATGAAAGATACATTAAAATCAATGAATGCCTGAAGAGATCGATACAGCACACATGAATCAACATAATTGACTTTGCAGAGCCAGAGATATTGACAAAAGAGGCTCCCGGCAGTCAATACAACTTAAGCAATTAAAGAATAATAGAATATCCATACAAATGATGTTGTAATGTTACTATAAATAAAGACATCCAAAGGTTTATATCCATCTATATTTGTACTGCAAAGTAGTACAAGTGAAGAATAAAGCAATATCACTGTCAGAAATAGAAAGTATGCTCCTATGACAATTGCTTCAAGGTATATTTTCAGTGCTAACCCCATTCCAAACTTTAACCCTCATCCAAACACTCCACCTAACTAACCCAAATCCTAACCTAACATCTAATTCCAACCCTTGTTCTAACCCAATGTCTTTGTCTGTTTTATGAAATAAAGCCCAGAAAAAATGTTGCTGAGCCGATAGTCTGATCACCACAAATGCACACCAATATTTAAATCATATATATTTATAGTGGGCCCACTCTTGCAACCTTATGCATGCTTGCAAACAGTATATTAACTGTAAAAAATGCATGACAAATGTCTATTAGAATGTGCGAAAATGAACGTAATTAAAATCTGCAGGAGAAAACGTGACAAGGTTGAAGGAATGGTACGCCCCCACATAATAATGCCATTCTTAGAGAAAATAAGGGCAGATTTTTTAAGTAGGTGGGCACTCATTATAAAATTGTGCACTCATTTCAAAGAAGGGGCATTAATTTTACACTGTACAAAAATACAAGATTCTCTCATACTCCATACTTAAAATAACACAAAATTCATCTTAAAAACCCACCTCTGTAGTAAAGTCTAGTTCTTTTCGAACTGCTGCCTAGCAGTGTAAATGCTTACTATCAAAACAATGGTTGATTTCGCTCATGTTACTTTCCTCGCTTCAGTGCTATATTGCAGGAGAAGCAACAACTGGCACATGCTCACCACCCTTACAGAAACGTAAGCTTGCAGCAAGCTTGCAGCAATCTTAATAAGCTTGTATTACAAATTCATGCTTGCAAAACTTGCTCGCAATCTTATGACAAACTCGCTGCAAGCTACTCACCCCTAAACCTTAATGTTTCGCTGGCAAGAAAACATCAACTGGTGTACAGGGTCTTTCTAATAGTGTAAATGGTAGTCCCCCCCCCCCCCCCAAAAAAAAAAGCTTCTTGCTTCAAACATCGATGGATGAATCAGTTAAAATAGAGAGTGGGAGATTAATTTGAAACAAGACATGGAGGTTATTTCTTTGATTTGGGGGGAGGGGGAGGGAGAGGGGGTGTATATACCTTCTCAAATATGTGCGGCGAGGTAATTAATGAATGCTACCTACGCTTGTGATATGAATGAAATTAAACACTAACAAGTTGTCAAAAGCCCATGGGTCAGGAAAAAAATCTCCCACAATCTTCTCGTTTTATCTACGGGGGCAGACGGCATAGTCTAATAAGCTTGCTCGCTTTATAGCAAACTCAACCCCCAAATCTTATAATAATACTGAGAATAAGTCTTCATATCAGTATTGCATCCAAACTGTATATCATTGCACCAATAATGGGGTCATCATAACATACTAAGAAGGATTACTTTGTATTCCAACTAATCTGTTTAGGCTTTGAAAATCAGGGAAGTATACGAATGGAATCACTTCAATCTTTTCAATACTTCGGATTTTGAATAATTATCTCCACAACTCCCACAACTTTGATTATCTACCTTACGGGCGAATTCTGTAAGGGATAATCAAAAGCAATTTAAAGAATGAACTGAAGACCATTCTTTAGGTTTAAAGTTCCATGGCATGGAATGTTGATCATTTTAAAAGAGAAAATCATCTGGAAACCTAACTGAGAATGTTTTTCATTACTATAGACGATTCAACACAAACACAATCATGAAAAGAGTCAAAAGACATCAACTATTGAAAATAAATAGGATTTTGATATAAAGATCCTCTCCATGTGAAATGTTTAGAAACATAAGTGAAAAAAGGATTTTGTCTACAGATGAATAAACATAAAGACAACCATTAAAACGATAAAATACTGAAAGCTAGCAAGGTATTTAATAGAATCCACCCTCCCCACATAAAATAATTGAATAACGGCTTTAAACATGAAACCCCTCGATAGCAATCAGGTCATTGTCATTAAACATCTTATCTAAATCCTTTGCCTTTAATAATAGATTTTTGTATCTATAATAATGCCACTTATAATACAGCTATAAGACACCTACATATAAATAGTTCTTTTTGAAGGAAATTGGCAATATTCATTCCCTAAGATATTTCTCATTCCAATTGCCAATGAACAATAGTCTTTAAAATATGTATTCTTCAATTATTTCTTAAAGGCAGCTATCACTTGAGGCAGTTACAATGCTTTATTTCACCGACAATAAACTTAAACGCTTCTTCAAATTTGAGACGTCTCAAGCAGTTTCTGTAGTACCCATTCTTCCTAAAGTTCTTCATCACATATATGTATTAAATGTTTTTCTGAATGCCCTTCTCGCTCTGTACAGACAATGCATGTGCAGGAGGTTGCTTAAGAAGATTTAAAGCTAATCTTGAGCTCTTGTAAGGGAATTGTATTTTGAGAGAAAATTGCTATGACTTTTTCTAGATTGTTTATCCTGCAGTAGATTGGTTGCTTGCACCAGCCAGTGAAATAAAAACAAACCACAAAAACTTACTGGGCATCATCTTCGATAAAAGCCACAATTCCCATTTGACCTGTATAAATGACATGGCGTCTAGCCTACATAATTACCCAGATTTCCTTATATTTCTATGCTCAATACTAACACTATACACTTTCTACCAAAATTCGTCGCTGTTTTCACGAAGTGACGGTAGTGAAAAAAAATTGCATTCACTTTGCGTTACGATTTTCCTCACTACCGTCACTTCGTGAAAACAAGGACGAATTGTGTGGCACATGTCATTTATTTGTAAATTTGAACATTCAGTGCAAGTTTTGTTGGATTCTGTGAGAATTTATTTTCTATATTTACCAAAACTCAAGTTTTTCTTTAACAAAATATGAGTTTTTAAAATGCCCTACTGGCTCTCAGCATACAATATGTCGATGTGACTCTCTCTCTCCCTCTCTCCCTCTCTCTCTCTCTCTCTCTCTCTCTCTCTATCTATCTCTCCCTCTGCGCGCCCTACAGCTTCAGCGGTTGTCATATTTTTTGTGACATCTGTACAAAGCTGCGGCTTGCATGCATAATATAGTATAATATAACGACATGCATTATGAAATTGAACCTTGCCTAATCAATGACCATTAGGTAGTAGCTTGTGGGCAGAGTGCTGTAGCCTTCGCTAAAGGCACAGGCAGACGTTAGTAAAGTTTTCTGGTGACCAGACATATATGCTCTGACAACCTTTGCTTGGGGCTTCATTTGTTCAAAATGAAATTTGTCAAAAATAAAAAGTCTGATAAAAATTAAAATTTGGTTTAAGGTTAGGTTTAGGATTAGGACTATGTATCAGATTTTGGCTGGGGTTGATCAATAGTTAGGGAAGCATGCATAAGATGTCAGATATAGAACCAAATGTGCAGTTCTTGGAAAGCCAGTACAGTGTAGGCTTTTCGGAAGATTACTAAAATTCATAGTACCACGACCTGTGGAAATGAATGTATGCACCGAAGTAAATTAATGTTACAAAACAAAGTGACCTGACATTTGAACTAGAGAATTAGGGGCTATTAATTTTGGCTTTATTTTGTATCAATTAACAGAATTCTAAGAGTAGGATTGTTCTAAGTCTTTATATTCAATTCAGAGTAAGGTTAAATCATAGTGTGTGGTCCAGGCTTGAACTTTATGATAAAAAAATTCTGCAAGTGACGTGTAAGAGCAATTGCCACTGAAGATGTGATAAAGAACCAAACTTTAGTTCTTGGAAAACAGTAATCTACTGTAATAGCTTTTGGGGGAAATAGTACTAAAAATAGTCAAATGAATGGATAGCACTAGCAGGGGCCACTACGTAAATAAAGGATGTTAAAGTACCTTGCAGTTAGCAGTGTGGCCATGCATGCATGTTCAATTGACAACAGAAAGCGCACCTTGTCTCGAATAATATTAAAGTATGTTTATAATAAACTAGACTGTCGCCCCAAAACCTTTCACCTAAAAATTATGAAATGTAAAATCAAATCATGTCTACCCACTGACACTGACCCCCCCCCCCCCTTTCTCTCCATAAATAATGCCCCAAGCAGGCCCCCTTAATGAATAGTCTTACATATATGGCTGCTTTAATGGCCCTGACATTTTTTAAATAACAAAACCTGAATTCTGGTGTTTACCAAAGGTATTTGTATTTCTCAGGATAAATATCTTTGTGAAGTTCTTTTCTTGTTTTGTAAATTCCCGATTGGTATGAAGGAAAACTATTTACAGGGAGCCTCCATTGACACTATGCCTGGTTCTTTCATTGTTCTTCAAAAAATCCTTCCTTTGATTGGTCAAAAGTTTTCCTGCTGATCCCTCCCACTTCACCCAGTGTTTCAAGAATAACTCATTTGAGGCACTAATGAATATTCATTATTTACTTGCAATTCCCTCATTTCGATTGGTTACAGTCAGCCTACCAATCATCATTGCAGTTTAATGATATTGCAGTTTATCATATTGTAATTTCTGTTGCATAATGTTGTATGATATGTATTTTGAGATGCAAAATTCTTATATTGAATGTATATAATAGTTTGCATTTAAGTTGTATTTTCATATATCATATGGTTTATTATAATTCTGAGTCCATATCTGGTTTATTAATATATATTTCAATCAATTTCGATGCGACCTTATTTTAAGTAATGTCATATTCTTCTTTGCCGTTTACTTGTAATTCAATGTTTTTAACATGTTCCTTTAGTATTTCTCACTTTCCTTCCTTATCCTTCCTTCTTTCTCGCGCTTAGAAACATTGTATTAAGCGCATTATAAATGTAATGTATTATTATTATTATTATATTATCCAACTTCTGCCATTATCTCATGAATAATTCATCTAAAACATTATGCAAATTAAGCAAACATAAATATTCATCAATCAATTGAAGCCCTATGTATGGTAAAGGCCTTCAACACATAATCTGCAGCACTCTAAAAATTAAATGTTAAATCATTATCCATAAGGGCTGATGAGCCACCACTGTTACGCAATGTCAGATTAACACAATAAACATGCTAGATTCAACCTTTATAGTGTTAGATCCAGTATATTAAAGTTCTTAATCTACCATTTTGAAAAAGTCATCACTCCTCTGCCCTTTAACTGGTGATTGAACATTTCAGTTTATAGAGTGTACCTTTGTGGACAATGGGTCATATTCGTAAAAGTGGAAGTCATACCTAAAAAGCAAGGATCTTTAATATATGTGTGTGTTTTCCTTTTTTTTTAAATGTATACTAATTAATATACTAGTCATAAAAATAAACATATTGTATTCCGTCATGAATTGAAAATGAAAATTTGCTTTCATGATGACAAGATTTATTTGTCTTCATTTATATGGATACAGAATCATGTAAATTTCTCAAGAAAAAGAGATTAAAACTTTGTACCAACTCTACCAATTTAGTTGGTAATTAAACCATGAGGAAATTTAGTTTGCTTAAAATGTTATACTGGCCACAGTGACCTACAATTAAGTAAAAAAGAAAAAAGCAGAGTGCCTTGATCAAAGTCTAACAGTGTCTTTGAATATAAGTACATGTAAGGACTCTACCCGAGCCATGTGTGTTATATTTGTTGCTTTACATTAACTTTGAGGGTCAATTAGAAGGCTTTTATTACAAAAGAGGGTAGTTTAGTTTAAATGTGTAACTTAATATATTTTTGCTGGTAGTTATAGGGATGTTAATATAACTTAAACACCAGCTCAAATATCAAATTTCAGGTATCATTATAATCTAGTAAAATAAAAATGTGTTCTTATATGCACATGTACACACAAATGCAAAGATAAAGTGTTAGCTATGTTAATGCTACAAATTAAGTTCATAGACATTACAAGTATACAATTCTAAAATATCCCCCTCTCACTTATATTCTGTCCGTCTCTGTCTATCTGTCTCTCTGTCATTCTCTCTGTCTATCTTTCTCTATGTGTTTCTCTGTCTGTCTGTCTCTCTTTCTCTCCTACTGTCTCACCTCTGTCTCTCACCCAGATTAAACTTTAAAAAAAGCAGAAACACAAAGTTGCAAACCATCCAGAGACTCCTAATAAATTGCGTTACTGATTAATTAATTATATCATTACAAATCTTTATCCTCAGTTTTCTTATGTATAATTGATTCTCTTATAAAATTAAAGATATGGCGTATATATTCAATACTGAATGAACGCCATTAAACTATTACCTACAACAACAACTCTCACCCTTTTTTTCTATTTTAATGCAATGAATTTGAGCCATTACTGCTCATGCAAAAACCTAAAAACCTGAATTACTTCTGTGTAAATTACCCTTTGTACAAAGGCAAATAGGGGAAATGAATTCATAGATCATACTTTTGAACTTTACTTTACTATTTGTGAACATATAGTCCAGTCTTCTTTATCTTCATTACAACTTCAGTAGTACCAGTTTGTCCTATACATGGCTTTTTCTTTCCTTCTGTCTGTCTTCTATTTTTTTCTTCAAACCACACCTTTTCTTGAAGTTGTGTATTAAATGATTGCAGCTGGGATGTATACATATCCTACAAATCAAGAAATATAAAAACAATTCAATCGTTGAAGTGTACAGCTTGACTATATCATCTCACACGTTGTGTGTGATTGAAAGAAGAACCAAAAAGAGATCCCTTTTCTGAAAAAGATTTTAGGATTACTTCCATTTTAGGAGACAGAATAGAAATATGTCATCTATAGAGCCAGAAGGGCATTATAACAAACAATATGTCTTCCTAGAATGAAGAAGAAACAAACATTTCAAGTTGATATTTATTACAGCTGTCGATAGAGAATTTTTTCACAGTAATTCAACGATCACACTTTTTCTCTACTTTCCTCCCCTCCACCCCCCCCCCCCCCCAAAAAAAAAAAATCTGACAATTTTAACTCCAAAAGATATTAAATTTATTCTAACACTCATACAACTACCCTACATAGAAGAGGCTATTTACTTGATGCATGGGCCCTATTTTATCTTGTCACTGATGACCACCATGGGCCTTATAAATGCCGGACATTTCCTCCATAAATAGTCATTCAACCGCAGTAGTCCGCCCACTTAATGAATTAATTCTCAATTCTCATATATATTATTGATAATGATGTATGGTCGAGTCTCCACTTCTGGAGTGGTTTTGATTACATTTTTACTGCCATGAATCAAATTAGCATAAAAATCCACTTCACGAAGTACCGGTATAGCTAAAATGAATGTGAGACTGGCCATTTGGGTAGACTGGATGTAAGGATGAATATTTTATTTCAATCACTAATTCCCGGTTGTTTATTTTGGGGGCCCTGCTCATCATGTTGCGATGAAGATTATCTTATGACTCATGATGCGATCATGATGCAATTTTGATTTAAATGGGATTGCTAATCACCCCCTCCCCCCCTTCTTACACCGAAACCTCAGTCGCTGGCGCAAAGCTTGTTTGGCTGCCGCCTCCCACTTTCCCCAAATGAGGTAATGTTGTGGATGTTGTAGACTTTGATATGGGCGGCAGACAAGGGTGGCATGAAGAACAGTCTTTCCTGGGGGATGCTTCACAAAGATCCTGTTAAAGTCGAACTTAACTCTTGGCTCTCCATAATGTTTAAGTCCAACTTAGAGTTAAGTTCGACTAAGGATCTGAGAGCAAGAAGGAAGTTAGATTACTATCTTTTACAAAGATTCAATGGCCTTCTTGCCCTCAACATACAATATATCCTCTGCTTTGACTCTGCGTCAAAGTATATTATACAGTGCGTCCCAGAAACGAAATTCAGATAACGTCCGCCAAATGAATTTTTGGTTTCCTCTCTTCAAATTCATTTTAATCACTCAAGTGTGAAATATGCATTATACGAGTGGCATCAAATGAAAGAAGAGGATCTTAAGCTTTACAAATATCGTCGCTGTTTTCACGAAGTGACGGTAGTGAAAAAAAATTGCATTCACTTTGCGTTACGATTTTCCTCACTACCGTCACTTCGTGAAAACAAGGACGATATGTGTCATTTATCAATTATAATTGTGGTTAAGTTATTATAAAACATCAATAATTCTCGGTTTCGTTTTTTCTGGGACGCACTGTATGAGTTAACGCCCTTCTGGCTCCTAACAGACATCATTTTCTTTACTTTCTTCTAGACTTGTTCCTTTGCAGGAAGTCTGTTATCAGTATCAATCACATGACCGAAATAAAATGATAACCTTTCGTCTTTCGCATGATAACCCCCGACCCCTTCCATACTACTATGACAAAATATGCTTAAAGGTATGGAGTAGGCATTTCAAATTATCAATCACATATGTGTGTAAGTTCTGCTATGTTATAACCATGGCAAGTTGTATGTAGAGTTGTATTTCATGTACTGTATATATATATATATCATATATTCCTGTTTCATATGATTGATTGCTAAAAATTGATTTATTGATCAATCAATTTATCAATTGATAATTTTTATTTTTTTAAGCATGCGCTTGGCAGAAAGACATTAGCAGGAGGCATTCCTAATGTATAACAAATTTACCAGGAAATGATATATGTAATCGCTTACTCAACTAATCAGTAGAGGTTCATTAATTGCCTTTAAATTCGGAGCAGCTTTCTCAATTAGTACAGGAAATAGTCCAGTACTGTAAAAATTGCAATAGCAATGACAATTAAGTTATATGTGTGTAAATTTATTGGCCCTTGTTTCAAGTAGTGCACAATCATAAAAGCAGAAAATTAAATGGATTATCTTTACAAGATATTAACCGTGTAATGGATAAACCGATACGGGTGAGCAACAGTGCAGCACGAACAGGCCTCTGTTTTTTTGTTGGTGGCACCGGACGGCGCGAGAAACCAATCGAGCGTTTAAATATGGCGCCTTTTATAACTCACCCTCTTTGTGGGGATCATGTAGCCAGTGGTCGGGGGTGTGTGGGGGATGACGTCTGGTCGTCTCCAGCCGATAGCAGCCATATTCCAGACTCGACGATCCAGGTAAAATGGGAGGGTTGTCTTTGCCTTAGGCACCCTGTATAAATTCCTTGAACAACAGCGTCAGAAAAAAAAAGATAGGAGGATGCTGGGAGACGCGGTGATGGGTCGCTTCACGATGGCCGCGGCGCCGGCGATCGTCACGAAAACGAGCAGGAGCGAGTCAGTGCGGAAGATAAATGGGATTCCTGGGTGCTAGAGTTGATATCTGAAGATGCCTATGTGCATAAGACTGTCAGCTGATGTCTAGACTTGGGGTCAGATTGAGCGTACGTCCGGCAGCAAACACGGGATGGGTGTCCTCCGAGCAGTCCCTTTAAAATTGTTCCTCGACAACACACACGTTACATAACCAGCATGTCGGAGAGAGAACGGTTCCTCGTTAATGACGTCGTCCCACGACAGTGAAGCGAACAGGCATGTCCCGGCTCTCAGAAAGCAGGAGAGTTTTTAACAGGCAGAGCTGCGATGCTAGCTTGCCAGGCTATGACAGTCAAACTGTGGAATGCTTGCCGGTTTCTCGCCCACCACGGATGAATACCCGTCGACGTCGAAGTGGGTGAGAGATGAGAGGAGAGGAGAGTGAGAGAGAGAAATGGAGAGAGAGAGGGCAAGACCGATCAGCCGTGGGACACAGCTAGCACTTGATTCATGCAGGTATGCGTTCACCGTACAGCAGTCAGTCGCTTGCTCCACTATAGCTCACATAAACACAGATTCCCTCAGTCAGTCAGCTGATTTTTATACAATTCTAAGGGACGCCCTGAGAAAACACACCCCACGAACGTATACCATCACATGTGTGTATATGATATATACACAAGCAGCTCATCTCCACCTAACTGCTATCTGTCTGTCCGTTTGTTTGGGGGTAGGTAGCCGGAGGGAGGTTAGTTGGGGTCTCTCCCAGGGATACAACCTAACCAGACTTTGACCCACAGGAATATAAAATCTCAGATCTTGAGATTTTGTCACATTCCTTTAGTCACCTCAAACGGTTCACACCTAGATCCCAAACATGACCCACTTTTTCATTTGACTTGAAACTGACTCGAGAAAATAGTCTCCTCTTATTTCATGTAATTATCTCACAGACTTTAGGTTAGATATCAGGGAAGAGGAATTGCAGTGAATGTCTACATACAAAGTGGGGACGTTGGTATATTTCAAGCATCAAAATGGGGACATGATTGCATTTTGGGGTGTATTTCTGACCAAAAAGGGGCCTCGATCACCGATCTGCATATCTTGCTCATAAATGGCATGGTAATCCCAAGTGCACACAGAACTTATAAACACACAGCCAGCACACATACATGAGTTGCCTCCGTGTGCGCTGTGCTTTTCGCATGCCAGCGCTCAGACACAGAATAAAGGGGGCGGGGCACTTCCCAGTGCAGCACATGCTTAGCTAGTCTCTGCTCAAAGCCTCTTAGACAACAATCAATTGAGTGTTTCGATATTTATCACCAGTTCATTAATTGTCATAACAGAAAATATAACATTTTAATATTCTATTAACAATGAATATGCCTGAAAAACTAACTCGCTTCAATAAATTCTCCAATCTATCTGCAGTAAAATATTGATAATTTCATAGTTTCCATTTAGGGTCTGAAATAGTAGACTATGCTTGTCCAGAAGAAAGGATGAAACCTACTAAATAGATCAAGTCATTGTGGGGTCCACACCTAAACATTCCAATCTCTTTATTCTATTGTATAGTTTGCATAAAAGTACAAAATTGACTACTAACACTGCAGGTCATTGATTCGGTTTTGTATAGGGCTGTTCACAAATGTACACAACTGTCATGAAAATCTATCCCCCAAACCCTAAAGATACAAATATCAATCCGTCTCTTGTCTCTTATCTTTCACCTCGTTCAAAATACTGTACCATTGCACTCATGGCCATTCACTATTTGTATATTAATAATCAATGTATATATGGCTAGAATTCATTCACTGCTATATCAGATAAGCCTCAGGCAAGTTTGAAGTCATCAAAACGTGGGAACTATATGAGGAAGAATGCATGGGTTCAGAGGCGTATGTAAACGGGTTCATCCTGATCTGAACTCACCTGTGTCATAATCTAAATCCAGTTCATAACTCGAGGGGAAAGAGATTATCTGCTTTGACTGAATACCTGGTACCAAAAAAAATGTCCATGAAACAACAAAAGAGGGGGTAGATGGCCAGGCTAATCGTCTTCTCAATGCCATCTCGCTTTTTCAGAAGTTTGGTTTCACAAACAAACTCAAAATTCCTAGGTACAAAATGTCCTTCTTTAGAAATAATGGTAAGTACCGAATAAAATTTATGAACTAAAACAGCCATTGTGCCCTGTTGAATTACGACGATTGAAGCACTACAGTAGAACCATTTCATAATATTTTCATTCAAAGAGATTTTTTATTCCATCAACTTTTATACCTTATTGGAAATAAGCTAATTATCAGCTTTCGTGGGTTAATTTGTCACAATATTATATTTTCTGTTCTCAATCTTACACCGTCTGTTCAGAGCTGAAAGGGTGTTAACTCTGTGTTAAGTATATTTATGAGCACTGCTACTACAAACATGGTATACTCTTTACTGTAGTTATACTCATATTTTATTGATACAATAAAATGAAATCAGCAAATATTTCTGTAATCAAACCAAAAATAGGAGTAAATGCATTGCTGCTACAAACATAAGATATTCTTCAATGTATTTGTTCTTCCATTTGATTACTGGTAATAAAATCAAGTAAAATCTGCAAATATTTCTGCAATCAAACCAAAAATGAATTTGTAAAAACATATAAACCAAAATATAACTAGTACAGAACATGGACGGAGGAGAGAAGCGATTAAGGGGGAGGAGAGAAGCGATTAAAGGGGGGAAAACGGGGGTTGGGTCATTATATATCTATGGCATACCTTTCTGTTATCTACATTATACACCTCCAATGAAATGTACCATTACTATTGACATGACCAGGCATATAGGCTTGTTGCAAAGACACTACTTTGACCATTAAATGCATTTGTGTGTTGTATTATTATTACTGTCTTGTATTGCATTATCATTTGTCTTGCAGTATCATTTCAAATCACTTTAGACAAAAATTATTGTCTTACTTATTTCAGTTGCCATCATTGCATGAGCGCTTTATTTTCTTCTCATTCTTTCACTTCTTCACCTTTCTTTTCTAGTTTCATTTATATTTCCTCCCATACTACCCTATAAAATATTAACACTTTATTAATTCCTTTGATTCAATATAATTAATTTCTGAAGCATTCTGTTTAGCTTCTTCTTTTTTTTCATCTTGCATCTTGCAATTATGTACATCAAAAAAGTAATTAAAAAAACCCATTTCATATCTTGTAAAATATATTTACAGATCAAATTGCTAAAAAAATAACATATTTTTAATTTTTGTGTGGAGAGAAATCATGCTATATCTCAAATTCTAATTGATGGAGCACCAAACAAGAATGGGTCTGAATACAAAGCCTAATAGGAGTTACATGTAATCTACAGGCATATACCAGTATGCTATCTAACATCCATCGTTCGGCTTTTACTGATCAATAAATCCATTAACAGATTAACTTAACAGCATATACACTTTAACATACAGCTACATAGACATTAGTCAACATATTATATCACCTTTGTCTATCTCTACCCACTTCCATTCTCCCCCTTCTCTCTCTCTCTCTCTCTCTCTCTCTCTCGTTCTCTGTCTCTGTATGTCTGTCTCTGTCCCCTCCCACTCTGTCTGTCTGTCTACTTTCTGCCCATCTCTGCCCACCCTCTTTCCATCTCTTTATGAAATACCAAAATGCTTTGTATCCCTCTCTATCTCAAACTCCATCATGCACTCTCTCTCTCTCTTTCTATATATGTGGTCTCCTATTTTTTTCTTACATTGTGTCTTCCCTCATTATCTATATCTCTCTCTCTCTCTCACACATCTCTCTATCTCTGCCTCTTCCTACTATGAATCTCCCCTATCTTTCCATTTCTGTCTAACCTTCTCTCTCTTCTCCCCCCCCCCCCCCCTCCCCCCCCCCTCTCTCTTTCTCTCTCTATCTCTCTCCTCCTTTAGGAACTAATCCTGCAAGCTTCACATCAGAAGTCCTAATGACAGTTCATGAAGAGTTGATGTACACATGACCAAATCTCGTGAGGGACAAACTCCAAAAGCATTGTCATAAACTTTGATCAGTTGATCTCAATAATTATACCCCTTTCACAGCAAATAAATCATTCCTAAAGCTGTAAAAAAAACTTATATGCATGCATATTAAACAGTTTTGTTACAGTAGTGATACCTCATTCACACTCAAAGACTTTTCTAGATGGGGGCGGTGATATCGCTCTCATACACAACTTGAGCACAGCTCAGTATTGAGTGGTCATTTTCCTGCATCTCTGGATGATCAAAGCATGCTGGAAACTGGGTCAAAATGCCACATCCTATAACTCAGTAAAAAGTCAGTATAAATATCAGTCTCCAGGCTTCCTAAAAAAATTATCATTGGGTTCACGAGACTGACATTGTCAGTCTGTTGGGCTGTCAGTCTTCTGGACCGTTGCTCTAGTGGGTCATTGGTCTCATGGGCTGTCAGTATCATGAGCTCCTGGTCTACTAGGACGACCTTCTTCCAAGGCCCTTCTCTAATCTTTAGAAAATCACCAAGCTTTAAAACGGCAGACTAAACATCTCACTAAGTCCACATCTCCTGCGGATTGGAAGGTCTCTGATGGCGAAGGAATGTGAATATGAACAGGGATACTATAAGAGCTAGACCTATTACTCGGATCAGAACACACAAAAAACTTCATTCATACACAACTCCCATTTGAACATTATCTAGTGACCTAGCTGCACATTGCATGTTGTAGGGCATACTTACCCGGATTTCCTCATCTTTCTATGATAATTTTTCGGCCACCATACATTTTCTATCAAAATTGTTTGGCACGTCATGTATTGGTAATCTTAAGCATTCACTGTAAGTTTCATTGGATTCTGTGAGAATTTATTTTCTGTATTTACCAGAAATCAAGTTTATCTTTAATATGCCGTGTGTTTGCAATGTGTATTTCATGGCTCTAATATTCATATCACGCACGCTATGGAGAGAGAATGACCGATTGATACATTAGCATTACCACAACCTTAAGTGCTGCCAATTTGATATAGTCCTATGCTCAAAGATTTTGACGATTCAGATATCTTCCAGGGTGTCCATGTGTAATTACAGACTACAGATCATCAATCACGTCCACAATCAGAGATGGCCGAAACTGAACTCTTTCAATTAAAAAATATTTATTTGTTTGACAGATCTATCCCTCATCGAAAGTAAAAGAGGATATACATGTAATACTACACATATACATGTACTACTGGGAAATACATTCTCTCATGTACTACTGGGAAATACATTCTCTCATGATCTTCTTTCCAGACCAAACACTATAATTTATCATGATTTTAAAGCCTTCCTCTACTAGTTTAACCTGGAGGGATTAGACCTCCCTGCAAGGTCACTGACAGGTGGTTATCTTATGAAATCAGCTCTCAATTAACATAAGAAAAGGGGATCATGGGGGACTAACGGTCACCGATTAGACATTACAGACTTTTAGATTTGCACAACGAGAATGTTGACTGCTACGTCACATTGTCTTCAAAGGATGTCACACGTGGCAGTCCACGTTCTCGTCGTGCAAATCTAAAAGTCCCTCTTGTTTGCTATATAGAGGGCGCAAGTAGCTATAAGTAGTGCGGTGGGGCTTTAAATAATCGACCATTTCTTTGACTCATTCCAACGATACTGAAGCTAAATATTTTTTTTATAAGATGTTAAACATCCAAAAGAGTCTTGTAATTTGATTCAAAACAAATGCCAGTTATAGTAGTAGAAAAATTATGTTTGTGTTAAAACGGGGATTGAAAAGGAGATTATCTGTGGTCCAGCAAGGCTAGACATAGACAACATATAAGTTCATAAGAAATACTTTTAGATTTGTAACCACTGCCATAAAAATAAGAAATCAATAAGGCTCAAGTGTACTTCATCAGTGTCCTGTGAAACAGCTAGACCAGCTAATTTTTTAAAGCCTTTCATTTCACGCTAGAGAGGACAGAAACTTACAAACTATAGGTCTTCGCATTTCACGTTAGGCACCATCGAAAGACTGTGTAGTGCAAACACCTGGCTGCTTCTACTACCATCACATTTGTTAATGTGTATGGTTTACAGACAAAATGGGATAAAGTTGGCAACGCCACAAAATCTGAACCTTTAAAGGGTACCATGCAGGGTTTAAGTGGCTGGACTACATTATAATGTGCCTCAACTATGAGAGGAAAAGAATCTTCAGCAAGGAACTGGAGGAAGAGTTCTTGCGCATCTTGAACTAGATCACGATGTGAACACAAGATATGCATAATGTGTAACGTGAAACTGACTTCCAAAAGGGAGCCATTCACACGTGGTTTCTCACATTATAAACCACACATGTCCAGTGCGTCACTGACACCAGAGATCAGCTAAGGCACATGAGGCCATTCACACGAGACACTATGTGTACATCTGTTAGAGGTAATCTAGTGGTCTGGTATTACATGTAGGATTTAAACCGCATGCTTCAGCAAGAATTGTTCTATGGTCAATTCCCAACAATTTGTAACTTTACCCCACAACCTAAACCCAACCTTAATCTTAAAACTAACCTAGAACTGAATTTGAACCATAAACCAATAATTTAGTCAAATTTTAAAGCCCAGAAAAATTGTTGCTGGAGTAAATGTCAGAACACCTGGTACTTGAAACTACATTTCAGGTAAAATTGTATCAAAGTCATTCTGGTCTGCTAATCATGCTGTAAATAAAATGTTTCAACCAACTTAATTTTTAAAGATGTACTTCAGCAGTACATGAGATTTTTTTACCAACAAGGTATTACGCAGATCGTAAAATAAGAAATAGGATATAGTTAAACTGAAAGAACCAAAATACATCTACAGAAATAGGATTATGGATATTATACATACACCCTGTAGTCTGTTCAACTGAAATCCTACATCCATGCTTCAGTTATCAATTAATACTCAGCACTTAAATATTCCTATCACACTAAATCAGATATAGATTTGAAATCCTTTACATTCAGCAAAATTGTCTTTAAAGCTAAAGACCAGTTCTGGTCATGCGATTGCATTGTGAAAGAAACGTTGTGGAATCGATCAGAAAAGGTTAATCATCTAGCATATAAGTATTGGTGTTTACTGCATGGTTCTGGAATCATCAAAATGATAAGAAATTTGGCCAAGTCTTCATGAAGTTAGAAGCACTGTACACAGAAAGATGTATATGGGACTACACACACGTGCGCGACACGTGCATTTGTATCTCTCAACAGGCAAGAGATACACTAATTTACCAAATATATCAATTAGTAGGCGGTTTCCCGTCAAAATTTTTATCATCATGTAATATTCAAAACATATTCTTTCACATGATTGGTAATAAGAGCTTCCATTTCATTTTTTGAAATTGGGGCGTTTCCAATACTGGTCTTTACCTTTAATATAATTCACCCCAAAAAAAATTGTTTGATGTATGTTAAATCATTATTTTCCTTGAAACTTCAACATTCAGCCAAAATATAATGATTTTTGATGTCCTGGCCAAAATTTCATACTCCCTTTAAGCCCAAGCCTAGCTGTACCTGAACATACTTGGCCCTGTCAGCGTTCATTACGGCAGCCAGCTAAATACACTGGCGATGAAAGCTGGGCTAATTTAGGAAGTTACGAGACCTCAAAACCTGGAGAAGGAAATGAGACTGGGTCGTATCACATGACTTAGGAACCACGGCTTCCTCTCGGGAGCTGAAGTCCATGCAAAATTGATGCATAATTGTCCGCGCTTTCCGGCCGAAACTTGAGTGAAGAAACTGAAATGTTTGGGTTATATCCTGTAATGAACATACATCCTGGGCAAACATAAATGATTTAGTGATCCTGTCATATTTTTAGTAGATATGATCTGTCATTTTTAAGTGTCTTTATTTTGTTTCGTTTCCTATTTGTCTCATCACCCACTCTTCCAATCTCTTTCCCTATTCTTTTGCTCTCCAACTTTCTCTCAGTTTCTCCCTTTCGCTGTCTCTCTGTTTTTAACTCTATATTTTCCTCTATGTGTCTCAATCAATCTTTCTCTTTTACTTTAGGTCTCTCTCTCTCTCTCTCTCTCTCTCTCTCAACATACATCAGCTGAATATATACATACAGAACACACAATGAATTATCTTTTTTTCCTAATCTCTATTTCTCACTCACTCTCACTCTCTCTCTCTCTCTCTCTCTCTCTTAACATACATCAATTGAATATATAAATCAAGAATATATAATGAATGATCTCTTTTTCCTCACCTCCACCTCTCTCTCTCTCTCCTCCTCCTCCTCCTCTTCTCTCTCTCTCTCTCTCTCTCTCTCTCCTTCTCCTCTCCTCTTTCTCTATCTCACTTTTCTTTCTGTCTCTCTCTCTCTCTCTCTCTCTCTCTCTCTTGCTTTCATCCAGTTTCTCCTCTTCAACAATAACCTTGGTTTAACTTTCATCAGGTGAGAACTAATGAAAGGCTTCCTTTTTTTATTTAATGATTATAATCAGCAGCAGCTTAGTAACAAGAGACTACATTGCTGGTATGCAGCAAAGATGCTGGTCTGCAAATATATATCAGTCGGAGATTGACAGCACAAAATGATAGTACACTTCTGCTAATCATTAAAACAAGATGAAACAACCTTTTAAACCATTCTCCGACAGGCTTGTTAAGATATGATGCAGTGAACCACTTAAACACCAAGGATTTCGAGAAATTACAATATCAAATTTATCGGTGCTCCCATAAATTTCAAATAGCGCCTACGGCCATACAATGGTAGCTGCAGAATATGCAGTTCTGATATATAATTTCCAAAAGGGAATAGAAAAGTCGGTCGATTTTAGTCAACAAACATTGTTTTGAAGCTAAAGTAATATCAATCTTGAGAGGGAGCTATACAACATACAGAGTTTATTATTCCCAATTTAATCACTTTAGACTTGATTTCAACCGCAACAACAATCATTGAATATTGTAGGATCGTATCTGCTTCCAATAAATTCATTTGAACCAAATTCAGGGCCCCATACCAACAATTTGTATTACCTTTAAGTGTTGCCCAGACACCAACATAGTTGTTACGAAATTGCATTTTTCTACCAAGATTGAATATGATTGGACTTACCTGTTGGTTGTATGCAATGTTGTAGAAGTTGTAGGGATGTTGTAGAAAGTGCAGCAACATTGTTTGGCAACCACAGCAAAGCGAGGAGGAACAAATAGAGAGAGAAAAGAGAGATATCATTAGATAAATATATTTAAATCATAACATGTAAAATGTTGTCTGTGAGAACAATTAAGACAAATGAAAGTTACCATTTTAGAACATTCACACCAACATAAGATTATTTTCTTCAAATGTAGAGTACTTGTTGAATAACCCACGTCATACAAGCAATCAGATTATCCAATTGTAGGTGTGTGACGTGAACAAGACAAAAAGCGGGCGAAGAATATATAGAAGGATGAATTTCTGAAGATAAAGTTTTGATATATTAGATTTAGGTCTAAATAACTGAATATTATACTGCGGGCCAATCTCTCACTTTTCATGAAAAATAAGGCAAATATTGATCTAGATGAAAAAATAGCTTCACACAATCTACGTCATTGTGGAGGGGAATTTTTCGCGAAGGAAAAATGAGAGTGAGGATATCTTTCCATAATTTAACTTGGACTGCAGGGAGTATTTTGTCTGCAAGCTGAGAAAAAATACAGCAATTTAATTTCTATGAATAATCAATATTGGATGCTTTCAATGTGACAGAATAACAGGCAGAGTATGGTGATGACTGTGAATGCATCGATACATGTAAGACATATGTAATTCAAAATTGTTAAACTAGATTACATCATAGAGTATTTTCCAGTAGTTCAATCAAGCGTGTTTCTATTTATATCTATCTATAAAGGAACAAAAGCATCTATAAAATGTCAACTGTATAATTTAGTACCGGTATATTAAATAAGGTATTTTCCCTTTGTGATGTAATGTGATTTGCTTTCATAATAAATATGTCACCTAAAGTTTTAAATATAGATGAAGCAGCAAACCATTAGAATAAGCTATATATTATACTGCACCCAGTATTTATTTTCTTGACTAAAACACATATTCTTCAGAAGGCCAGTGTATCGTTGCAGTATCATAATAATAGCTTATCAACACTTTTAATGCATGTAAAATGCAGAAAAACACTTGATTTTAGCCCTAACTCTTGTTTTATTATTTCAAGAACATAGATGGACAAAATATATATATATTTATTATTGTATACTATGCACTTTGTATAATTCAATTCAGATTTTGACCAGGCATACACACACACTACATGCATGTACTTGACTGTGGACTTTTGAGTTTTATCACCTGACCTCCAGTAATAAATCACATGACCAGAAATGAACACAGGGATCTGGATACTTGGCATACCATACCACCCCTGGTTTATTTCATGTCACTGTGGTATGGGATAATTGATATTTCAATTAAGCTCTTTTCTCTGCTCTTCCTATACATGTGAGCTTCTCCATCACGATCAGTATCTATCTTTCCCTTTCTCCTCTTGCTCGCTCTCTTTCTCGCTCTATCTCTCTCTCTCTCTCTCTCTCTCTCTCTCTCTCACTTCCTTTCACTCCCCCTCTCTCCGTCTCCCTCACATTATCTTTCTCTCTCTCTCTCTCTCTCTCTCTCTCACTCACTCTCTCTCATTATCTCTTACTCTCCTTCTCTGTCTCTGGCTGCCTGTCTCTCTCTCTCTCTTTCTATCTTTCTCTCTGTGTGTCTCTCTCATCATCTGTCTCTGTCTCTCTTTATAGCTCTCATTATCTCCCCCTCTCACTGTCTTCCCCCACTTTAACCTCTCCTCATGCCCTCATCTTCTCTTTGTTCTCTCTTATTTTCATGGAACTCTGCTGTTGGATAATTGATACTTGAATTCTCTCTACTCTGTTAAGTCTTGTTCACTGCGTTCCCTGTTTATCTTTCCAACCTTCTCTTTCTCTCTCATTCTATCACTTGCTTGGTCACCATCTCATCCCCTCTCCTCATATCTCTCTCTCTCTCTCTCTCTCTATGAATCAATCAATCTGTCACAACCATTCCTGTCCCATTGAATGTATCATCGTCTTACAACTACTTTTTATTCCACTACACCCAAAAGTTTGATACCAACAGTTTGACATCTTTAGAAGATAGCCAAATTTCAGTTCACCACACGATCAAACCATTCAATTCATGCACACACTATACATGTATGTAAGAGAAAATCTACGAATCAAAGGATACCAAGAACAGTAATTATGAATGTATATTAAAGGGATAGTTCAGTTTTGGTATAAAGGGTGCTACACAAAATATGTTTGTGTGTGATAATGAAAAACCGAGTGTCAAATTTGAAAGAGCATACAATTTTAATGACAAAATCATCTTTGTTTGATCAAAATTGGTTCAGTGATGGCCAATATATGCATATATATAACCATTACTGATATTTGTGGGGCCCCATAATTATTCGATAATTTTGAGCCAGTTGTTCCCTGACAGGTAGGAAAATTGTTTAAAAGGTTATTTTTCATTGTTTCACTTGTTCTCTGCAGACTGTAATTTGATATTCTTCGATGTCACCACCTGGACTCACTAATGTTGCATAAACTCTTAATAGTCGGCCCTAATATGAAAGAACAACAACAAAATGTGAAATTAAAAACCATTAAACCCCCCCCCCCCCCCCTCCCCACCCCCTCCCATCCATTAGTTACTTCACAACGCTGATCTGAAAGACATGCAGTCACTGACACAGATGGGAACACAACACGCCTCTGAATCATTTCTTAACTTCTTCTCAATTCCCAACGATGCTTTAGCTAAGCCCCGTTTCTTTGAAAGCCCATCATATTATACAGCATGATGGGTGGAATACTTAGCAAAGCAAAGTGCTCAAGGGGTGCGTTATACAGCATGGTTTATTCATAGTGAAGGAGCACTTATGGATGGGAGATGTTACTGGAAGAAGGTTGTAAGTCCATTTGCAGGCCAAACAAGGGTTGATACCGTCCGTTCGGAGCTAGAAGGGCGTTAACTCTATGTTAAAGGGAACCAAAACATTCATACTATGTTACTTTTATTGTAAAGTTTAAAAGATTTGAATAAAATCAGTGAAAATTTGAACAAAATCGGGCAAGGAATAAGGAAGTTAGAGCTTTTTGAAATGACTAGTCACTAGAGGGCAATATTTAATTTGATGACATCATCTGTGGACAACTCTCCATGCCTTTTGTACATAAAATTTCACAATTTTTTAGTTTTCTTTGTATTTATTTGTGTTCTTGATCCGACTTCATAACATGTGAAGTAGAATATCATTTTGCATTCTATACCTTGCTTTCAGGGGAGTAGATTATCTCAATCACAAGAAAGAAGGGAAAACATGAAATTTGATGTACAAAAGGCATGGAGAGTTGTCCACAGATGATGTCATCAAATCAAATATCGCCCTCTAGTGACTAGTCATTTCTTCCTTATTCCTTGCCCGATTTTGTTCAAATTTTCACTGATTTTATTCAAATATCTTAAACTTTACAATAAAAATAACTTAGTATGAAGGTTTGGGTTCCCTTTAAGGTATATGAGTTAACACCCTTCTGGTTCGAAACAGACAATGTATCAAATATATCAGACACAACATGTATCATAGTTTGTACGTGTAATCTTTTTAAGAGTTCAATGGTGATGATAGATTTGAGTGAGCTAGGTTTGCGGTTACACCACATAATCTTTCGATAGGGTTAATTGGCCCTGAACAAGATAGAGTGGGCCCTTTTGAGGGCCGACAAACACCGTTGAAAGAATATGTGGGGTGTTACCGCAAACCTCGCTCAAATGGTATGTATGTGGTTGCATTGCATGTCAAAAGCTAAAAAGGCATTAGTTTTAGGCTAAAGTCATATGTTTAATTTAACTCTGCTTCTGCTACAAATGAAACTAGTCTCATAATGATTCAATTTTTGTTGAATATATTCTAATTTAATGTTGGCTGTATTTTTTCCTTTTACATTAATTCATTCAAAATTTCCTTTTCTTCTTATTCCTATATCAACTTGGCATACACTTGCATATGACAGGATCTCCAAACATCCCATTCCTGAATCTACGACCTTGTGAAACTAAGCCCGTACCCTGTACATGAACCATTCCCTGCCAATCATAAAGGCACAAAAGTATGATCCGCAAATTGGCAACTAATACCAATGACATGTACATTTATACAAAGTACGGAGCAGTGATGGGCTTCTATGTACGGTAACGCTATATCTCTCATGTTTTTCATGAATTCCTCGCCAATATTTTGTCAGGGCCGACAGCGGGATAAAAAGGGCAGTTGTAACACAAGTCTCTAAGTTGAAGTACCCACTCGGTGTAGGTTCCCTTTTGAAAATTGGCTCTAGACACCCCGTTGACTGCACGCATGGGGCGATCAAGAGAGGGCCAAGGTTCCAGAGTGTCTGGTTTTTACCTCTAGACTCTCCTACTTTTGTATGGTTTACGAGAATGTTCTTGCCGGATCATAAGTTGTACAAGCACTAGTGAATTTCAGCACAACTAATGACTTATTCGTTTATTTGAATCACTACACCATTATTGGTTTTGTAAATATCAAATATCGTCACCTCACTTGCTTCTTCCACTCTGTATTTACTTCTCTGCAACATCAAGGGCATATTTTCTTTTAGAAAAGCACTTTGGTGTACATCCAACACTGAAGTGCATGTGTACTTCAACAGTTATTTCACTCTTCATTCGTACATTATTTCTTTAGAGCGAGGTTTAGGGTTACACCTCGTATTCTTTTGACGGGATCAGTTGGCCCTGAAAAGGGCCCACTCATGCTTTACCTTGATGTTTCGATTGGTTGTATTTTGATAGGTTGTACCTATTGTCTTCAGGATGTCCTGTCGAATCGTGTTTAAAAGAATATGTGGTGTTACCGCAAACCTCGCTCAAATCTATCTTCACCATGGAATCCTTCAAACATTTAATAATTTCTTTTGTAAATATTGAATATATCCTTAAATATTCATTGCACTCCATCCAGTATGCATGCCATATCGCCATTTGAGAGGAAGAAGGGCATATATACAAACTTTCTTTTGGTTTGGGAAAGCACTTTGGCTATCGAAATGTCTTGCTTGCCAATACTCCCTTTAAAAATGAACAGTTATATCCCCCACCCCTCCCAATGTTTTGCTAAGAATTTTGCTTACCATAAAATGTTATAACTATTTTAAGTGGACCTATTTTTTGTCTTACCACCACCTATCCCCCCCCCCACATCTCACAACCCTACTCCCTCCCCCTCCCTCCCTCTCTCACTCCACCCCTCTGCTCTTCTCCTCCCCTCTCCTCTTGCTTTACATCACACCCTCTCTCTTTCCTTATATTTCATCTGAAAGAAACATCCTTTCTTTCAACCCGCAAGTTTTTATCAAGGATTAATTCCATAATTGAGCCTGACCTGAATTTAATTGATATGCCATTTAAAAAATAATACATACATGCAATTATTAATGACTTGGAGAGAAAGAGAGACAGAGACAGAGACAGAGACAGAGACAGAGAGAGAGAGAGAGAAAGAGAGAAAAAGAGAGAGAAAGAGAGAGAGAGAGAAAGAGTGGGGAGAAAGAAAGAGAGAGACTAAAAGCTTGCATGAGCCTTTATTTACTCATTCAAAGTGAACCCTCGTTTTCGGATTGCGACAAAAACCGTGATTATCAATTTCATTAATCACAAGATCAGACGGGTAGAAGGAGAAGATTACATCTCAGGATGAAAGGTTGCCAATTTTGAGAACGTAGAGATCCAGCTCCCACACAATACACCATCAGCCGAGAGCCAGAAGGGCATTAAATTCCTATTCTATAACACAGAGTCAGCGCCCTTCTTGCGCTCAACAGACAACACGTAATTGCATGCCTATTGCTAAGTAATTTTCACTGATTGAGAAACAAGTAAATCTGTGACCGACTCTGCAAAGGAAATCGGGGAAGAAATCGGCTGGAAAATTGCAACTCTTAAGTCGTAATTGTTATCCTCACCATGGACATTTTTTGTTGGTCTGTTTAGAGACAGAAGGGCCTTAACTCTGTATTCAAGTATATAGTTTTATGCCCTTTTGGCTCCGAACTGATGATTCGCTCCCCCCTCCTCCCCTCCGTGGTGAATAGCTTATCCCTCTTCCAATTATCCAAACCTTTCTCAGCGATTAGAACTCATCGTTTATTTCAAGTGCATCGTGAGTGGAGGACAATCCCTTGAGATTTCACGTTAATCACTTTCTTGATTTCCCTAATTTCTAAATTGACCTATAGAAGTCTCATTTGTCATGCTTTTCATATTCTTAACCTGATTCTTGGTAATGAAAACTGGAGTGCCGTCATGGGCAAGTAGTTCATGAATGGAGTTAGGGTGCATTCAAGTGAACCTTTTTCACCCCAGAAACACGGTTTTCAAAGACGTTTAGTTTAAAATACGGTTGCGTTCAAGCAATTTTTTGTGGGTTGCAGAAATAAACGTGTTTCAAAACGCAAACATGAAACGCTGAAAAAGATGCCTTTTGCAATGTGATTCTGCAAAATCATGGTCCCTAAAAATCGCTTGAACGAAACGGAGATCTCAATCTTCATTTTATTACATCGTTTTCGCGGCCTGCTTCCGGTTTTGCCTACAGTCGACCGTAAAAAAATTCAGAAATCGCACAACGAAGTTGACCTTTACTTCCTTGGTCAAACTGCGCAGTATGATGAGCAGTGGCTAGCTGGACTTGAAATGAGCCGGAATCCGCAGTAACTATGATATTTAACAGCGTTTTGATTTGTGATTCTAGCTCCCAAAAAAAATTGCTTGAACGCACCCTTACTTGGGTGAACACACGAGCATCACCAAATCCAAGGGCACTCCCTTCCACATCAGAATTCAGAAACAGATCAAGTATAAAACTTAATTGGAACAAGAAATGGACTACCAACTCAATCTTCATGAATTCTTGAATCCAGATCTTAAATAATTGATGCCTACAATGATTTGCACTGAAGAGTCTATTTCACTTATAGTGCCTTTTAAATAAAACATTATTTGTGAATTGTTGAATTCAGTTTGCCAATGGTAAAATGCTTTTAGCCGTTTTAAATAATGATAACTAGTGGTGGATCCAGGATTACCTTAGAGAAGGAAGGAGGAACAAGTCAGGAAACTCTAATGTCAAGAAAAAAAAAGCTTACCTTATTACATGTTCAGATACCCTTTTCAGTCAGAAACTTATTGGCATAAAACACATTTCCTTATGATAAAACAGTCAATATGCTCTTTAAATTGTTTATGTCACAATGAGTGTATTCATTTATTACTTTTGAGTAATTTTGTTCACATAAAAGGAAAAGTGGAGGTAAACAAATGTTCCTCTGAATGCATCAAAATAATGAACAAGAACACTTTTGGTAGGGGTTAACCTTTCACCTGATTTTGCACCCTCATTTTTCTCTACTTATAATGTTTTTGTCTCTCCTCCTGCTTCTTACAAAATATAAATAGAATTTTCATCAGTATATGCACACTGTAAACAGAAGCAAGGGTATTCAGCTGCCCTCTGTTTACAATCTGACAAATTAGCGATTGTAAACAGACGCTCCACCGGCTTATCTATCATAGACAGTTTGGAACCAGTAAGCCAAAGATTTTGCTTCCTCATACATGTCAAACTTTCAGAATTAAAAAAAATTGATGACACTCGATAGCATCCTTACTTTTCTGGTACTGTTTTTTTCTGGTTTAATAGCACTTTGTTTCTTTTTTTAGATGTATGAATATTTTCCCGCGCTGTGATGGTATTACAGAGTTGAAAAGAATGATGTTTAAACAGATGGCCTTCAAAGATAGCTATGCTTATGATAGGGGCAGAAAATCCCTCTTGAGATGAATTATCTTGAACTACACCTGAGGATTAAACAGAGAAACAGATCAGTACAATAAAATCTTAATGTAACTTTTTCCCCTCACCCCTCTCTCTCTCTCTCTCTCTCTCTCTCTCTTTGTACGTATGTGTTCATGTCTCTCCCACCCTCTCACTCTCTTGCTCGTTATCCATCTCAATTTAATTCAATTTAGTATTTATTGTCCATTTCTGGATATTTGATTTTCACTCGTGTAACATATACATATAAATATTAACATTTACTAATGAATCTCCCTTTCCATCTATCAAAAATATCTCTCTTATCTTCTCTTTTTCTATCCTCCAGTCTCTGTTAACCGCACCCCCCCATGCTTTTGTTCGTCCTTTTCCTGTCAACCATCCCCCTCCTCTCTCCCCCTCCTCTCTCCCCCTCGATCCTCTCTCCCCCTCCTCTCCCTGCCTCTCCTCCTTTTTAATATTTATATTACCTCCAATTCCCTTATGTCAAAAGGGAAGAACAAACTATATAAAAGAGAGATTTTTCTTTGATTAAAAACATTTATCCTTAATCCCCCTGTATACAAAACATTGAGTAATCTTCTAATCGCTGTGTCTCATAATAAGGCTTTCATACTTTATAAACAAGATCAGCTCATCAATTGTCTTTCTCTATTTAATTGATTGATATTTAATGATGTATGGAATGAATGTATATAGAGGTACATTTCATCTGTTCAAAGCCAGAAGGGCATTAACTCTGTGTTAGAGTACATGAATTGATGCCCTTCTGGCTCCTAACAGACAATATGATTCTAATTCAAACATTCAGTATCTCATTACCAATCAGCCTAATTCAAATGCCATTCTATGTGTCAAGCCTTATGTCATGCAGCTTGTAAACAAACGAAACGTAAATTAAAAATGGGCTTCTTCGCACATGACATGGGACACCGTGACCAGTAGTTATATGGCGTTATCTTTTTTTATTTGTAAATGAGTAGGAAATGGGGATGTAAAAGTAGCTGCAAACAACAGTAAGATTTAAAAAAATTGAAGCAAATTTGTCATTAAAAAAATAATAATTTCACTGCATCATGTGAAAGCAAGCCTAAATAAGATTTTTTTTTTTTTTTTTTTTTTTTTAATCTTAAAACACTATTAAACAAAATGGAAAGACATGCATTTTGAAATGTGAGATTTGTTTCAAGGAAACATTCAAAATCAATTTCATTTGATAAGTTTCCTTCACAAATAAACCAAAATATATCAAAACAGAAAGATATTGAGATGAAGTTGAAACAGAAAGATAATAGAATTCTCACAAATAACTAGTGACAAACGGTAGTAAATACTATATTTGTCAAGCTTCTTACAAGATCTGCAATGATCTAAGTTTGATATGAAAACATTTTTCATCTCTCACAAGCAAATTGCCACATTCATCATTTTCGTTGTAATTTTATACGCTTTGTAAAATACTAAAAGAGAAAGAAGTAAAAGATAATTGCTGAGGAAAAATAGATGTAAATGAATGCTGATTTCATTATACCAAAATGTAAAAATCAAAGAAAGAAGTGTGATGTATGAGGAAAAGGAAATACAAATGAACGTAATGCTTGCAAAAACATTGGCTGAGACTTTAATTCTCTACAAACAAAGATACACCTTTTAAATAAAACCAAAACATGAAAATAAGAGGAAGAAGTTTGATTTATGTGGAAAATTAAGGAAACAATAAAAATGAACAGTAACCTAATGGAAAACTTTTATTTTTCTACAAACAAAAGAAAAATATGATTCATCTGTCCCACTATCTCACTCTGATATGGAAACAGCTTTTTTAAACTGTATTAACAATCACATTTATCATTTTTGTTGAAATACAAGTATGAGGCCCATTAACAAAAATATATGGATCTTAAGATTGAAGCATGAGGAAAAAAGAATAAAATATGATGAATGTTTACCTATCAATTTGAACAAACAGGAAGTACACATGTTATTAAGTGAAAACATTAGCAAATGATTCTGTTGCTCTTTTTATGTTGTTCCTTTAGGAAAGGAGTAATCTGTAGATAAGACCATTTGCATTAATCATTTCTTACAAATAGCTGTGCCTCTTCAACATCCCCCCCCCCCCACCAAAAAAGTAGAAGTATAACACAAGAGTATATAACACCCCATATAATTTATATATATATATATTTATAAAATATACAGTAAAAATAAAAGTCTCCTTTGATATCTTTCTCCATTTTTCCAAAGTTCAAGAAATTGTGTGCACCATCTCCAATTCACCATAGATGGATCATAAGCAGTACACAATTCACAAAAATATATACTTAGGATAAGATTATAAATTAACAATGTAGACTATTCCTTTGGGATAAGAATTTCCTTATAGATAAAAACGAGAATTTTGTATCTGAATTTTGAATATTTGAATTTGAATTTGAATTTGAAAGCTCTTAAATATCATTATATCATGCTTTAGAATACGTAGTAGTATAAAGGTCCAGATAACTCGTCGCTGTTTTCACGAAGTGACGGTAGTGAAAAAAAAATTACATTCACTTTGCGTTACGATTTTCCTCACTACCGTCACTTCGTGAAAATAGGGACGAACTATCTATTTATATCTTTTCCAATCAAAAATTTTTTTTTTACAGGAAATTGATATATTTCTCAGTTTAAGCACATAGGATCTTATAGTAGAAGATTTTATTGTCTAGACGATCCCCTATTTTCGTCATTCCGATATCTTTAACTTAGGTTATTCAACCCATTTTATTCTTCGTAGGAAAACAAATCTCTTGCTTTCTCTGTCTAAATGTCAGTCCAATAAGTAATATCCTCTTATAGAGATAGAAACAGAAAGATTTCGGGCATGTGAAGCGGCTCAAAATAGACATGTATGTACATCTATGTCTAGATTAATAAATTATCAGGTCTTTCAACCTTTCGTATTTGTCTGTAAATGTGTTTCTTTGCTTTTCGTCATTTATATCAGTTATGTGCAACATCTCCCTGCCTTAGAGTGGACTATGTCACCCATCAATGCTTGTGTAAGGCAGTATTGGGGTCATTGGAACATACCATACCACTTGTTCGTCTGCAAGTACATGTTTTCTAACTTTTCTAATGGATTATGTACACCATCTCCACTCCTTCAATGCTATGCATGTAGAACACCAAAACAACAAATATTTCTTGTTCACTTGTACATTTCATGCCTTTCTCTGCATTTTGTATCTTCATGAAATCATTTGTGTGCACCATCTAAAATCCTTTGGGAGCATTCTTTACTGCCATTAGGCTTTTAAAAGAAAGGTGTTGTATTGCCCTTTAGGTGCCAAAACATGGGTCGGTCGGTCAGAATTTTTTAATTTTTAAAAAATACTTTTTTACTCCCTCTTTTGGGCTGATATTTCTCAGTTTTGAATGCTTTAATATTTTTTTTATTTTTTTTTATTTTTTTTTAAAGACGACCATAGATTTCAAGATGTTTGGATCGGTCGCAAAGAGCAATACAAAATCTTTTTTTAAGGCTTTATAGCCTGACGATCTAGACTACGAGAAACTCCAGTTCATTCACCCTACCTACGTTAGTTACCCTTCCTCCCAACATGTTATTCACCGTTTCTTTCTTCTGTTCCTCCAGCCCTAATGCTCACATGAATTATAGATAAGATGCGAGATTAGTCGCAAATGATGAAAGGGGTTTTGCCCCGCTCTCCATTTTTTAGTACATGTTTCATATCTTAATCATCCGTTTCTCCCCCCCTCATAACATACATCATCTTGACAGTAGTTATATGCTATATACATTATGTACATCAACTCCTTTAAAGCATTTCTAAACATTTCTAAAAGATTCAATAGCATTTAATTAATCACAAGGAAATAAAGAGTCTGCCAGCCCTGGCGAAAAGGAGCTACGAATATGTCGTGAAAGTAATTCTTGTCAGCAAACACTATTATTCTTTTTTAATGATTTGAAATGATTTACTTTTTCATTCTATAAACTAGAACTATCCCATCTTTAAAAAAAGATGATCATTTAGAAGAAAAAGACTTTTTTGATAGATGGGAGATATAAATCATTTCTATTACAACAAATATATCATTTCAGGCCTTAAATTTCAATATTTTTAGGGCAAGGCCACTTTTCTGTAGGGCACATTCCTATATTACAGCACAAATAGGAAGAATTGGAAAGGGCACAAAAAATCTCCAAGGCCAATGAGAGGGGCATTGAGGCCAATCAAAGGGGCATCCAAGGCCATGGCCTTGGTGGCCTTGGATTAATTTAAGCCCTGTCATTTTTATTCTGACAAATATTAACAACTCGTTCTCTGACTTTATCAAAATATTTTCAAACTGAATGTCAGTGTATCATTAAGCTGACAGCAAGAGTGATTGATTTACTTTTGTTTTGTATTATTTTGTTTCTGATGACTCAAGAGAAAAGAGGTCAGGTATAACGTGTCCACATGGACATTGTACATGGGTAAATATTTACCACAATCATGATATCATTTACTTCATTTGTATAAACTTTTAAACATTTTTTATTAAAATATGAATTGTATCAATGTTAAACCAGAAGTACATGTAACTATTAAAGGTAAAGACTGGTAGTGGTAAAATTGCGGTTCAAGGGTTTTGGGTGCAAAATATCCATTCAATGTTCTTTAATTGTTGCCTTGAGAGGTTTAGATGGCAATACATCAACCTAAATTTGCAAAAAAGCAGAAATATATACGCCCAAATGTTCAATGTTGAATGTTGAATTGCATTCACGATTATCTATCCAGGCTGAATTAGTAGGCGGTTTCCCGGCAAAATTTGTATCATCAATTATTAGTCGAAACCTATTCTTTCACATGATTGGTAATAAGAGCTTTTAAATACCTCACTTAAGAAATCCAGCCATCTGATTGATCTTAATTGCAGTCATGGTTTTAGCCATTCCCGTAAATAAAGGAAGGAAAATGCCAAACCCATGTAATAGTTCCAGGGTAAAATTCCAGTTACCGGGAAAATAGTTCAGTCTTGCTGAAATACCCATTGGTTTGAGCGAGCGCGGATACCATACATTGTGTGTGTGCGAATTGGTCGCTAAACATCAAGGACACCAAGGTAGAGGATAGTTCCTGGGTCTCAATATTACCTTTAAAAAATAAAAAATATATAAAATATGTTTTGAAATAATTAAAAAAAACGCAATATAAAGGTATGGTTTGAAAAGTAAATAGAGGTGGATTAAGGGGAGGGAATCAAATGCCTAGTATAAGAGGAAGTTTAAGATGATTTGAAGTATAAAACCGTCATGAAGTGACTTTGTAAATGCTTGCAATTAGTTTTTTCTCGCATATGGCATTGCAGAAAAGGAAAGAAGAACTAGAAAGGAAGAAACAAACAAACAAACAAACAAATTGAGAAAGATAGAAAGAAAGAAAGAATGAAACAATATTGAAGAAAGGAGAAAAAGAAAGAAATGAAGGAAAAGTTGGAAAATATCTCTTTCTTTGGCAAGCTCTGTATCCTGTACAAAAGTGGTTCGCGCATACAGCGCATACTAATATGGGCAGTAGCTTTGTAAGGTAATATTGAGACCCAGGAACTATCCTCTACCGAACACCAATAGAGTACGTGAATTAGGTAGTCTTATTATTAGCCGTAGATCTAGGTCTAGACCTAGATATAGATTGTGATTTTATTGTTTGCGATAATGGTGATACAGGTAGGCCTATTGAAAATTGTATAATGCAAGTGTTTGGATTCATTTGGTGGATGAAAAGTTGAATTTAACACCGTTTTGTGCGTCATTGCAGCGCTGAATTTGGTGTGTTTGTCGCTAATTTCTGACAAATTTAGATGGCTTTCCTGATGGTATTTCATGCAAAATTTCTGTTAGATTGATAAGCATTGATTCTTGTCCTTACCTTTGACTTGTTTCTTGTCTGTTATAGTAATTTAATAGATGAATTACTTGAATTCTGAGCACATTTCAGTAACACAAAAAATCCAGCCCATTTATAGTCCCACACACATATTTGTTTGTACCTTGTGCCCTTACACTGCTTAGTCTGCTGTCAAAGACCCTATTAGATATTTTAATCAACAAACTAGAGAAACGCCAAGGTGGTTTCATAAGTTGACTCTTTTTTCAGTATATAAAAGTAATAATGACTGCTTTATTTTTCGAGAACAACTATTAGTTGTTTTTATACGCTCTCGGGGAGGTTACAATTGAGCTATTGCCCTCGGCAAGCCTCGCGCAATAGCTCGATTGTAACCTCCCCTTGAGCTAATAAAAACAACTTTGTCTCTCAAAGCAGTCATTATTACTATACCATTTTATTATTTGAGAGGGGGGGGGGGGTTTCCAAAACTAGTCTATACCTTTAACAACACCATATAATAAAACTGTACAAAAAAGTCAGATCTCACCGTTGCACAACGCAGTATCATCATAACGATGATCAGACATTTACCCTGTATTGTACAAATTACTCGGCAATGACGTCTCGGTGATAAAGTTATTTTTGTTGAAAATTAGTTATTTTGATCTGGCTAGTAGCCTCGATTCATTAGCTAATGTCAGTTCATCCTCACCTTGGGGTGTATTTCTACTGCGAGGATCTCAATTTGAAACAGCAGGCATTTTGCTCCTGCGGTTAAGTTAATGAGCGGCCAGCCATGATAGGGCGGACGTGCGTGACGTTCCGCTTGCATGGAGAGATGCATGGCGCAAAGATGAAAAACATTTTTTGTTGCCGGCATGTATTAAAGAGGCCGATATACCCCTTCTCCCGCTTGATGATTTCATCCCTTCCTCCTCCCCCATCCTCTCTCCAGTCTTGCCCCATTCTAAATGTATCTCTTGCCCTCCCTGTCCCTTCTCTCTCCCTTCCTACCCCTCCCTCACTATCTCTCGTCCATCTTTGCCCCATCTCGATCCTCTCTTCCCCTCCCTCTCCCTCCCTATTTCCTCTCCTTGTTCTTGCCCTGTCCCCTCCCTACCCTTTCCCCCTCCTTACCTCTCCCCATTCTACCCTCACCCCTCCTTACCTCTCCCCATTCTTGCCCCCAACAACTCTCTCACCCTCCATACCCTCTCCCTTTTTTTGCCTCTTCCTCATTCCTGCCTCACCCTTCCTCTCTCCCCATCCCTCCCCCTCCTTCCCATCCTCCCATTTCTTCTCCAAACTCTCACCCCTTTATCTCCCATTCGATCCCCTCCCTTCCCCCTTCCACATGACACTCCCCCTCCCCCTTTACCCCCTCTCCCTCAGGCTCAGAGCATACTGACAACATTGCCAAATCTTAAAAACTATCTTTCAAGGGGGTCTTTATACTCCTAGCCCCCCCCCCCCCCCCCCCCCTCATAAAAAAATCATCTTAGCTACCCAGCTGGTAGAAAGTTACCATCTATGGCTGGATGCCTCTAGTTCATGGGAGTATGGTGTTTATGTCAAGCAGCTGGTTTGTGACTAAGATCAGGGCCCTGTTTCATGAAGAATTGTTATCAATAACAAGCTACAATAACTGTTATAAGCTACTGAAATCATGGCATTTGATTGGCCGAGAGCAAATTTGTCATTGAATTTTAGCAGTTGTTACTGGTAACAAGTTTCATGAAACTGGGCCCTAGAATGAATACTTGGCTAATATTAGCAGTGGATACTTACCTTATATTATTATGAGGCCATGGGACTATCAAAATGTAGTTAGTTTCTTTTTTAACTTTCATTAATCAGAATAAACCTTCTATTTTCATAGTGTGTTTCTAATTATAACTACATACATAAAAATGCCATATGGATAAATACATATAGTGTACATTACTTTTTAGTCTCTGCACGATTTAGAATATTGGAAAAGAGATGTAAAGATAGGTTAGAAGCAGACAACAACAACCGCAACAATTAACTCATAATTTAAATGCCATAGGATATTTTCTATGATTTTCTCTAGCACATGAATTTGATGCTAGATACAATAGCACTCAAGCAATGGACTGTCCATGCCTTTTATCAGCTAACAATTATTGAACTCCTCCCACACACTGTGTGTTCTCGGTTAAAATGACTCGACCGAGAGCAAAATCACAACCCACACAATCGCCCCACTGCACTGAGCGTCTCTAAATCTAATCCCCCCAACTGAATTATTTTTACAAACATAAATCACACGAGCCCTAGAGGAGCTTAAATCAAGGATCGTTTCGATTCTAAAACCAAACAAATGCAATCAACGAAGGCAACGTTTTATGGTCTTGAATCATATATCTCATTGCATTTGGCTTGCCCCCTGGGTTAACGACTTGTGAATTATTGAAAAGTGCATCAGTCTCCTGTGTGCATTTCTTATTTACTCTAGCGACAGTATATATGCAGGGGATGTCTTATACTCTAGCTCGTATGAAGTAAAGACGGGACATTAAGAAAATGATTTGAAGGAAATCAACAATAAACAAATAAATAAGTTGTATATATTTAGAAGATATAAATCAGTCTCACCCCTCCGCCTTCTTACCCCCCCCCCCCCAAAAAAAAAAGTAATAATTTTTCTTTTTAGAGCAGAAAAACAATATACTAAATGACAAAAGTTTGAAATGAATCGGACCAATGATAAGAAAATTATGAATGTTTTAAATATGAGATCACTAAGTCTATGTGAATCTCAAATTGGCTGTCTGCATGGTCAGGGGATTGTTCCGTAATCGCAGATAACTCTCCTAAAATGTTATTCTTGAAAGTGCCTTCTCACTTTGGGCACTATACTCCCAATATATCATGGATAGCATATTATCATAGATTTCCTGTTAATTCAATATGTACAGTACAAACATTCTTCTGGCAAATTTTGTTACTTTCTCCAAATTTTCTACTAAAAAGATACATTGGTCCTCTTAATTGTTACATGTTTCCTCTCGATTGGGGATTCCCAAACACCATACATGATGTATAGCTCTTCACAGGCTGTGGGATATAATTATGTACAACACAAGAGGGCACTCGACATAAATCAGACACGAGGCCAAGTTGATCCAGTCGAGCATCTCTCCAAAAAAGCATTCCAATGATATTTGGTCAAATTTGAATGTGAATTTCTGGTGGATTTTGGTGACAGAAGTCGATAAAAAGCCAATAAAAATACTTTTTTTTTCTTCTTAAATTGGACTTTGCAAAAAAGGTCAAATGTAGTTCACATCAATCACACACAAAGAAAGGAAATGGGACTTAGGAGGCCTGTCTCCCCATCAGACCGAAGTTGCAACATAACCTGCTATTTTCAGACTTGGGATATTTTCCCGATGCTCAACTCAATTGCGTCTTCACCAGACCGATACACTCATCACAAACTGGATGAAGAGGGGCGCAAATTAGCCGGCTATTTCCCAAATAGTGGGCTATTTTGGAAACAAGACCAAGATTTCTCTGGATAATTTCTAGACCAAATAACCCACAATTGCAAATGAGGGCTAAGGAGGACGCAAATATCAAGATGAACCCTTTTGAAGTGCTAATTTCACCAAAACATAAAACAAAGAAATTAGAATGAGAGAATTATGACTCATCAATAACTTCAAAGTACTTCTTGGGGCTCTATAAAAATGCAATTCCACCTACAGTACTAAAAAGTACTTTTTGGCATGCCCATATTTTCACAACCCTCAAGAATTCATAGCCCACCTGTGTTCAGGGGTTTCAGGGTTGGCTAAGTTGGAAAGCAGCTTGGTAGGTTGGTTTAACTGCAACCCCAACCTTATCTGGTCAAAAGAGGATATCCACTTTGAGGAAAAAAAAGGGAAACAGGACTTCCAGCTTTCATACCGAAAGTGCAGATGTTTGATGACTAAGAACAGCCCCGGGATTTCATACATTCTTCCTCTTTCGGGGTCGCAAATTTCATGTTCAATTGTCAAAACCTCCATCATCATGTCATAATGTTATTTTTACTGGAAATGTAGCACATATCCTCTGTTCAGAGTCAAAAGGTCATTAACTCTGTTTTAAAGTATATGAGTTAATGCCCTTCTGGCTCTTAAAGATAAAGTTGAGTTCTGGGAGGTGTTTCACAAAGATCCTAAGTTGAACTTATCTCTAAGTTGGACTTAAAAATTATGGACAGCCATTGGAGTCTTAAAATGAAATATATTCAGAAGCAGAAATTCAAGTATTTTAGACTTTTTATAAATTCCACATCAAGAACATGAAATCTCCCATGATAATAGAAAATATAAATGATTTGAATCAACATTTTATGCCTTTTAAAATACCTTTAACAATATATTTTCAATGATGCTAATGGCTTTCCATAATTGTTAAGTCCAACTTAGAATTAAGTTCTACTTAGGATCTTTGTGAAACACCCCCCTGCTGGTCATGCGATTGCATTGTGAAAGAAACGGTGTGGAATTTCTAAGCTGTTACATGTCATATTTAGAATTATGAAGGCATTTGAAAAGCCATACTTTTCAGGAAACATTTTTTCTCTGATGTTCTTCCACACTTGCATAATAACAATGAAAATGCTCAAAAATTATATTTCACTTCTCCCCAGAACTCAACCTTCTCTTTAATTAATGAAATCTTCATGAAACCCATCTCTAATATCTACAAATCATTTCAAAACAATTTTGTTTATGTTTTTGGATGATTGAAGGGCATGTAGCTCCAGTGATAATCAAGTTCTGGCATAAATTGAAGTACTCACTTTGATCCAGGCCTGAACACAAAACCTAATTAGATGACTAATCCTAATTGAAGACCCTATCTTAACCAAAGCAATGTATATATATATTTTACAAAATAAAAGTCAGATCTTATAATGCTATAGCAAATGTTTGATCACTTTGGACTATTGTATACAATTTATAAAATTTAAAAAAAGGAAAAGAAAGAAGAACAAAAATTGTATTACCAAAGCATTTTTCAAAGAGAAGAAAGTTGTAAAAATTGCAAATATTCAGTGTTGCGTCAGTCATACTTCGATAACTTTGAATGTCAGAACCACTCACAAAATTTGCAAACATAAAACATGCATGAAAGTTGTGGCTTATATTACAGTAATGTGTTTTAATCATTTCAAATGGAAAATCCTAATTTTAGTCTGAAACTTTCTTGGTGATTGAGAGGCTTTTTGAAATTTCAATGGTCGGTTTCCGAAAATGGCAGAATCATCCGATTGCCAAGTATCAAGTTTAGAAGTTTTTATGTGAAGTGAACATACTTGAATGAAATCTGCCACTTCCCCCTCCCCTCGAGAAAAAATTATTTTACTTGGAATTTGCTCAGTTGTTTATGAATGGCAAGAATTAACAAGACTATAATTGAGTATAGTATAGGTCTCAGTCATTAACTCAATATGTATGCGAGGATTGATAGCACTAATTGCTTGTGTGAACGAGACTGAATGTTAGAAATTGAAAGAAAGTGTACAGTGAAACAGCTTTTTAGTAGAGGGTAGGGCTTTGAATAGTCAATCACAAATGTTCTAAAAGGGCAAGTCATCAATACTTTCTAAGTTTACTTTGAAAATTGCTACTAGCTGCACAGTACTGCATAGCAACACACTAAAAAGAAACCATTTTCAAACCAAACTGGTTATAGATATAAATCTATATAAACAGCTTTTTGGATACTTTGAAGGAAGAATACTCCACCCTAGTCAGATATTCTATTTTTATGAATGAAATTTTTCATGAGAGATTATAGCATGATTATCTGCATTTAAAAAATTAACGAACATAAATTCAAAAGAGGTAAATTTCTCTAAAAAACAGAATATTATCAACAGCTGAGAGCCAGAAGGGCATTATTTAAGCCTGTGTAAAAGTATTGGAGTGCGCCTTTCTGATTCTCAACTGATGATTATTTTGTTTTTGTGGTAGGATTGATCAAATCAAAGGACCTAAATTTGAAAAAATGTTGATCATTAATTAGATTAATTAGATCAATTTTAGACCCAAATCCATAACTTTTATTTTCACCTCTAATGGTTAATCTCTACCTTTAAGTCAATCTTCATGTTTCTAGAGTCACATGACTTCCTCTCGTCCGACATGGCTCTCTTGGTGCAATATCCTGCCACGTGGCTGACAATTGGTATTGCCAATTTCAGCTGCACAAGATCATTATAAAGTTGATATGATGCAACAGTGACAAAATACATGGTAGCAGTGAACTATTTAGTTTAACCAAGCTATACAGAATACATAAATAAAAAATATTAAAAATATCTTGTATATATTTAAAACAAAATTGAGGTCAAAATCACTCTCTGGAATCACCCTTTTAATTCAGCTATACAACAGCACTATAACATCATCATGTTGCAACGATAACAAAAGAAACATGGTAATAAAGTGAGTCATTTAGATTAGGAAAGCCAAGCTCAAGGAGAACTTTTTAAATAAAATATTAAAAAAATAAAGAGTAATTAATTTAGCTTAGGAGGAGCTGTAATAAAAATTTAACAAATGCATACATAAAATAAATCTGTAGAAGTTTCTTTAAAGGAATAAAATTGTCCACAATCTTTCTATTTTTTCTTCTTCTTTTGGTGTACCGGTAGAATGTGTCTAGAAATTCTTTTTCTAGATTAAAAAAATATATACATTATACATGTGGATATTAATATTTTTCATTATCATTTTGTCTGATAATTTTTTACAACTTTGTTCAATTTTAGGATGGATCGATTTTTACATATCCTGTAATGATATCTACGTATATGAGTGGTTATTATGAATCAAACTTAACAGGAAGTAATGGTATCCAGAGGGAACTTCACACAAGTTTTTATAGCGTTTTATGATCCTGATAATAATACATTGCATTCACACTAGCTAACTTATCGTACAGCTACAAGAAAACCATATAAATGTATGATTTATGAATGTTTGTATATTATTTTTGGCACAAAAATAAAATCATATAAAGGTGTATTTCTACTGCAAAGATACCCTTATTTAAACAATCTGCAATAAATAGTACAGCTTTCCCAAAACCATTTATTAATACAAGAAGGGATTTTTTTTTTGTGCTACATGTTTGAATTTGAGTGATTGCGATGAAAAGACCCTGATCAAAGAGCTATGATAAACTTATACAAGCCATTCAGATAATTGATTAAATATTGCTAGTCTATATGTTGTTTGACAGAATTACTTGTAGCATGACAGAGATTTGAGCATCATTTGAAATGAAAACCTTGATAGAGAAATAAGTGTCTATCTCACACATTAACATTGTATCCTATTTTTTTTTAATGTACGACTGCACGACTTGATGGGGCTTAAAGCCTATCTGCACTAGTTTGGCCAGGAGGGATTATACCTCCCTGCATGGTCACTGACAGGTGGCTATCTCATCAAATCAGCTCTTAATTAACATAAGAAACAGGGGATCATGGAGGACCAACAGGCACCGATTTGGCACTGTTTGCTATATAGAGGGCGCAAGTAGCTATACATGTAAGTAGTGCAGTGGGGCTTTAAAGGGGCTTAACAAGAGCTCAACTGACATGAAAATTAATTTGCTCTACCAATGCCCATTACAACAACTCGCACATATCATTTAGTGTAAGGAGAGGTCCAACCCCCCCCCCCCCAACCCCCCCCCCCCCCTCTCTGACCTTGGAAAAAAAGTTTAAACAAAATCTTTCACATCCCTTTCACAACACAATTTCTATATACAAATTTGGTATAAATTTCCACTGCTGTGAATGGCCCATTGGACATATTATAAATGTAGCACTTTGTTTCAAATAAAAAGGAGGTATATCGTTCAAAAAATTATTGAACTTCCTCATATCAGATGTTCTAATCACATCATAAATCCACTTGAAAAATGAAGGAATTAATGAAGTTAATTTGAGAGCATTTCCATGGTATATACATGTATGGTTTACAATTATACAAACAAAAGTAGATGTCCAAACATGTATGTAATTTCAGCCAATGGAAAGTGAAAAAAACAGAATTATCCTTGAAGTGTGGAAAAAACCACAGGAAAAGGAATGAGAAATGACACGCCTCATTAATTTAAAATGAATATCTTTTTTAAGAAATGTAGACTTTCGCTTCTTCAGAATGGCCAGCCTTACTAATCCCTATACCCTTCGGTCCCCTGCTACCCCACCCATAAATTCCTAAAAGCTAGGTTTTTTCTTGAATAACTCAACTCCCACGCTTGAGTTTATGATGTCCTAATTTATACTGGAACATTTAGAATGTGCTTAAACATTTACTTACCAGTAATAATTTGCATCAATGATAATAATTCTGTCATAATTAATGAGTTTACATAATATATCATTGCTCACCTAAATCAGTTATACTTACATATTAAAGTGTATTCTATTCTGACTTCATTTAGATGATAGTAAGAAGAGCCCTAATGGCTATATCGGTACTACATAATACATACAGTTAAAGGTAAAGACCAGTATTGGCAACGCCCCAATTTCAAAAAATGAAATGGAAGCTCTCATTACCAATCATGTGAAAGAATATGTTTTGACTAATACATGATGATAAAAAATTTGCCAGGAAACCGTCTACTAATTCATATATTTGGTAAATTTATTTCTCTCATGGTCTGGTGAGAGAGATAGGGTAGTCCCATATACATCTTTCTGTGTATAGTGCTTGTAACTTTACGAAGAATGGGCCAAATTTCTTATCATTTTGATGATTCCAAAACCTTGCAGATGCTAGATGCTAGATGATCAACCTTTTCTGATCGATTCCACAACGTTTCTTTCACAATGCAATCGCATGACCATTACTGGTCTTTACCTTTAACATCCTTTTGACTCTTATTAGAGAATACATATAGCTGACCCTTTAAAACTAAAGAAAAGAACATGAAAAGGGACATCAAATACATTTCAGATATTTTAATTGAATCTAGTTAGGATATAACTGTACCGTATGTCATATGTTAATTCTAGCAGGAAAGAAAAAATGTTTGAACTTTCTCCATTGAAGAAGCTTTATGTTATGAATGAAGGTTGGTGAAATAGCGCCTATATACAGGGTTGTAATTTAGATAATTAAGAAATCTGATATATTGTCAGTTGAGAACCATGCAGAAGGGCACTGACTTTTATACTTATACAGATACCTGTACCGGAAATGTATGTTAGTCAAATGTACTTTAATAATGAAAATATAGAATGTTTAGGAGGGCTAAAATCAATACCATAGCAGGGAAGGTAAGTTTTTAGGGATCTTTTGAAGGTGGCAAGACATGTCATTTCCCTTTTATCCATTGAAGAAGCTTCATGTCATGATTCTTTGTGTGGCAAAATCAAATTGTTTATATGGGGGTTGTAAACATGGTTGTAAGTAGGGTTGTAAGTCCTGTTCCACTACAATAGCCAAATAAAGAAGACGTCATCAATCAATAAACTTGCTTCATGTACCCCAAGTTGCACTTTTTTGTTTTCTTCAATATTGATGAAAGACTTCCTTTTGTGACAGGCACCTAAAATCTAACTCTATAAGCCTAACCCATTACCCTAACCCTAACCCTAACCCTATCCTTAACCCTAACCCTATCCTTAACCCTAACCCTATTTTATCATGTCATTAGATATATCATTATCAATTAAATATCATTCTATTTGTATCTTCTAATTGGCTGTACCCATATATTTTATTTTATTTGGGTGGCTGTCGCAAAACGAAGTCTTCCCATTATTGAAGAATATTTTTTCTGCAAAACTTTCTTACCTGCATCCTGTTGCCTCTAGCGTGTGGTTTGCCGTAGTAGTATCCTCCTCCACCTCCACTGTAAGATCCGAATCCTTTGGTGACAGCAGAGCCAGCGTCGTGCCCGTTATACCAGTATCCTCCCACTTTCGGCATTGATCGTCTGGATCGAGAGTGCATGATAGCTCCAGAAAACAAACCAAAGAAAGGGAGGGGGGGGGGGGGGAGGCTCGGCTAACCTGGGGGGTCCGGTTGAATAGGTCCACGAAAGAAGGGGGTCAACAATACCCCTCTGAGCTGAGGATGGTTTTGTGTGATCGACCAAGCGTGACGGATGGACTTTCCGAAGAATAATAAAAGGGGGAGGGGTCAGGCGGTAATGGGTGCTCTGTGGAGTGGGGATAATCCTTTGAGGAATCTCTTGACCAGGGGGAGGTGGTGGCACAAGGGCTAACCAAAGCAGCGGCTATTGTTGGACAGTCTCTTAATCCTGGTGGTAGCGGTGGGACTGAATAGACCTGTGTATCAATAAACGTCGGAATCCACTTGAAGAAGAGGCCGGGAATGACTTCCTAAACAGGGCTGGTGGGTCGGTCGATAGCTAAATAGAGAAGCCGGTGGTTTCAGGCAGGTATGGCTGGTGGAAGCTGGAATGCAGAGATACAATGCTAATCCCTGAACACAATGGCAGCTAGCACAGACGGACAATCGGCGTGTAGAGGGTGTCCGGCCTTTGAAGATCACTCAGCCAAGTTCAGTCAGTGTAAACTATACCCTTAAGCAGGATGTCATGGGTCAGTTTTCTCTGTGATGTTGCTTTTGATTTAACCAAACTGCCTTTTTCAGCCTAGGACTATATAACCACCACTTCAGACCAATGATACCAAAACTGGCAGAAGAGCGGAGAAGGACGATGGATGCCTCTTTGAAACCTCTCACAAGAACTCTCGAGCTTCAGCTGAAGTTTCGACAACTGACAATTTTCTCTTTGCTGCATTGATGAGTTCCTATATCGTGTCAACGAAAAGACATTGAGTCGTGCAATGAACTGACTAAATCAGCAGCAACAGAACTTCCTCTACCATTTTTTTTTCTTTCTCTAATAACAATTCACTTCCCTGTCAGTGCTATCCTGTTTCTACAACAAATTCCCACATTACAAAATCACCAGGAAATTAAACCAGGGTATAGCTCTTAAAATTGCGGTAATAAATTTACATGCATGTTGTTTCTTTCTTTTTCTCGCTCTTTTTTTCCTCTCCATCACCCTTTCTCTCTCTCTCTCTCTCTCTCCTTCTCTATTTCCAATCTCTCTCGTATCGGTCTGCCATCTTTCTCTCCTCCTGCCATTATATATCTGCATGTGCAACCACTATCTCCTCCTCCTCTCTCTCTCTCTCTCTCTCTCTCTCTCCTCTCTCCTCTTTCTCTATCTCTCTCTCTCTCTCTATATCTCTTGCTCTTATCTTTCTCTTTCTCTCCTCTCTCTGTATCTCTCTCTCTTCCATCTCTCCCTCCCTCCCTCTCTCTCTCTCTCTCTCTCTCTCTCTCTCTCTCTCTCGAAGTTTATGACAATTTTTCCTGAGTTAGTTGGTGAAAAATGAGGCAAAAAGTGAACAATAAAATAATCTACAGCTAGTAGATGAAAATGAACAAATATTGACAATGGTCAAAGCCAACAGTTTGTTAATTATATTTTGAAGGATAATGTTTTTCACTCTTGATTTGTCTATATATCTATCTATCTATCTATTCTTCCCTCCATCCCTTCACTTAGTAACCTATCCATGTTGAAAGAAGAAATGGGAAAAGGAAACAGGAAGAGTTTGGACAGCATTATAACAATGTTGTGAAGAGGAAGAAGCATTTCCTACCACAGTATATTCAGGTTCTTAATTGGAGAAACATTCAGAAATTCAGAGTGTTAATTTGACCCCGTTCTTCTTCTTCTTAAGTTAAAGGGCTATGCAGCCTATCACGAAGATCTATATAGAAAGGTTACTAGTTTTGTATGCAGGCACACTAAACACCGGATTAACACCCTACACTTTGCGAGAAGTGTAGCACATCAACATGCATAGGGTGGTATGTTACTCTCCTACAAAATGGGCCTCCAGTTAACGTTCCAGTCCGAGGACCCCCCCCCCAAAAAAAAAAAAAAAATAAATAAATAAATAAATAAATAAAATAATAATAATAATAATAATAATAATATTGATAATAATAAATAAATAAATAAAAAAAAATAATAACTAACAATTTTAAATTTTAAAAATTTAAAATTTAAAAATGTAGGTGTGGTGTACTTCCACTGAGCCACATGTACACCAGTCTCGGTTTGGCATTCCCTTCAGATATTTTCTCTCAAATTGATTGGACAGAGAGGGCAAAACATATCTATTACACATGTATCTTTCCCATATAAATGGACCAATCAAATATCTTTTTTTGCTACAAGAGCTGAAGAGAATCTTTAAAACGTGACTACATATTGTTGTATATTAAACAGTTCTAAAAGATTGCAAAGAGTGGAACATTAGGTAACTTTTTACAATGGAAACCCATATATGGAGAAACTTTTCGTAAAACATGACCTGTATTTTGAAATCTCTGCTCATTGTGTTATTCTGTAAAAGAAAAAATAGATTGCTATGGGAAAACTAAAACCTACAGCCTTGTACCCTGGTTTTAAAAATATTTTTACCAGCTACAGATTATAACTTGAATGAACAATAGAGACCGATGAATGTTATCATGAAGGTCAGATAACAAGAATAATATAACCTATATGTATATTAATTGTACATAAATATTTGACCAGATACCCTTTGACAATCAACAATAAGGCCGATAATCATAAAAGGCACGTTAGCTAATAGTCCTGGTTTAAATTCTACATTAGGGGAAACAAGTAGGACCTAAACATTCCCACGTTCTCTGCAAATTAACTTCCTGATCAATTACTAATGTCATATCCAAATATTTAATGGACCAATATCTATTCGAGCAGTGGCAAAAAAGACATTTGATAAGCATATCCCAAGCTCATTAAAGATATCTTTCTAATCATGAAAACTGATCATCTAAAACCAAAACTGCCACCAGATACTTGTAATGTTCTCTCAAAATCAGATTGTACTGAATTAAATATGAATTGCCAAGATTTGTGGGTGAAGAAACTATACTCCAGGCTTCTGATACATTGAAAGTAGAGAAATTTAAAGAAATTTAAGGCAATTTGTTTTTTTGTTATTTTGTTTTGGTCTATAGGAACTTAAATAGGGAAGTAGTGTTGTTATAAGCAGGATGTGAAACCGTCATGTGCATGTAATAAATTGTATATCTTTTTTTTTTGCTTTTCAATTTAAATATTAAAATATTTTCAATGCATTTTGAGAAATTCATAGCTATGGAAAGCATTTGAATTCTCTATTTAAAAAAAATCTATCTTCTTTTTTTAATCACTGAAAATTATTCTATCCAAAATCCTTTTTTCACAATCAAATAGTTTAACCTTACATTTATTTTTACAAGCAGCGGTATTAGGCACACATAATAATTGATAAGGAGGTGCAAACAAAAATTAAATTCCAGAATTGTGAAAGAGATGTGTTCTCACCAAAAGTTAGTGTCAACTCTTGACAAGGATTGCATTGACTGAAATGAGAACACTTCCTCTGTCATTAATCAGGCTTGTATGATGCAAACTAAGGTATGCCCTCCGATTGACCTGCGATCATTGCAAAAGATTTCTATTCATAAAGCCCTTATTTCTAAAATATTGCTGTTTTGATGGTGTGTTTTTTTTTTTTTTGGGGGGGGGGGGGGGTTGGGGAGGGGGTTGTCATTACTGAGTTCCGTGCTGTAGACATGCAATTAGCTTTCAGGTTTCGCCAGCCTGTATAATGTCTGTTTGCTCATCTTGTAGTTTAAACTCTGAACACATGTGAACCTAGTGCTTCATTGTTTAAAACTCTGAGGTTTCTCCAACAGAGGCGAACTTACAGTAGAGTCTTAAACTACAATGATCTCGTGTGGACATTCCTATTGTGTAATATTTCTGGTTCAAACGATAACTCCTACAAGTTCTCTGCTACTGACATGGGACTGTAAACCTAGCGCATCGTTTAAAGCTCTGAAGTTTCCCCAAAGATGCAAACTTACTGTAAAGTCTTAAGCTACAGTGATCTTGTGTGAACATAACTATTGTGTAAAATTTCTCTTTTAAATGATAACACCCACAGGTTCTTTGCTACTGACATGGGACTGACTCTCCGGAAATGGGAAGTCGTTAAAACCTGAGAGAGGAAAAGATGAACGGTTCCCTTCCCTGCTATTATGGCATGCCGACGACCGGGGAAATGTGACTACTAAACCAGCAGGGTTTGGTGATATCTGCGTCAGCATAGTCACTACAAAAAGGGCACTAAAGTGTATTGTAAAGGGTTGTAATGTCCTTTTAGCCTTTTTTCCTGTCTTTGTTGTATAACATTTATCTCTAATTCCTCCATGCCCCAGGTGCCGCCGTTTAAGAAATGAAACAATCAAGTTCAAACTGTAAACCTGCAAAATTAAGTGTGTCAGTTCATTGCAAATAAAGGGCACTAACACCATGTCTTGTAAGAGGCTGCTATGCCCCCTGTTGGCGGAGAGGCAACAAGTTTAGTTAGTACTGATAAATGTGATGATGAATATAATAATAAATCAGAACCAATTTGTTCCTCTGTGTATGTGTAAAATAAATCAGAAATCATTATTATGAGTCAGACAATGATGATTTATAACGATGTTCCTCCCTCAACGATAGTTTCAAGAGCAATTTTTTAAAAACAAACCTCAAGATAAAATATCTATGAGCCAGTTATTGTGATATCAGTCGCAGAAAAAATATCCATAGTGCTTGATTGACAGAATAAAATTATTTTACCGTTGCAAAAATTCAGTGATTGCACCGACGACTCTTATCATTAATGATATCAGTACATTATAACTATTCGCTATTAGTTGATGGTAGTAACTACCTTCTTGCGGGTACTAGGTAGGATTCCTTAAAAGACGCTGTAAAGGTGTTTAAACTGGCAGTACACTAGCTGTCAGTAGTTAACAAGTTTCTCTTGAATTGAGCCAGAGTTATTTCAGGCTGAGCATCAATAATAAATATAACAATATTGGGTTCTTGTAAAGTGCTCATATCTGTCTGACTTGACAATCCTGGCGCTCCTGATTAGCTGGCTTTGGCACGGCTGCCATTACGGGGCTCTAGCATTTCAAGGAATTCATTCCTGCCAGGTACCCATTTACATCACCTGGGTTGAGAGTGGCAAATGTAGATCAATGTCTTGCCAAAGGACATTGGTGCCGCGGCGGGATTCGAACCTGGGATCTTGTGATCAACAGTCCGGTGACGAATCCACTCGACCACGATCGACCCCCCTAAAGTGTAGATTAGTATGAAACAGGTTAATAGATTAAAGATTTTAAATCAATTTGACTTACATTACTGACGATTGGCGGACTGGAGTAGACGGGATAAGGCTGTGGGTGAGACTGAGGATGTGACTGCTGCTGCTGGTGCTGCTGCTGGTGAGGGGGCGGAGGGGGGTACCTCTGCATGGTGGGGCTAACGGGCGTCGGCCGGAAGTATTGGTGCCAACCGGGACCCTGCGTGTTGGGCGGAGGAGGCGAGGCCAGGTTGGCGTTGGGCCATATGCCGTGGTGGGCTTGCGGGGAAGAAGTGTTCCGCCGGACCACTTGGAAGGCTGGTCTAGGTTGCTGAGGGCATGGAGAAACAAAAGTGGACAAGGATGGAATAATATGGAATTATGATCATAAAGGCCCGAATTCACAAAGGAGGTTTGTCGACAAACCAAGGTTTATGTGCATCATATGACGCGTTTTGACAAACCTTGGTTTGTAAAAGACAAAAGGAGGTTTGTCGAAACAAAAGGAGGTTTGTCGACACAAACCTCCTTTGTGAATTCGGGCCAAAGGGTCTGAGGATTTTGAAATTTCTTATATTCAAATGCTTGAAAATTCATGAATTGATTAATCCAATATACTTTCAAACACAAAGAAAGAAGGAAAATGTGTCCCTTAAAGGGCAATCCAAACCTGGTAATAAGTTCATTTGTTTGAAAGCAAAGAAAATAACAGAAACTGAATGGTAAAAGTTCGAAATGAATTGCACCAATAACAAGAGAGTCATCAATGTTTGAAATATGAGCTCACTATTGATTTTGAACTAGTCATGGACAACTAGTCGTGAACAGAAATGTAATAAATTTCTGTTTTTCTCCTGAGTGCCTAAGCCCTAATCCTAGGGCACTACTCACAAAGTATTATGTTCTCTGACACAAGATGGCGCTATACCATTAAGAAGCACAGCACAGATAAAACACAACCTCTTTTTTTTCCTTCAGTATTCCTGTTATCATGTCTGTCCAACATTGATTAGGGAGTCTCTAGACCGAACAAATGCGGCAGCTTAAATCTACCAATAAGCAACTGATTTTTTGTTTAAAGTGATTAAAGAACAACACTATAACATTATAAAGAATAACACAATGTTAATAGCACTAATTAAAGAATAACACAATGTCAATGCCAATAACTTTATAGCTGTTAGCTGCACTAGATAAGCATAGATTCATGCTGGTATGGCATAAACCAAGATTGATACCGTCTTTAGGTAATGCCTTGTCTTTGTTTTTTGTTCTTCTTTGTTTTCTTCCTTATTGTCTTCTCTTCACCTACAAAGATTCTTTTAGTATACGCCTACAGTAACAGTACATGTATATTATAAAGCATGTGCTAGGTGGTGATATAGATTATCATAACCCGTCATGTTATAGTCCTGTGATATTAAAAATTTCAACATTTCAGTAATTAGGCCAACTTGAGACTGATTATATTAATCTTCATAGGAAATACCTTAGGCTCAAGACTAATTCTGAAAGAAATTGGCTTCAATTTTTTATTACATATTTTCCTTGAAAACCATGAAGCTTTATTAATACCCAAGCTGAAATATGTAACATGGATTTCTCTTCAAATGTTCTGATACCTCAATAAAATACCCTGCACCTTTAACCCATGCACATGCTTTTATTGTAATCATGTAGTTCCGTAACTGTGCAATGTTTGTTTTTCCAGCAAGATACAGGGAAGGTTAAAGGTATAGACCAGTTTTGGAAATGCCCCCCCTCTCAAAATCTGAAATGGAAGCTCTTATTACCAATCAAGTGAGAGAATATGTTTTGACTAATACGCGATGATACAAATTTTGCCGGGAAACCGCCTACTAATTGATATATTTGGTAAATTATCATATCGATCCAGCCTGGATAGATATCGCGAATGCACTTCAACATTGAACATTTGGGCATATATTTTTGTGAATTTTGGTTGAAGTATTGCCATCTAAACCTCTGAAGGCAATATAGAGTAAAGGAGGGGGTAATCAGACAGCTCCAGTTTTCGGCCGATTGGTTGGATGGATGGTAAAATCACATTAAAATACATGGCATAATAGCACAACACATGTCCCACACATACCATACCATGCCAGTGTCACTGAAGAACCACATTTGCAATGAAAAATATATCCTAAAATATCACATTTTAGCGATGTAATCGGCGGTCCCGCTACCCAAATCTGAAAAATCGAGTTTCTTACGCGTGTATGTAAGAAATATGGGTACCATAAAATGAGCTTTATTTCAAGTATTTTTCAGATTTAGAGCCCGATTTTGTGTTAGTCGCAAGCTCAAAAGTATCTCATCGCATGTATTAAATCAATGCAGCCGGACCCCCGCCACGCACACACGATATGTTTGTCTAATTCAGATTCCAACTTCCGATCACCGCTGTGCCTGTCTTCGGCCAGGCGAGCACCCGGGAGCTCCGGCGTGGGATACCTGCTCCGCCCGCTTGTGCTATACATCAGCGCGGAAACGCACGGCGCGCGCAAGCGCTTCCTATTGACTTTGTACATGCGTCCGAAACTGGTTCGCTATGCCGATAACTGGCTCCAAAACAGTGAAAATTGAAACGAATATTGTCATGGCAATTCGTGATTTTTTTCTTGGATTCTTTTTTTGTTTAAATAATAACAATATTTGCTTCATGATTTGAACAAGAAATGATAATAAATAGGAAGTAAAGACTCCAACAAATAGGATTTCGTCTTAAGTGGCCGAAAACTGGCTCCTTTACTCTATTCAAACAATATTGAATGGATATTTTGCACCCAAAACCCCCTGAACCACAATTTTACCACTACCACTCTATATCTTAAATTTTGCCATGAGTTTGATGAATCCAAAACGTCAAATACACAATCACTTCTCTTTTCTCATAACCAAGAGGTTCTAGAAACAGTCAATTCCAATATGAAATTCCACCATATTGCCATCATTTTGAATGATCCCATGCAAATTGATGAAAATTGCCCTTCGATCATTCAAAATCATTACATTTGGGGATGACACAAAAGCTCATCATCCATGTACATCGACAGCGACATGATATCATCTGTTAAGAGCCAGAACGGCATTAACTGTTAACGCCCTTCTGGCTGCAAATAGATGATATTGCAATTGATATTGCATGACTTTGCATCTCATAGAAAAACAAGATGGCTACCATGGAAGCACAGGAAACATGTCCTAATTCTTACCACGATCCCACCCCAACAGACCTATCAAGGCCTGCCCGATGTCAACTCAAATTTGTAACCTAGATTTCATAATCCAGACTAATCGATCAGTCGAAAAAGAATTATTTCATTTCCACATGAAACGATGTAAGAACAAAATGTTCATGTTTTGCCCAAAGGTTCATGATGTTTATGAGCAAGCTGCCCTAGGGAGGCTAATGACAATGTAACATGGGACTATTTAAAGTCTTGCATAGATTAGGTACATGGATATGTGCTTTGTTAAGTATGTTTTGTTGGTAATTGTTATGTTTTATAAGGCAACAGTAGTGAAACTTGAAAAGATTAGGAAACTTAGGATCCCTTCAATAAAGGTGACATTGGTTGCATTGAAGATAAGGATAATTGTCATCATTATCATCATAATAATGGAGGGGGAGGAGGAGGAGGAGGAGGAGGGGGATGGGGAGGAGGAGGAGGGGGATGGGGAGGAGAATGGGGGAGGAGGAGGAGGAGTAGGAGGAGGATGGGGAGGAGAATGGGGGAGGAGGAGGAGGAGGGGGAAGGAGGAGGAGGAGGAGGAGAGGAAGGAGGAGGAGGAAGAAGAAGAAAAGGAGGAGGAGGAGAATGGTGATCATGTTGAGATAAAGATGATTATGATCATGATAGCCTGATTTAATGAGAATTATTTCCATTTAGTTAGTATTTCTGAAATGCTAATTATCTCATATGTATTTTCTTGTTGAACTATATGTTGTGCAACTGTTTGTTTTATGTTGATACATGTATGTTATGCCTTGCTTTGGCAAATCAATTTTTCTTTGCCATGTATGCTATATCATGAAAATCATTACTGATTTTATTATTTACAATATAAATCTACGTATCTACCTATTCTACTTTGCTATTGTTGCACCTCAACATTGCATAATCGAAACTTAAAACACATCGCCAAATTGCTCATACCCCCCCCCCCCCCCGACCAATGGCGCCCTCCGTGACCCTTGCGTCCGAGCGCCGCCAACGTAACCTCTTCCTCTTATCACGAGTTCCCTAGGACACACCTTGGTAAAGGCGCTGGGGATGGAGGGAGGGAAAATAGGTAGATACGTAGATTTATATCGTAAATAATAAAATCAGTAATGATTTTCATGATTTACATCAATAAATCAAAGTATCTACCTATTCTACTTTGCTATAGACCAGCACAGATTAATGCCGGGTGGTAAAAACCAAGCAAACTTATCAATTTAATGAGAAATAGACGACGAAGCCGCCTTCAGAGAAGCGACCGCAAAGGCTCGTTCGCCCGCGGGCACATCTTTGAGATAAAAAGCAGTAAAGAACTTGGAGACTTCCAAAAAGCTGCTTTACAGATATCTTGAACTGAAACTCCGATGAAAAGAGCCCAAGACGTACTGACACTGTGAGTATCATGGGCACGAGGAGTCCTGCCAGGCGTCAAGGCCTCAGGGCCCGCAGCCTTGATAGCCAGGACTAACCACCTGGAGATCGTATCCCGAGATGCCGCCGAATGTGGCTCTCAAGAAACCAGAAAGAGCTGATCCGACTTGCGAAAAGGCTTCGTCTTGTAAAGATACCATTTGAGGGCGCGAACGGGACACCACCGTCTGTCCCCGGAGACCGAAGAAAAATCCGACAAGGGATGAAGCACCACTTCCACTGAACCCGACGTGTCAGACTGATTCTTAGCAATAAAAGAAGCCTTGGGAATCAAACGAACCCCACGTCCTTCCCAGCGAATATGCCCAGGGGCAACTGAAAGGGCATGAAGTGAGCTCCTACGCTGACCAGAAGTGATTGCCATGAGAAAAACCGTCTTGACCGTAGTAAGCAGAAGCGTCGCAGAACACAGCGGTTCGAAGGGAGGGCGTGCTAAAGCTTCCAAAACCTTGGGTAAACTCCACGCCGGCGTCAGAGGTCTGAAGAAGGGTCTCTTAAGGAAGAAAGACTTCAAAAGAGCCGCTAGCTGAGGAGCAGAAGAAACCGAAATACCATCGGCAAACCAAAAAAAAACTGCAGCTATAGCAGACCGATAGCCACAAATCGTTGACAGAGCTCTCCCCTTGTCATACAAAGAGATCAGAAAGTCAGCAATAGAAGGTAAAGACGCCTCTCTAGGGGTGACGCCCACCTCCTCACACCAAGTGTGAAAAGCATCCAACCAGGAGTTGTAAACCGTCCTGGTCGACTCTCGTCTACTCTGGACTAGAAATTGTGCAGCACGTTCGGAGAAACCTGACGAACGAGCCCTCTCCCCGATAACCGCCAAGCGGTCAGATGGAGGATTTCCGGCCGCTGGTGTAGAATACCGGACAGAGGTTGCGACACCAGATCCGGATGACACGGCAACGACCACGGAGTCCCCACCAGGAGGGTCAGGAGGTCCTGAAACCACGACCTCGCCGGCCACCAAGGAGCTATGAGAATCATCATCGCTTGATCTTCCCTGATCTTCCAGAGCACACGGGGAATCAACGCGAACGGGGGAAAGGCGTAAGCCCTCCACCCCCCCCCCCCCCACGGGATCGCGAAAGCGTCCAGAGCAAAAGCTCCTGGTCCCCGGACTCTCGAGAATATCGAGGAAAACGATGGTTGAGCGAAGTTGCGAAGAGATCGATGTCGAGAACACCGAACACTCTCCCCAGTTGCCTGAAGACAGTCGGAGACAGAGTACACTCTGAGGGAAGGCACTTGCCTCTGGAGAGAAAGTTCGCTATGATATTCTCTTCGCTCGGGAACACCCTCGCCCCCTTGCACCACGCCCAGAGTTGAGAGGCCAACTCGTTCAGAGCCACAGAATGAGTGCCTCCCTGTCTGTTGATGTACGCCATCACCGACACGTTGTCCGTAAGAATCAGAACCGAACGACCCACCAGACGAGCACGGAAGTGACGAAGCGAAGCAAACACTCCCATGAGTTCCAACACATTGATGTGGGGCAGAAAGTCCAGATGACTCCAGTCTCCTGAAATCATTGACCCCTGGCAATGACCTCCCCAACCCAACAGCGACGCTTCCGTGGTGACGGTCACGGAAGGGAGAGGAACTCGGAAGCGTTTGCCCTGAAGGAAGAAGGAACGACGAAGCCAAGGACCTAGAAGACCCTTGATTCTGGACAACAGGGGGATCCACGACAAAAGAGAACTCAAGCTCGGCTGATAAAACTCCAACAGAAAGAGTTGGAAGGGTCTCATCAATAGTCGACAATCTGGAAGAATGTCGACTAGACTGGAGAGAAACCCTAGCCACTGAAGCCAACGCTCGTCTTTCACCCGACGTGCACGTCTCAGAGAACGAGCCGTCCTGACTATCGTCCCGACCCTGTCGAGACTGGGACGAGCCAGCTGATGACGAATGTCCAGCTGAGCACCTAGGTAAGACGGTGTGCGAGTCGGGACAAACTCTGATTTCTCCCAATTTATGAGAAATACGAGATCTTGCGTCGTGCTGAACAGAATCTGCACATGATCCAACAGCAGAGCCTCCGACTTTGCGACCAAAAGCCAGTCGTCCAGGTAAGCAAAAGAAACGAAGACCCCGTCTTCTCAGAAACGCCATGACCGACGCCACGACTCTCGTGAAAATCCGAGGAGCAGGGCGCAAACCGAAAGGGAGCGCTCTGTATCGGTAGAATTTGCCCAGGAAGGCAAACCCCAGCAGACCCCGCGACCGCGGATGTATCGGTATAAAATACGCGTCGCGAAGATCCAAAGAAACCGCGACGTCTGCTGGATTCAAAGACGGAAGGATGGTTGCCAGATGATCCAATCGGAAAAGAACCTTTCCCAGATGAAGGTTGATCCGCTTCATGTTGAGAATCATTCTTAAAGAACCCGAGCGCTTGGGAAACACGAACACCGGCGACAAACAAAGACCCGGATGATCGTCTACTTCTTCTATTGCCCCCTTCTCTAACAGAGACACGATTTCGGAGGAAATGTGACCCTGAAAAAGAGGGGACATGATCGGAGAGCGGCTCCGGAGGACGCCATTCGGAAGAGGTTCCACAATATCTATGAAGAACCCTTCTCGTACCACCGACAGAACATGCGTCGCTGGTGATCTTCTCCCACGCCGCCCGCCGACCTGAGACCCAAGCACTCGGGGGAAGCCATCATCTAGAGAATGACTTCCCACCACCACGAAAAGGGAGTCCGGGAAGATGAAAATCCCCCGCGACTACCCCTGGACGACCTACCCCTAGAAGTCGAACCACGAGACGACGCACCACGGTAAGAAGAATCACGGTAAGAAGAATCTCGAGACGAAGGACGACCACGATCCTGGTATTCCTCCTCGGCCGGGTACCAGTCCTGAGGGCGGCCCTAAGACTGGCCGACGTTCTTACGAAAAGAACCCGAACTCTTCGAACTTGTCTTACGAGGTCTGGAGGAAGAAACCGCCTTTTGGACATCGCGAAAAGCAACGGACAGGTCTCGAGCCTGCTTCTCACCATCAATCTCGGCTTGCAGTAGAGTAGTGAAACTATCTCCACAAAGGTGGGGCTGGCCACTGGAATCTGCGGAAGCAGTCCTGGAATTTGGCGTGGTCGAATGCCCAAATTAGTGAGCACAGCCTCCCGACGATGCTTCTCGATGGAATGCGAAGTCACCGCAAGCTGTGAGAAAAGAATACCCGAAACCTCTCTCATGACCTGCACCAAGACCGAACGATCCTCAACAGTGATATGGAGATCGTCCGCACTAGCCAAAAGCTCCACGAGCATGTCCATAACAACGGACATCCGGAGACCAGAAGCAGTCAATGAAGAAAGATCAAACAACAAATTGTCACTTTTATCAAAAGGACCACGAGTCCCAAACTTCTTCCCCAAACGACTGGCCACCGCCACAAGTTTGGGAGAAACCCGTTTAGGACACAAATACGAATCCGCATCCTGAGGAACGAAAGCGTACTTGTTCACCTGCCGCTTAAGAAACCCCGTCGATGACGACAAGTCTTTTGCGGCATTCACAAATTCTTCTTTGTGTAGATCAGGAAGAAACAGTCCCTGAACCGCCGAAGAGTCCGATTTAGAAACAGGAAGCCCCGCCGCCCCGACGATAACTCCGGGACAACACAAGAATCGGGCACATATTTGTGAAACAAGGCTAACGATTCCGCCGCCAGAGACACAAACGGAGTAGACGCATCATCCCCCGCAAATAAACCAGACGACTGAGCGATGGAACCAGTGTCCCAACGATCAACCGAGCCCCCCCTATCTTGACCAGATAAACAGGGACGATCCCCGCCTCTCGGAGCGCCCAACGAAGCGTGAGGCGGAGAAGCAAAAAGAGAGGACCCCGGCGGAATACGACAACTCGAAACCCGCACCGGCGACTGCTCAGGCGAGATCGATGCATCTTCGGAAAACTCCGAAAATAAATCAACCGCGATCGGATCCGAAACTGAAGTAGGACGAACCGGAGGAGCCGACTCGGGCACCGAAGATCGAAAAGCGTCAGCAAAAGCCCGCATCCAATCCGGAAATTCCGGCGGGGGTGGAGGCACCGACGGAGGGAGAGTAGCCACCAAAGGCGGACCCCGAGGAGCCGCAAACGGTTCCGTAAAATCAGAGCGCGGATTCTTCGAAGGATAAACAAAATCCGAGGAAGAACCGGCCACAGTGTCCCGGGAACCCCGCCTCTTACGAGACGTAGCGGTAACGGAAACGGCCGAAGAAACGGGACGGTTATCCGATAAAAGCCCGACGGTAGGAGCTCCCCGCAAACCGAATCGGGAAAACGGAACACGCACCGACGGAGAGGCGCGGTTAGTTGAAGCCCCAGGATCCGACTCGGCTGCACGGGTATCCGGACCGAAATCCGGAACCGGCAAATCCGACAAAGGGACAGAAGAACCGATCGGTGACCGGTTCAAGTCCGGATCCACGGAAGCAACCCGAATATCCGTCAATGGATTTGTGCACCGACCAAACAAAAGACCTGACGGAACAATTGTTGGCGGTGCAGAACTAAGGCCCGTTCCACCCAGAGTTAATACCTCTGGGTTTCCGGGAACCGTCCCGAGGGGAGATAACATCGCCCCCTCGACCATTCTCATAGGCTTGCCTTGCCCGCATAAATGTCTGCTGACATTTGCATCCCCGGGTTTGCGGTGTCACCACCACTCCCGAGGGGCGTAACTAACGAAGACTTATTACTAGAATCCTTCGTCTTCTTTCTCGCGACAGAACTTGATTTCTTCTTCTAGAAACCTGCTAAAAGAAAATTAGAACTGCGAGACATATTATAACCTGCGGGAAAGAAAATTAAACAAAGGGTACGAGCAATTTATCAAAAAGAATTAAATAAACTACCAGTGACTAAAACACCCCACCGACTACCCCCGCACGCACCCGAGGCCTCGGAGGAGTGAGGACGGGAAAACGCGAAAGCGGAAAAGTAACAGTAGTCGGCAAGAAAACGTTCTAGAATACTGATAAATAAATAAATTCACGGAGTGAAACTACTCTCTAACGAAAAGGAAATCGTAGAGAATAAATATAAAAGGCGAAATTGCGAACCAAAAAGCGACTAAAGAGGAAAAACTCTTCAACTTTTGGGAGCGATTTTTAGTGTAACTTATCCGTTCGGATGCAAAGAGATAAGAGGAAGAGGTTACGTTGGCGGCGCTCGGACGCAAGGGTCACGGAGGGCGCCATTGGTCGGGGGGGTATGAGCAATTTGGCGATGTGTTTTAAGTTTCGGTTATGCAATGTTGAGGTGCAACAATAGCAAAGTAGAATAGGTAGATACGTTGATTTATTGATGTAAATTATGATATATATCTGTATAATTATGATCTGAAATGCAATGTTGATGATGAGGAGGTTGAGGACAGTGTAATGATTAAGATAATGATGATGATGATGATGATGATGATGATGATGATGATGATGATGATAACAATAATAATAATGATGATGATGATGAAGCTGATGATATTAATTAGAATGACTATTAATTGTGCAGGACTCCAAGTCTGTCGTACATATACTCCTTTAGACCTGAAAATACATGTAGGAATAATGTTCTATATACTCACAATGATGATGATGATGACAAATATGATGACGATAACAGAGGTTTGAGCTTATTTCTTCATATGCCCATTTAAAGAGAAGGTTGAGTTCTGGGAAGAGGTGCAAAATAATTTGTGAGCATTATCATTGTTATTATGCCAGTGTGGAAGAATATCAGATAAAAAATGTTTCCTGAAAAACATGGCTCTTCAAATGCCTCAATATTCTAAATATGGCATGTTACGTAATAGCATAAAAATCGTGACAGATTGTTATGCCATATGTTTGTATAGTCCCATATACATATTTCTGTGTACAGTGCTTGTAACTTTACCAAGACTGGGCCAAATTTCTTATCATTTTGATGATTCCAGAACCTTGCAGTACACACCAATACTATTATGCTAGATGATCAACCTTTTTCTGATCGATTCCACACCTTTTCTTTCACAATGCAATTGCATGACAAGAACTCAACTTTATCTTTAACACTTTCACCTGTTCAATCTCAAGTCAATTATGGGAACATACTGCAGTCCCCCTGCAATGTTGACGTCACATTATCTTATCATGCTCCGTGTGAGCAACATACATGTATAGTCACTGCAATAGGTTTTAGAAGTGGAGCTGTAGCCAGATATTTAAGTCATTTAAGTGAGGCACTTTAGTTTAAGTGTCTCAAATTGTAGTACTTGCATTTCTATTGTGGCTTGATTCAGACACTTAAATATTAATTGCAACATTAATTATTAAAGTTAATCTTGCTTTGAAGAGCTTGTTAAGATGCGAATTTTTAAAGAATCCCATGATATTTCAGGAATAATGAAAATATAAATCGAAACAAAGTCTTAAGAAATTTTAACCGCAGGTTGAAAATACATCAACAGATGATATACTATATGCCATATTAATCAAGTAGAAATTGTTCATTTGTAATACTGATTATTACAAAAATTGGTTCAAAAAAATAATGAAAAAAAAAAATTCAGTGCTATTGTACACAAGTAACATTTCAAGAAAAACAAGCTAATTTCCAACGACAAAAAACTTTCACAACTAAAAGTGTGACACCACATTAAATGAATCAATTTCCAGCTTGATTTATAATAACAAAACATGTTTAACAGTTTACAATGAAAACAATTACACAAGTATTGCTCTATATGAATTTATCCCCAGACATTTCAAGCAAAATTGTAGTTAAAAAATCAGATGTTTTTTTTTTCAAATTGGTTTTCCAGCATTGTTAATGGGTATACAGTAGTATACACATACAAGAGATTACATGTAGGTGATTTAGATCAAGGACAGATACCTGTATATAAAAAATCATGATGCCATAAATATATTTTTAGATCAGCTGAAATGATATTTTATGTAAATGACATAAATGTAAATCAAGTTCTGCATTTTACACTTGGTGTCAGGACTCAAAATGAACAAAGTACATGTGCCTTTAAAGGTACTATGTCCCATTTGCAGGCCAAAAAAATGAAAAAGTTACATTCCAACTGCATTTGAAAGATAATACTAATTTAGAACTTCCCTAAAAAAGGTGGGGCTTGAAAATGTCTTCAAGTGGGAAAATAACGACTATTAGTTGTCAAATCGACTTTAGGGCTATAGAGCCCAAAAGTAATAGTCTTGATTTTCAGACAATTTTACCGAATGTTCATACGTTTTTTGCTGCGCAAAGATTCAATCAGTTTAATCTTGGCCATCACAAGAAGTGGGTTATTGATGTAGACAAATGCTCATGTACCCTTTACAACTCTTTTCATGTATGCTATTACCAAAGAAGAAATAAAGCCAGTCAGTCACTCAATAGTGTCTGACAGTGAAGTCTAGCAAGTAAACGGATTTCCTTGCATAATTTGTATATGAGGACACTGCTAAAGTTTAAATTTCACAGATAGGACATACATGACATATTTATAATTCCTGCAAAGTTCTACAGCATTTGAGGTTGGCTGCAAAAGGGACATAGTACCTTTAACTAGCCCTTATGTCATCTGCTTGGAGCCAGAAGGGTGTTAACTCATATATACTTTAACACAGAGCTAACGCCTTTCTGGCTCATGCCAGACAATGTAGCCAGCTCCTTAGCTCTTTGGCTAGAACCTATCGGGCAGGATTTGGGCCTGTCTTCATCAGCTCGAGTTTGCCAAATAACCCGCTATGTTAGCTATCCCGATGGCAATTTAACCAGTTAATTTGCGTCATCATCAGCATGCAGTTGCAGTTAGTGGGATATTTGCCTGAAGCTCGGAATTGCGTCTTCACCAGACCAATAAGCTCACTACAAAATAGCTTGGACCGTCACAAATTAAAGCCGCTATTTTCCAAATAGCGGGATATTTTGGAAGACCAAAATTCTTCTTGAGATAATTTCTCGACCAAATATCCCGCTAATTGCAACTGCAGGCTGATCGATGAAGACGCAAATTAACTGGTTAATTTGCGATTGGGATTGTTAGAATAGCGGCTTATTTGGCTAACTCGAGCTGATGAAAACAGGGCTACTGTCAAAATAGTAGCCTCACTCCGCAGGAAATGTGTATAAATTTACAAGTACATAGCGCATGTTGGAATGTTGAACGTGCAATATACTTGGGGGTATAGCTTGCTCCGTCTATGAATACATTCGTGAATACATTCGCCAAGTAATCCACACAGCTTTCTAAATCACATTACACATGCATTGAACTTCTACAGGATTTCTCTGTGTAGTCTGTGAAGAGAGCCCCTAGTCTGCTTATTCAGACCCCAAAGTAGTAAGGAGATCGTATCGGGACAACTATGTCATGGTGATTTGACACATGCTCCAACGCCGTTTGCTTCAAGCTATTTTGATCTAGAATATACATGTAGGGTTAGGGTCAGGATCAGGAGTGCAGTTGGGTTTTATAGGTAGCATTTTGGTGAGGGTAAGGGTTTAGGTGTAGGGGTATTATCAACACTCCAGTTGCTTTCTCCACGTCTCTGCACAGTGCCTTGTTTGCAACAAGTGCAATTTTGCACAGAACACCAGGCACCAATTGACAGACGGATTGCTTTGTGCAACACAATGGATTAATTTGCAAAACGGCGCATTTCTGGTCTAGATTAGCTCCATGACAACCCTTTTAACACTGGTGTAGATTGATATTTTCACTGGAAACAGTTAAATAATCTTGAAGTCTTTGGTATATTTAACCCATCATAAATAGAGAGTGGCCCAGGAAGATTATTTGTTTGGCATATAAAGAGTCAAGTCTAAGATTTGGTTTGTGTTAGAAACTGACTACTGAGCAATTATCGTGGGACCACCCCCCTCCTCCCCCCCCCCCACACACACACACAAATATCCAGACAATTAACTACCCTTGAAAGAACCATTGCCCATTTGACAACCATCGCCACCCAAGTTACCCCTCACAAAACAATCTACAAGTAGGGGAAGCAGTTGGCCGGGTTAATTATTATATGGGGTACACATATACATCCATTAGTAGGCGGTTTCTGGGCAAAATTTGGATCATTACGTATTAGTCAAAACATATTCTTTCACATGAATGGTAATAGAAGCTTCCATTTAATTTTTAATTGAGAGGGGGGCGTTTCCCAAACTGGTCTTTACCTTTAACATATTCAATTGGTTTTCGACATTTGGACATTATTTTTTATGCTCTTTCGGAAAATGAAGAAAAAATTGAGAAATTCTAAAAATAGATTTTTATGATGTCACAGCTTCGGTACTCTATTGTCCAACCGTAATAATTCATTGATATTAATTACTGTGTATATTGGCGGATGACAAGTTCAGAAGACATTAATATCGTACCAGATTTTCTCATTATTTGAAGCAATAGTTCATGAAAGAGGAGTGCATGGAAAGGAGGTGACTGCATGAGATCCTCAATTTCACTCATATCTGCTTTCATACTAATCACATAAGATATGAAATATAAATGACAGGTGGTCACAATAAACATACTAGTGTACTATGTTCACCTAGGGGGTGTTTCACAAAGACTAAGATCGACTTTAAGTTGGACCTAACTATGGCAGGCCGTTCATGCCACAGTTTGCTCTCACCATTTACTGGCATTGGTCTCTCAAGGGACGATCATGGTCACAAATCTACAGAATTTACAATTTGTTGATAATTCATTATTGAAGGAAAAAATATTATCTAAAGATCATAATGGTGAGAGCAAACAGTGGCATGAACGGCCTGCCATAGTTAAGTCTGAATTATAGTCGATCTTATTCTCTGTGAAACACTTCCCTGGTCCAATAAATATTTCACAATAAAACCAGGTCTGAGCAACGAGACAACTACCATGTCAGGTTTTTATCAGCCACTCTGTCTCAGACACCTGTTTGTGTTCCCAGCCCCTGCTTAACGCGGCGCTGACAAGCGAGGGAGCCCTAATCAATTGGCGGCGTCTGATCGGGTTAGGCCCAAATTGCCCGACATCTGTACTCACCTGTAAACAAGCGCCTTACACTGTCACAAGAGTGGAGGAATATTACGAGTGAATGTGGTTTAAAGGCAGCGTAATTGGTCTGTAAAGTTTGTGTCATTTATTGCATGTCATTACAGTGTATGAGTCAGTCATAATTTGAAATGAAGCACTGAATGAAGCACTATTTTCTCAAGTGCCCATCAACCTGGCCAGTTTTTCATCTTAAGGAGGGGGGCATCAAAAGTGAGGGCAACCTTAAGAAAAAAACGCTTGTAATTGCCGACAGAATTTTATATTTGTCAATAATGAGTGAATGAGCAACACAATAGAAAATCACTTAAATAATCCATTAATATGAGAAAATTACCTCTCCCTTCTTGGCCATTGCATGTAAGTCATATCTTATGCTTGTAAAGTATCACTTGCAATAAATGTCTCTCTCAGGTGTTCTGCCAAAGGCAGGTCCATCACACACTAGAGCCCTTTTTAGTTCTTTCTCCATCCCTCTTTATCTTCGGCCTTCTTCTTAAATATGTCATATGATCTGTTAATTGTCACCTAGCTTTTAAGTCTGACACCATCCCAATTCTTGGTCTTCTTCTTCCCTGTTTTCCATCCATCTTCCCTTCTAAGATGTCCTTGAGCATGCCATCCAACTGGCAGCATTTCAAGAGAATGTAATTGCGGTGCTAACCTTGCTTTTTTCCAACCCCAAATAATCCAGTACTAGTTGGGCTAGCCACTTCAGTCAAAATGAGTGTGAAAAAGAAGTGGGCTAAGGAAAACTTTGCCAGTTTGAAAAGAATAAAAGTCAAAGAGGTAAAAATTTGCATCCTTGGGGTACTTTTTTATACCATATTATTACAATCAAATGACATTCAATAACTTCAGCAGACTCTTTAAGCATACATTGTATAGAACCTACTAAGTAGAATTATATATAGTATGTACTTGTATGGTCAAATGTTATCATAGCTTTTCACAGAAACTTGAGGCAATTTCATCTTGGAAATTCTAAAAAGCCCCAGTAAAAGCAAATTTTGCCTATGGCTTGTATAATGTATCACTTGTAAGTCCTTACTTGTTGTTAACCTGATTAAACAACATTATGCCTTTGTAACAAATGTCAGACAAGACTATATCTATTAGCCCAAAGACTTTCGATCAATTGCAAATTTTTAACGACAATTCTGATAGGTCAATAGTCAGCCTTGTGAACAGTATATAAACGCAACAATGATCTTTATTAGCCATTGTAATTTTGCAATTGATTGCAAACCTTTGCGTTGTGGGCCCCAGAGATTATCTGAACTAGGTCTACGAAAATCAAAATAAAACCCTCCTCACTACCACAAAACTTCTTACCCAATTTCCGAAGATTTCACAGCTTAAAGATATTGAATAAAAAGCTATAATGCTGACTGCCTGAACAAGTGAGCAGCCTTCGATCCCCATCTGCTTTTCTAAGATTCTGTTCTAGATGTCCTGATGTCCTGAATTCCATAATTACATCTCGGTGACCTACAAACCTGGGACCCACCTGCGACCCAGAAAAAGGCTTTTATCTTAAAGGTATCTTAAAGGTATGGTCATGCATGGGTTCGGATAACAATGAAAGTAGAATTCTGTCAAGAATACATTGATATCTAAAAAAGATTGGAAACTCAAAACATCTCTGTGACAATGCCACATTTGCATACCTGCCAACCATTCAAAGCAAAAATTAGGAATCCCTCAAGGCAAAATTAAGAATACAGTCATTTTGTATACTTTTTCATACAGAAGTTTTCAGAAAAAGAGAGGAATATAGGATTCATAAATTAGCTTAAGGGCTAAAAAGTAGCAATCCTTCCTCAAAAATAGGAACAGTTGGCAACAATTTGTAATTGTGAATATCAGTACAGCATTCAAAATTCTATATACGGTACTATTCTAGTTCATGAACTATGTACTAAATCACTTTAAAGGAGCACAACAAAATTGTATGAAAATCGAATTCAATCAGCGTTCAAGAGTGTATGAAAGAGATAAGGGACAGCTGACACCAACTAAAAAAAATCTACACAAGGAACCAAAGATGGGCTTAGATTCCATGCACCTGCCTGTGTGTACAGGTGAATGGCATGTTACTTTTTCATTCATTTAAAAAATGTATAATGTTCAATATCTGAAGCAGATATTTTAAAGATGGTGTAGCATGGTATCCAAAACATTCTGAGCAAAATATCTTTTGATGATTGGGGCCCTTTAATGTCATGGTGACTGGTGAGCCACAAACCTGGGACCCACCTGGAATACAGAGAATGGCTCTCCTCTGCAGGTGTCACATAATCAGGATATAAAGATCTTAGGCCTAATTACACAGTCCCAAAACCATTTTTTTGTAATCATTGTTTTTTTTTTACTTCCATTTACACTACTGCAAAATAGTTCAGGGCTGGGTTGATGTATATACAAATAAGCAGCAACAAGGATCGCGCTAACGACCGTCATACAACATAAACTTCAACTCCAATCCCATAATTTTCACGAGTAAAATCTCTCTCTATCTCCTGTCATTCTTGCAAGCATCTGACATTCAATGTACGTGACATGCACACAAGTGCACATCTGTCACAAATATTCATCCACCATTACCCCCCCCCCCCCCCCCACCCCACCACGACCCAAAATTGGGCTCATCCGTAATCTGCATGTCAACGTACTATTACCACCCAACATCATCCTCTCGTCATGTTGAATTAGGACCGGCGTCGACGATGCAGGACTATTGAATATGACATTTGGACCAGACGTCACAGGTCTAATATCGTTAACGCTGTCACGGCGAGTGCGATGCGATCTTGACGCTGGATCTAGGCCATAGGATTCACCGTTTTTCAGTGTTGTAATTATACTGATCTGACCTGATTTAGTTTCTCTGGTAAGCAAGGAGTGGCGCTCTACAGAGTGACAGCGGCCTGTATGGTCAGGCTGACAAAGAATTTTGTGTATGTTGTTCACAAGTACATGATCTACAATGTATTCTGCTGGTGTAATACAATAACTTCCTTATGCACGACTTTTTGGCTAATGTATAAATTAAAATACTAGAGGAGGTGCATGGTCTATATAAGGGGGTTAAACATGCAACAGCGACAGGTTTTAATTTTGATTGTACAGGTTTGAAAATCAGCTGTAGGTTTATGTCCATTCTCAACCTAAATTCAAGTATTTTAGACTTTTTATAAATTCCACATCAAAAACATGAAATCTCCTTGATAATAGAAAATATGAAAGATTTGAATCAACATTTTATGCCTTTTAAAAATAACTTTTACAAATATTTTCATCGTTGCTAATGGCTTTCCATAACTGTTAAGTCCAACTTAGAGATAAGTCCAACTTAGAGATAAGTTCAACTTAGGATCTTTGTGAAACACGTACCCCCCAGGTTGATTTGTTAAGATATGCTGGTAACCCTACAAAACCACACAAAAAATGCATCTTGTAGTGCTGAAGGATAACCCATTGACTTCAGTGTTGCATATATAATAATAATAAGTATTTATAATGCCTGAATATATACAGTGGAACCTCATTATAATGAAGTCCTTGAAACCATGGACATTTCCTTGCTGTATCAGGAATCTTGTTATATCAGGGTAAAAAGAACAAAAGAATAAAAAGAGCTGGGACCATCAAAATCACTTTGTTATATTAGATATACCTGTTATATCAGAGCTCATTATAATGAGGTTCCACTGTAAATGTATACTTTCTCACGCCCAACATTTCATTGCATGACAGAATCATCAGATGAAAGGGTTCTACAATTCACACTCCTGTGATAACCCTAGTCAAACTTTTCAAAAAGTATAAAAACTAGTTATAAAAAATCAGCACAGAAAATGTTTCTTTAAATAAATGTTTCAACTCTGAAATATATTTTTCATCTATAGATCTTTAGTTCCAAATCAGTAGCCTAAAATTGTTCTTTTTTCTTCTATTTTCACTTTTATTCCCATCAGGAAACATGAGTACATACAAATTAGTTGAGTTTTCTATGAAATACCATACAAATAAAGAGAAACTAGCCCCCACAAAATATTCATTTTGCATTGGAAAAATTACCATGGAATTCTTGCTCTACAGTATATTTTCTAGACCAGCAGAATTCCAAACTTCCACCTTGGACAAAACATCAACCCTGTGGTAAAAAACAATTATTGTGTAGCTACACCTGTATAATTGTATACAACAAGTAATACATTTCTCCCTGGTTCTGAATGTTGTATCATCGTAAAGAAGGGTATAGCGATTAGGTCCACAAAGACCACATTTTTTGTTTCACACGAAAATGGTTTCTCATTGAAACATGTACTAAAAGAACCTGTACATAAAGACCACCTGCCTGTAAAGACCAATCTCCTTGTCTCCCTTGATTGGTCTTTATAGACCACCTGTATGGAAAGACCACCTGTCTATAAAGACCACTTTTCTTGTCTCCAATGGGTGGTCTTTATAGACAGGTTTCACTGAAGCTAAACAGTTACCGGTACTTATCATAATACAGTCAACCCTGCTCTAATGACCACCTGTATTGAAAGACCACCTGCCTATAAAGACCCCTTTTCTTGTCTCCCTTTGGTGGTCTTTATAGACAGGTTTCACTGTAGCTAAACATTTACTTATCATAATAATACAGTCAACCCTACTTTAATGACCACCTGTATTGAAAGACCATCTGCCTATAAAGACCATTTTTCTTGTCTCCCTTGGGTGGTCTTTATAGACAGGTTTCACTGTAGCTATACGCTGAATTCAGGTACTAGTCTGAATGCAGTGTATTACAGAATCACTGTCAAACCTGCTTTAGTGACCACCTGTCTACAACAAGCACATTTTATGCTTCCCTTGAAAATGGTTTCTCATTGAAATATGTACTAGAGGAACTTGTCTACAAAGACCATCTGTCTACAACAAGCACATTTGTTGTTTCCCGTAGGCGGTCGCTGTAGACAGGTTTGACTGTACTAGCTATGACTCCACATGAGTATGATATCGGAGACCGTCTTACATCATCGTAACAGAACTAGGTCTTTATAGACAGGTTTCACTGTAGCTATACGCTGAATTCAGGTAGTCTAAATGCAGTCTAACCCAAACCAAAATCACGGGTACTATGACTCGACACGAGTATGATATCGGAGACCGCCTTACATCATCGTAACAGAACTAGGTCAGGGTAGAGGGAGCCCTAGCTGACTCACCGCACGCTCTCGACTTGCGTGACTGACGTGATCAACAGGTGATCAATCCACAGGCACAGGAAACGCAACGAAGAACGTGTCTTCACCAGAGCCGCAACGACTATCCCACGTTAACTGCCACTGGATGATATAGGCCCTTCTTAGTGCAAAACCAAGTACAGTTCAGTTGTGATTTCTTATCTATTTTTTTATTTTTTCATGAGGAGGGGTTGCATATATCTGCTCTTTGACTTCTTTTCTACATATATACAAAAAAATTAGGTTGCTTCCCAATATAACTTTTCTTCACAAAATCTCATGTGCCCATTTACTCAAAGGGGCTCAAAAAAAATTGAATCACACCATATTAATGATTATTGATACCTCAACGCTCAGGTTTTCAAAGATCTTAAAGATTTCTACAGATTTCTACAGATTCTTTATCTCATGTTCAAAGAAAAAAGGAGGGGGAAAATTTACAGGAGGACAAGAACCTTGGAGTAAAAATGGAATTGGATTAAGGGCTTTTAAAGCTGCCTGAAAATTGTCTGGCAGGAGAATACTGTGGTTTACCAAACTGGCTTAGGAATAACACTTTTGAAAGCATTAATATGCTAAAGCATGCAACATTATGCTCTGCAGTCCATATCCTACACTTATCAAATTCCCAACCTCAACCCTGCAAAACCCTCACCCTGATCTAGTGTGGGTTCCATCAGGGGTTTTTACAGAGAAAGGTTGAATTTTGATACAACACCTTGGAAAATCGAGTTATCAAATAGAAGGAAAAATAATCCTAATCATTCTAAACCAAAATTATTGTAAAATATTGATATTAAAATTTATTTGAGATTGCACCAGAAAGCATTTAAGAACCCATAACTCTTAAGCAAGTCCTGGTCCAGGCCCTGGTCTCTGGACCCAAGGAGCATAGCGCTTGTCCTGTGTGCTTTGTGTACATCATTAGTTCATATTCTTTCAAAAATGCCATTTTACATGTTTGAAACTTTCTCTGTGGACCACCCTGCAGAACCCCATCCTACATCTTAATGAAAAAGCTCTCATCAAATTTCTCTAGTCACCATTAAGAAACGGGCAGCTGGGTAGGGGAAAGAAGGGTATTTATTAGACAAAAAATTGCAACAAGCAGCAAGAAAAGGGATCCTCCACTTTCAAAAATAATTTGACATTAAGTTTCCTTTGAGCTATGATGCCAAATCAGTGATTTTGGCCGTCAACAAGACAACACATCTGACACAATATGATTTTCTTTTTCTTAATGTAAAAAGTTACAGGCATTTCTTTTTCCTAGTGTAATAATAAAAGGTAACAAAAATTAATGATAACAAAGAAGTACTTAATAAATCTAAGTGATAATGACTTTCCTTGAAACTTTCCCTCTTTTCCTTCATGAGAGTTTTAGAATGGACTTGAATCCAGTTCCAACATTTTTACTTTAAAATGTTAATTGACACATAGCATCTTTAATCTTAATGTAGTGGAAATGTTGTTCGGGGAGCTGACAAGTGAGGAGAGGAGTAATGATTAATCTGACATCAAAGATAAACGGAAGAATTCTCCAGGGGGACAGTACCCTACTTAACAAGGGAAGTTCAAATTCAAATATTACACTTCTTGTTCCTTAAAGGGATCGTTTAACAATGTTGAATCTCAGATGCATGGCCCTACATCAGTGTCTGTGATATGATGTAATATATTGAAGCCCTAAAGCTTCAAAATTATCATGAAGTGCTTAAAAAAGTAAAAAATCTTTGAGTGACCAGTTCTACCATACTCATTTTCCCCAGTAGACTGTAGTGTTATAAAAACTGTTAGGAAAACAAAAAATGAAATTTCAATTTCTGATTTCCAATCATAAATATCTTGATAATCAGACAGGGGTTCGGCTAGTAAAAGTCAAGGGAATCCTGACTGACCTAAAGGTTTATAATTATGATTGCAGCATGAGCTAAATCCAGGATTTTGTTTCAGAAAATGGGGCAATTTTACTGAGTCACTTTAAAAGCACTAATCAGCACCATTGTCTTTGAAGTGATCGTGAAAGCAAATGTATTATCAATTATCATCTATTATTAGTTGTACATGTATGCATAATGTCTCCAAGTACATGTATGTGTTTGTGATGGTAAAGAAAAAAAAACATGTTTGTCAAGATGAATGAAGGGAAATTTAAGGTTCCTTTTGAATATGAAAGAGAATTCATTGGACTTTAGTACAGATAACTCTATAACCATCAACCATACTAACCTCATAAGAAAGCAGCTTTTTTGAAATTTCATACCACTTTCATCGCCAAATTAATATTGCTTCCAATAATTATTTGGGGTTGATTTTTTCTCAATTATTGTCATCAGCTGTACAGTACCCTAAAGGGATTGGGTATATTTTTCTCAGATTCAGTCAACCCCATGACATTCACAAGCCGATCGCCTGTCTGATTATCAAGATATTCATGATATGAAATCAAAATTTCAAAAACCGTTTTCCTAACAGTTTTTATAGCACTACAGTTTATTGGGAAAAATGAGTATGGTAAAACTGGTCACTCAAGATTTTCACTTTTTTGAGGTACTTCATGATCATTTTGAAGCAAAATTTGTTTAGGTCTTCAATATTACACCATGTCACAGACACTGATAACACATAGGGCCGTGCATCTCAGATTTAACATTGTTAAATGATGCCTTTAAACCAATATATTATGTCTTGGGGACAAACAGGACAAGTGTTTGATCTGTATGATTGTCAAATGTTATCTACAGTAATATATGTTTACTTTAAGATGGGACTGGTATTCCGTGTACAAACTTCCTCTTCTAGTTTTACTAATTAATGTAGAAGGACATTAATGAATGTGCAGAGATGCCAATTAACCTCTTGACACCAAAAAACAGACCGAGTATCCTAAGAAATCAGATTTTGGAGAGAAAAATCAGATTTTCACCAAAAAATGACACTACCAATGGTACGTTGGCCCGGAGCCAGTAAAATTTCAGAAAAATGTTTTACTGGTAAGTACGGACAAGTAAAACGTTTGCTCTTTCATTCAAATTTAAAGAGAAAATTGTAAAGCAAAGTTTTTGTTGGGGTTACGAGGGCTAACTTGAACATGTTTCTATACAATTCTTTAGTTTTTATGGGTTTTAAACAATATTTTAAAAAGCGATTTTTTTTTTTTTTTTTTTTTTTTTTATTTTTTTTTAATATATGTTTTTTTAATAAATAAAAAATAGTATTTTAAGAGGTGATATCGTATTTCACTCTTATTGTCGTACTAAATATGATTTAATCGTACTGGTTGGCATCTCTGAATGTGTTCTAGATAGCTGTAAAACATGTAATGTCTTGTCTTGTAAATATCACTGTTCCTTATAAGAAAAATATACAAGACAAGCAGAAGTCATTGTATAGCTGCATGTATACCCTAACTGGATTTAGCTAACCAATAAATAATCTTTTTCTCAGTCAGAATTGGAACGTCTTATAACGAAACATAAAAACAGAGATTTAAGCATCCTTTCAAACGAAAACTTGATAAAGAATCGAGTCCCGCTCTCTCTCGTCTGAATGTCGTATAGTACAAAAATCGTACAAATGGGCGGGGCTTATCGTGAGCACGCACTGATGACCGGTCAGCTGTCATGTCGACTGATCTCTTCAAACTATTTACTTTTGTATGGCGATTATTTGCATGATGTTATCAAGGCTGTACATCCTTTTTACTCTATACAATGATTCCTTGTCTATATGAGTTTTGAATACATTCCTATCTATATGCTTTAATAGGCTAGTCTACTTTTACTCTTTTCACACTGGTTTTGCTTAACCCCGTACTTTGCTTAGCCCCGTATTATCCTTAACCCCGGACTATTTTTGTGGCTTTTCACACACGCTGTTTTTAGTCCCGTACTAGCGCCTATTCCGGAATAAGAAAATTCACGCTGTTCTCACTGCAATTCGTTAACCCCGGATATCGTGAATGTTTTGATTGGACATACTTCGCATCTGGCCAGCTAGCTGCGATACGCTCCATTGCGTAGTACCGGACTATTTTTGCAATGACGAACCTTCGTCATTGCCTTGTTTTCGTTCACATTCTGCCCCATTCTGCATTAATATTCTCCTCCTTGTTTTCGTTTTCTTCCTTATCGTCAGGAAATCGCATTCGTTTTGCACGTAGTGCTTGTTATTCCTAGTTAGGTACTTTCCTCATGTCCTTTTCCTTTCAAATTTTATAGGCATAGTCTCTAACATCTCATCAAGGTCACTACATTCTTCGATTCTCGAAATCACTCATGCATAACCGTCCAGGCGCCATTTTGTCCGCTTCTGGTCCATTTTAAGGCCTTTCTTTCTTCCTTCCTATCTCCACTATCCTAGATCCTACAAACTTCTAACAAACTCCTCTAGATAGTCTAAGAGATGTTCTTTCATCTGCGACGCATAACCTTGACCTTCAAAATGCCATCTTCGTACTCTAAATTTAAATCTGAAACCGATTCCGTCAAAAATCTCTCAAATTCTTGAAAAGTTGACCCCTAAATAATCTAAAACTGCCATAACTTTCTCATATAAATTCTGTTTTGTATTTAAATCTCACAGTATCTTTATCTCATGATTGCACATAGCCATGCCAAATTTCACGCTCCAATGACTTTGCAAAACATAAATCGCGCCCTCTAAAGTTTTGGGAATTGGCTTTCTTTCTGTGGCCGTATCTCCATTATGACTTGGCAGACCCGTACCCTTTTTGGGATTTAGATACTTGAAGTTATGCCCTTTCCAGCCATATTCAAAATTATATACCCTATCACTGACCTAATTTGAGAAAATTGCCCTCCAAATTCGCCATTTTCAGGAAAATTGAGAAATAACTTCAACTTGCTCTAAAATGGCGATCTTTATACCTACATCAATGAAACTTGGCAGACACATGTATCCATATACGTGACAACTGTCTGCTAAGTTTAGTAAATTGTAATGCCCTCTTCGCAAAGTTATCGCCAAAAATGATGAATTTACTATGCTTTACGTAATAGCGCGTTTGATGCGTGCAGTACGTTTTGCGCAGATGACAATTGTGTCAAACTGACCGCACTGAAGTGCCCTTTCGAATGATACCAAGTATGGTATATGTTCACGCAGAAAATTGTGAGTAAATCGCATTTGAACAAGGGTCACTATACAAATTCCGCCGAGTTTCCGCCCTATTACAACACGTTTCGGCCATGACGTCATTTTGTTGGTGTTAGTATGGGTGGCCGTTCGTGTCAAAGCACGCGTCGTAACATGTTCATCATACACCAAGTCCTATTGGTTTTGCACGCAGTGCTTGCGAGCCTTTTCTAGATCCCTTCCTCTACTCCAATTCCCTTCAAAATTTGTAGGCGTAGTCTCTAGCATTCCTTCAAGGTCACTAAATTCTTCGTTCTCCGGAAACCCTCATGCGTGACCGTCCAGGCACCATTTTTTTCCGTTTCGGGCCGTTTTGGTGACCTTTCTTTCGCCCTAACTATCTCCACTATCACAGAAGCTACATACTTCTTACATATTGCTCTGGATAGTCCGAGAGTAGCTCCTTCGTTTGACACGTAGAAACATGGCGTCATTGCACGCACATCGTTGTGACACGATTGCATTTTTTGTTTCTGTTCTCATTCATTTGCTTGGCACCGCAATTGCGGGGTTAGCAGGAGTTAGCACCACAATTGCGGAATCAGCCCTGCTATTTTGCAGGGTTAGTTAACCCCGTACTATAGGTGGGGTTAGCCAACTTTAGCCCACTTTGGTAAAAGCCAGTCTGAACAGAAAGTGGAATAGGCTTAACCCCGTACTATAGGTGGGGCTAAGACCCCCCTTTACCCCACCTATAGTACGGGGTTAAGCAAAATATTGCCAGTGTGAAAACAGTATTTGTAATCAAATCATTCAGTTAACATTGGCATGTGTTTTGCAAAGGTTAATCATATGAAAGGGTTTATAAACCACTTTACCAAGATATTCAAATTGTATGCATACTTTTTAAACAAATATTGTTCTTGAAAACAACAAAAATCCAAGGCTTGTCTGACATAGCAACAAGCAATGCCTGCAGACTAGATTCCAAGTATTGTAGTTCATTAATAAAAGGTTAACAGGATAACTTGTCACTAGCTCCCCAGGATCAGGAAAGAAACATCCAGAAATTACAATATGTTAGTAATCCGGCTCATTGTTATTTACTGATTCACTGAAAGCCGTTAGAAGGGCGTTAACTCTGTGGTACAGTAAATGAGTTAACATCCTTCTGGCTCCAAACTGATAAAATAGGCCTACATGTAACTTATATCAATTTCATGAAGTTTCGGTTGAGGCCTGAATAGCTACATGTAGCCCACAGTTTATAAGAAAGGATCTTGTAGTTGTGTATCTTGTTTCATATGGAAAGTATCAAGTGAATCACAACCCTAAAATTGAAAAAGTGTCCTTACGAAAATGAAATTAAAAGCTTTCAATGGATTGATCATATCCTCACAGAACTTCAAGTACAATGTGTACACTGCAAGTTAGTGCTTTGAAAGCATGGTAATATTGTTTTTCGTCAGACTTTCCCTCCCTTAGAGCAATTAAATTGGCAACCCTGTGAAGGTTCTCATTGTCAGTTAGCAGGAATGATGATTCCCTTGCCCGCAGGCTGAGAGAAAACATAAAGCATCCTTTGGAATCGGAAGTGAAAGCCAATTCTAAAAGACTCCTCAGATACTGCCTGGATATCCCCATCGATGGTTGCATCCGCACTGGGGACTCGTAGATCTCCTCGAACTTTAATAGTCATCTTGTAGAAGTTAGGTTTCGGGAAGATTTATAGCCGAAGATGCGTGCATTGTCAGTACGGTCCGTACAGAAGTTCAAGAAGATTAAAGGGGAAGTCCACCCTGATTTGCCTGCATTGTATATATCTCGATAGTAACATCTGCAGTGGAGACAAGGTAATCTCCTAGAAGTTAGGCTTCTGGAAGATTTAAAGCAGAGAATGTTGATCTGTATTGTCTGCATCTATCAATAGTTCTGGAAGATTTCTAAAACCTCTGCATCCTCTTGCACATTGTTTGAAGATGAGGTATGCTAATGTGCATTTCTGCTTTTTATCTTGTGTATGTGTGCTGACTGTTTGTACAATCCCTTCTCTTCTCGTCCTTGGGCCCCATTTCACAAAACTTGTCATCAGTGACAAATTACAATTTTTTTTATAAGCTAATGAAATCCTTGCTTCTGATTGGTTATCAGCAGACTTTTCATTGATTTTTGTAATTTGGCATTGAAAAAAGGTTTGTGAAACCTACATTCCATGTACAGTTATCCCTAACAATGAACATATGTTTGTTTGTTTGTTTAATTGATTTTATTTCTGCGTTCAAAAATATACAAATTCAAATTCAAAGTACAAACATTTGAACAATAACAAATACAATGAATAAAATGTTTACAAAAGTAATTAAATGGAAAATCATGTACAATTATATCATACGATAAACATGTACCCTGTACGAAGCATACAATAAGATAAGAAATATGAAATATTTTCAATAAATTAGAGAGGTAATTTAGAACGCAGGAGACCACCATCGTGAGCGATGTCTTAGATATTGTGTGATAAAAATGGCTCTGGAGCAAAAGCCAACTTTGTAGCCTCTTCTCACCTAACAGAATATCACTGTCTTGTGTCAAAATCAAAATTAGGATCACATTTTTCCCAATAATTTCAATAAAATGATTTTTGATGGGTACCAGTACTCAAAATACAAAACTAAAGAAATTACCTCTTGACACTCTGTGATGAGAGTCAATGTGTTTTGAATTGAATTTGAGAATCATACCTTCCTTAGAGACCTTTAAATCCAAGCTGAAATCTCATCTTGTTTAACAATACCTGTACTTGACACTATGACACTCATCCAACTCTCTTATTCTTTTTATTTTTCTAGTGCGACTCGGAATAGAATTGTCTAGATAAAAGCCTATTATTATTATTATTTATTATTATGAAGTTACAAACTGTATGGCCCGAATTCACAAAGCAAGGTTTGAGCTCAGACCAAGGTTTGAGCTCAAACCTCCTTTTGTTTCGCCAAACCTCCTTTTGATCTCTACAAACCAGGTTTGTAAAAAACGCGTAAAACGCATCATATGACGTAGGAAAACCAAGGTTTGTCGACAAACCTCCTTTGTGAATTCGGGCCTATATGTACATGTACATGCACTACATCCTGACTTATGGATCCTGCTGAGTATCGTCGTAGAAGTAGAAGTGAAACCTATCAAATAGGATACATTGCATGTGCTGCAAAACTTCACGAACTTAAATCTTGCGAAGATATCTCTTATGAGAACACGAGTGAGGGGTGATGAGTCGGATGATGTGTTTCGGGGTACATAAAACACGATTCATCGCTCACTCACTGCCTCGCTGCCGCGCCACCGGAACTACGCGTGCAGGGGGGGGGGGGCGGTGTCTCAGCGCCGGATATCAGAAACTTCCTCGTTGTTGACCCCAGACGAGGTGGGCTCGTTAGCGAACAATTCGCTGTCACCGAGCACAGAGGGATGTAGTCTGGCAAACAAAGGCTCCTTTATAATAATCATTAGTGCTCACAAATGTGCACCAAATGTATATTGACTTAATTACCCAAGGAGAGAAATGGTACTTTAATGGCCACTATCTACATTGATTAATTACCGGTATTCAAAATTTTGTAAGGCAATTTGACAAAAATCAATCCAAGCATTTGCTGAAAATTAAGCTATGCTTCCATGTAATCTAAACTAATCAATAGATTATTCCACAAACAAATAATTAATTTAAATGTGAAAATGGTTCAAATTCACTAGCTATAGACTATAGACTATAGTGAAAACTGCCACAACAACCACGTGTCTATCAAGACCTTTTAATTAAATTTTTTCCTTGCAGATATTTCTTAATGGAACAACAACCTGTTCATAAAAATCATCGGCTCATATAGGATTCATTTTATTGCACAAACATATTTCATTTTTACCAGAAAATACTCATCCCCTGTCACTACATGTGCATGGCATGCACTGTGGACCAAAATGGTTGAATATACACACAGTGAATGGGTCTGTACTTGGCTCACAACCTACATGCTCAGCTGCTTCAGGGGAAAAAATAAACGGGAGGTCGGGGCAAGTTAGCCCCCGAAATGACTGAAAGAGCCCTCAAAAGCCGTAAAAGAGCCTCCCCCCCCCCCCCACAAAAAAAGCAAAACAAATTAAAATTAAAGATTAAGTGTTATTTTCATGCAAGCAAGCTTGAAAAGTAGCCCCCAAAATGTTTTAAATAATTTTTTCCCCTGCTCTGCTTTTGTATCAACGGGTCTGTTTTGCAAGCCTACCATTTGGAAGTGTTGGCAGAGGGGCATCCAGAGAATCAAAGTAAAACACTGGTTGATTTCATGATACATGTCGGTGTCATCGTCAAAGCGACTGTCATCGCGTTTTGGAGTTGGGTTTCATTTCCGCGATGCAGATTAATAAACCCATGTAGTGGAAGTTGGCTATGATGCTAATTATCGCGCTGCCGCCATCAAATTTTGACAATAAATCAACACTGGGTTCTCTGCTTCCGCTCCAAAATATACCCCCTGCCCCCCTACCCCCCCCCCCCCCTCCCCCTCCTCATTCTGCATCTCTGATATCCTATCAATGGTCTCCTCACTATCAAAAGATTTAGTCACATTTCTGCATTGCCCTCAAAGTTTACTGCCCCCTCCCTCTCATTAATTTCTTACTTCCTTTAAAGTATTAATGGTCTCCTAAAATAATGTAAAAGGAGCACAATTTTCCATAAGATATTGCTTTATATTGCAAAGCCCATTTTGTTTTACATGTACATATCACCAAAAAAGACATATTTGATAGTTATATGGTGGTTATTTTCATTGGCAATATGTCAGGGGCACCTGTCACAATGAAGTGCCCTTCTCCAACTTTATCAATTAATCCAAGCAATTACTAACAACAAACATTTCAACCAGAGGACATCACCTACGCTCACAAGAGAGTCCAATAGCTCTTAAGTTCAGGACATGGTTTTGAATGCAGAGGTTATCTTGTAGCTATAGACTATGCGGACAGACACATACCTAAGAAATGCTAAGATTACATATAAGGCGCATTTATACTGTCAAATACCTCATTTTGAAAAGTCGCGATGTTTCGCGCACCCGTTTACACTTGTGCGGAAACATCACCGACTGAAAAGCTCAGTGATGTTTTGGCGTGTTTCAGTTGGTATTGCGCATGCGCGGCACTCCGATGCAAACACTTTCCTCTTTCTATCTTTCCTTCTATCACCTTCACTTCCTTCTATCACTTTCTCTTTCTGTGTTTCCTTATGTAATTCTTTATTTATTCCTTTTATCACCTTCTCTTATGTTATTCTTTGTTTCTTCCTTCTATCACCTTCTCTTATGTTATTCTTTGTTTTTTATCATTCTATCACTCCCTCTTTCTGTGTTTCCTTATGTTATTCTTTGTTTCTTCCTTCTATCACCTTCTCTTATGTTATTCTTTGTTTTTTATCATTGTATCACTCCCTCTTTCTGTGTTATGTTATGTTATTCCTTATGTTATTCTTTGTTTCTTCCTTCTATCACTTTCTCTTTCTGTCTTTCCTTATGTTATTCCTTATGTTATTCTTTGTTTCTTCCTTCTATCACTTTCTCTTTCTGTATTTCCTTATGTTATTCATTATGTTATTATTTGTTTCTTCCTTCTATCACCTTCTCTTATGTTATTCTTTGTATATATCGTTCTATCATTTTCTTTAAGTTACGTCACCTAACATCGCGATGTTACAACTGTGAGCGTTTATACTTGCCAAACACGCCAAAACACGCCAAAACACGCCAAAAGATCACACTTCGTTTTGGAATGTTTCGGGCTTGGCATGTCTGCCGGTAATGCATAGTTGCCCTTGGTAACATCGCGGTCAGGCTCCGGTTTGGCATTTTTTGGCGTGTTTGGATGACAGTGTAAATGCCCCTATACTTGAAGTGTTTAAACCACAATTTATCTTTTGGTTAGCGCAATAACTACTAGTCGCAGGGGGGGGGGGGTGGAGGGATTCCTCGCTCAAAATCATGAGTTGCGTGGACGAAATTAACTTTGAGATTTCACCTCCTTGTCATTATAATGATTACTTGTTTGGCTTGGAGCTTAAAACTTTTAAACACTTGTTGTTTCGGTCCAGTGTGAAACTATTATTTGTTTATATTAGGATTTCAAAATCTTTCAAGTCTAAAAATCAAACGGCCGTGCAAACATAGCTATAATGTAATATCAGAGATACAACCTTGCCAAACCATTGTGGTTTTAATGAATTTTCCATGAAAATTGCCCTCACATTTAAAAGGATGAAGTTGTAACCACATTTCCATACAAGCGGAGTGTACTGATTGGTTCTAGACTGAAGAAGGACGCTGTAATTTGCACCAAAAAAAAATTAATTCTTCACAAGTTCATCTCCTTTTCCCACTTGCGGTTCCCCCTAATTCTGTCATATTTTTTTCTGTATTTGTCATCAAAAGCCTGGCCCCCTCCCAAGATCAAATCTGCCCCAAAAGGACAGTTACCCAATTGTCAGTCTGCAAATATTTCCAGGAATTCATGACACAAGTCATGTGAAATATTTGTACATGCACAGTCATGATTTAAAAGGAAAGTTTCAAATGGGAGAGTATTTAATTCAAATATCATTTATAAAATAATTGTTGATTACAATTTAAAAGGAATATCTTTATGTTACAATGGCATTCTCTCATAGATAAACTAGTAAAACATGGAGAGGCAGAGAAAAGGCGGGGGATTATGAGAGGGAGAGGGAGAGAGAGAGAGAGAGGGAGAGGAGAGAGAGAAAGAGAGTGAGAGAGAGAGAGAGAGAGAGAGAGAGAACAATGTAAAGGGAGAATGAAACAATGAGAGACAAATAAAGAGAATTTGGGTGTAAGAAAGAGAGACAGGAACAGAGACAAAAAAAGAAAGAGTGAGAGACAGAAAAAGAAAGAGTGAGAGAAAGAGAAAGAGAAAGAGGAAGAGAAAGAGAAAGAGAAAGAGAAAGAGAAAGAGAAAGAGAAAGAGAAAGAGAAAGAGAAAGAGAAAGAGAAAGAGAAAGAGAAAGAGACAGAGACAGAGACAGACAGGGACAGAGACAGAGACAGCTTAAGAAGCTAAATGACAGTTAGAAAACAAAACATAAAAGAATCTCAGTCACTGCTGTATTAATCCTATTATCAATTAAATGGCCTCTGTCATCTCATTATGTCCTCCTGCATGGACTTAATCCTATTTGAAAAGCCCCTTGGATAATCCATTACATCCCAGTGTATTACCAGAGACCTCAAAGCTTTGACCAATGTTCTAATCCCTTGATGAAAGGAATGGAATTCCTCAGATTCCAATGGGTTTATAATACACATACAAGCGAAGAACATTACTGGGTGACCCCATTTTGGACTATATACTGGGCACAATCATTTACAATTCTTAGTGTACCGTAAACAGATAAAAATATACATTTAAAAGACACAAAATCATATTAAAATGGGCCCTGTTGCATATAACTTTTTTTAAACCATAATTGAAACTATAGTAGCTGCAGTCAAACCTGCTTTAGTGACCACCTGTCTACAAAGACCACATTTTTGTTGTCTCTCTTGAAAATGATTTATCTTTAAAACATCTGTCTACAAAGACCACTTTTTGTGTTTCCCTTGGGTGGTCACTATAGACAGGGTTGACTGTACCATAATTAATATATTGGTCATTTTACACATTTACATTTTCCTTTTTTTCTTCTTCTTAAATACTGGCAAAAATTGCTTAGGATTATGAGTACCAGTATAATTCTCATACACCAATTGTATAAAATATTTTCTCCTTGAATTCCGAAAATACCAATCTGCATAATTATACAGGTCCCGGATCAGTGATGTTATTTTGCTATAGAATGTAGGCCTATTTATATGAATACATTTCGTCCTTGTTTTCACGAAGTGACGGTAGTGAGGAAAATCGTAACGCAAAGTGAATGCATATTTTTTTCACTACCGTCACTTTGTGAAAACAGCGACGATTTGTCTGTGGCATTTATGCTATTAATGTGATTTACTATTTTCAAAGCATGTGTGACTTGAGTATTTTCTGCTGGGCCGGGGATTCAAGATTAAAATGTAAATACCATGTGAACCAAACTTCCTGTACAAAAGATGCATTTCACAGGTACCTTATCGCAAACTATTGATGATCCTAGGACATTCTGCTCGACACCATTTTGTTTCTTCTTGGCCTACCACAATACTATCATCAGCATGCACAAGCTACGTGTATTAATATTGCATGTAGAGACGTTTGGGGATCGATCGTTAAGTGTTGTATTGCAATTTGCAATAAGCTCACAAAAGTAATAAAACATTTCTTTTCAAACTTGAGAAGTTCAAGTCATCCCTGGATGCTGATAAAACAACATGGTCTCTGAGAATGAATATTTAATTCCCATTCCTTTCAAAGGCATTGCCAGGGTGTGATATAGGCAGCCCTACCCCCTATAAATAAAAGAAGAAAATAGAGAAAAGTAGGAAAGAGATTTTGTTAATAAACTTGCACCCCTAAAAATGTTCCAAGAGGGAAAGACAGGGGAGGGGACCGTGGAAGGGGGACAAGAGAAATAGGGAAAATAAAGAAAAGGGAAAACATCTACATTTGCCAGCACTTTGCACACACGATCGAACAACCATCCTTCCCCCCCCCCCCCCTTGCCATGTGTTTGCATTACTTAAGGGTTACCAGTACACATTAATGATTAATACATGAATGATTCAGCCACTGTGGATAGGGGGCTGTAAGCAAGGCTCCACAATAACCTACATGTATTTTTAAGGGGGCAACTTTACCATTTGTTCCAACACACAAAATGACTATAACAAAAAATCAAAATGTATGATGAGAGGTTTTTTTCTCTTTGGAGGAACTATATGACAAGGATGTTTTGATTGATGATGATTATTTTACCTGACTGCTAAAGAAAGTATGTGTTTGCTTGTAAGTAAGCAACCAGGGGGACAAACAGCTTTAAGTCCTCTCAGAGGGACTTGGTAATGAGGATTAATGCCTTTAATACCAAAAGGCACGAGCGCATTGACTTGGTTTCGAACCGGGATCTCCCGGTTACAAGACAATACCACTGAGCCATCGCACCTCACATAATACATCTTGAGTAGCACCCAAAGGGAGGAGGTACTTAGAAAAAAAGAAATTAAAGATATTTTCATATATGACACAAGAGAGTGGTCCAGGACAAATATGTCATCACAATCCACTGACAAAATTAGTGATAATTCGAGATTCGCATAACTATAGTGATGTCATATTTCAAACCTGCTTCACTCTCTTATCATTTGTCTGATCTATACCAAACTTTTGCCATTCTGTTTCTCTAACTTGTATGCTTGTATACAAAATAAACTTATTACAAGGTTTGGATTGCCCTTTCAGGAATTCATCTTCTGTTTAATATTGATACAACTGCTTTTAAAAATTCTTTGATAACTTTGGGGTTCGACAATTCATGGCTGAAAACCATCAAAAAATTAAAATATATAATAAATTTTTCATTATTCTCCATGCAAAAGAAGGAAATGTATATATACATGTATATACATATACATCAACAAGTGAACCAACTGGAATGACTCACTACAAGTTTTAATCACCTTTAAGATTTCGCAATACAGGGCTGTCCTTAGCATGACTTAATTGTACTCACCATGTACTGACTGTGATCCTAATTAGCCATTTCTCTAGCCATTAAAGGGGAAATCCACCCTGATTACAGGTTGATATTAATTTGGTTTAATAGAAGCAGAGAAATATGAGAGGAACAGCTAGGTCAGTGAAAGTTTGAGCAAAATTCAATTATCAAAAAAAGAAAGTTAGGATTTTTTAAAGTTGCGATCAATCAAACACAAATTGGCAGCTCTGTGATGTATCTTGCGAGGTTGCCTCCCATTTGCTCGGCACTAAAAATAATCAGAAATTTCTATTTTCCCTGAAGAAAAATGTTCAATTAAACATGCCCCCTAAATATAACTATTGCAAATATGTTTCTTTGCAACCCCTGTATGAAACAAATCTCTTCCAATAACTAACTAAGAAAATTAAAGTTTATGAAATTTTTGTGAAGGGCACATTGGAGAGGACCTCGCAAGACATTACAGTGTTGTGTTTCACTGCTGACAACTTAAAAAGTTCACAACTTTTCAACTCTTAATTGGACATTTCTCAAACTTTCACTGATTGGATCAACTCTCTTGTTTCTTTTCCTCTTTTTAAACACCAGCTAATTATTACGGTGGACTTCCCCTTTAACTCCCCATCCCTGCCCCCCTGTTACCACAACACAACCACAAAAGGTCATTAGGTCGTTGAATGTCAGTTTGATAATGGGATTGTGGTGTGACCTTTGCTCCCTATTAAACTGTGGCTGACTTTACGTTTACATTATGTCAAGATACATGTATACCCAGGAGGGTAAGCACCTCTACAATTATCAGTTGACAGATGATTAAACATGATAGCTGCATGCAAAAATCATTGATTTTTGTTCACATTTCGGTGTAAATGGTAATTGCACAACTCTTGCCCAAATTTCACTGCCATACTAATTATAGCTGGCCAAGCCTATATTATTTATATAGTATACTGATGCAATGTATGACAAAACAAATGATTTTTCTCACTTTAGAAGCTATTTAAACAAAATGTATAGCACATTCTTTCTTTTTCTTTTTTTTTTTTTTTTTTTTTTGGGGGGGGGGGGTGCTATTTTGGGGGGATTCTTTTCTTCCTGAAAAGTAAATAGTTTTAAAAAAGGAGGCGGGCGTGGACAAGAAACACTTCATTTTTTTGTATTTGGCCTTAACTGCACATGTTGTGAAGAGGCCTGACATGACATGACAATGGTGGGCAACAACTCTACAGTATGTTGGCAGAGAAGAGATAGTGAAAGTACCAGTAATTAAAGAACAAAATTGAGTGAAGTCAGAAAAACATCCCCCAAAACACATCAAATGAATTAAGAGTATGAATAACTTAGTTGTTAACTGTACATACATATAAGGCCATTTAAAAAAATATACATGTTTAGCGTCCCCACCCGCTTCCTTTTTGGGGGCCGCCCCCTATTTTTTTTTTATTTGTTATTTTTGATTTTTTTGAATTTTTTGAATTTTTTTTTTGAAATTTTTTTTTGATTTTTTTTTTTTGAAAGAAAAAAAACATGAAAAACACTGCTAAAATGGCTCTATTTCTGATTTTAAAAAAAAAAAAAATTGTCGGCGGCCATCTTGAAAAAAAATAGCCCCGACTGTCAGGGAAAATGTACCGAGCGGCCATTTTGAGCGGCCATTTTGAAATAAAAAATCAAAATCAAAAGGGCCCCCTCCTTCCTATTTTTCGAAAAAACAGGACGCTAAACATGTTTTTTTTTTTATTTGGCCTAAGGTCTTCTGTAATAGCTTTGAGAAAGAGCCGATAATAATTCATTTGAGTAAAAAATAACCCTTATCAATAAGAATTTGATATTTATTTTCGAAGTCTGTTTCATTCATATTAATCCTTGTTCATGTAGTAGTCTGGTTTACAGTTAGTTTATCATGTTTGATATAGTTTAGCATACATGTACTGTACATTTGCATAACATTTCCTGTAACTGTCTTCAATGATTGACAATTTACATACTGGATAAAGAATTACATCTATGCTACATGTACAATGTATATGCTTTGTTTAATAAGAGAACTTTGAAACATCTCCAGGTTTTTTTTGTTAGGGAGGGGAGGGGCAACAAGTGTTCAAAGAAAAGTTTGAACTGCATGAAATTAGAACCCATACAGGTTCCAGATATTTATTGCATGATTACTAACTGTGTAAAACAGACAAGTTCCAACTCTAAAAAGTCATCATTTGCAGCTTTCCTTTGCAGTTGAAACCTGCATTAGCTCCATGTACAGTTTGCAATCACCCCTCTGCCCACTGCACTGTATACAAATGCCACTGCACTCCAAATTCTCAGTATGACTATAGCATAGAGAACTCTGGTATGCAGCAATACACATAATAACTCTACGGTATGCAAGTAACCACCCCCTTTTCTTCTAGCTGAGCAAAGTTTACCAAAAGTCTCTTCCCAGCCCAAACTGTGCATGGAAGAAAAAATATTGTATGTATACATAGAGGGAATAAGGGAGGAAGGAAAACACAAAATTGGGGAGATTTATAAAGGTGACCCACTTTTGGTTGGGACTTGTATTCCCACACATGAGTGCATCAAAGGCATTCCCAGGTTAGGCCTGGTGAACGAGGGTTCAGAGAGAGTTCACGTCTGCAATGTTTACACCCACATGCAAGGATGTTTGGATGTACGTTTCAAAGGTCAATATTCACACATGTGAAGGTGTGTAGGTTTGTGTTGCATTAATTATTGTTTGGGATATGAGGATATAAGTTTATGGAGCGTATCAGATTTGGTCCATTAAATTTAAGAGGGAATTCCACCCCAATTTGTTTTTAAATCATGCAGAAAAAATAAGGGTATCTACATGTATATAGATCAGTACACTTTGAGTACACTTTGAGTAAATTTTGATTAAATATAATAGGTTATGAAACTTTTAAGTTATAATTCATCGAACGCAAATTGGAAGCTCTGGGACCGTATACTTAATACAAGCAATTCTCCAAGTATTTGCTTCATATAAAAAAATTATACATTCTAATATATTAATTGTTGATAAAGCAATAGATTTATTTTGTAGAGGCCGGGGTTGTTGAAAACATGTTTTACAATTTTAGTACAGAGGAAAAGAGGTACTCATAAGGTATTGCCAGTTTATGATTTATTAATTGCAACTTCCAAAATTCATAGCTTTCTTATTCATCGTTGCATTTGGCTCAAACCTTCACTCTTCTGTTTCTCTCCTCTTTCTGCTTTTGATTAAAAAACTAACCTTAAAATTACATAGAAAATCCAATTTTAAAAAGCGAAATTTGAATTGAAAATATGACTTTAAGTTAAGGTACATAAAATATTTCATTTGGGTCAGATTTGGAATACAAATATATTCAAATAATATTCTAAAATTTAATTGAAAATAATGTACTCTTCCTCCCCTCTACAAATGTATTTCACATCATTTCACAACTAATTCTGATGTCATCAATAAGGTCGATTGATCGACCTGTATTGAAAAAACAAGTCAGAAAAAATCTTGGAACCAGCGGGATTTGAACCTGCCATCTACTGCTTGCCGGGCAGCGACTCTACCACCAGGCCATCACTGGTCCATGGCACAGTCACGATGAACTAGAAACAAATACCTAAGCTCTCCTGATTAATTCTGACTCATTAATATTCATTAGTCCGCCATAGGACAGTAACTTTTATAAATGTAATGCTTCCTGGGAGAAATTTCCATTATTAAACATATTTGTGGCTTCCAATCGATCTTATTGACTGGGTGGAAGCCACAGATATGTTTAATAATGGAAATTTCTCCCAGGAAGCATTACATTTATAAAAAATAATTCTGATGTCAGTTTAGCAAACCTACATCTACATGAAGGCCTGTATCGTCTGTTGAGAGCCAGAAGGGTGTTAACTCCAATACTTTTTACACAGACTTAATGACATTCTTGCTCTGATAAGATGATATGCTTATCGAGTATTACTATTAAAGGTAAAGATCAGTTTTGGAAATGCTCCAATTTCAAAAAATGAAATGGAAGCTCTTATTATCAATCATTTGAAAGAATATGTTTTGACTATATAAAGACGTGATCATACAAATTTTGCTGAGAAACAGCCTACTAATTGATATATTTGGTAAATTATTATATCTATTTGGACCTGATAGATATAACGGACCTGTCGCGCATGTGTGGGGGTATAGTCCCATATTCATCTTTCTGTGTACAGTGCTTGTAGCTTTATCAAGACTGGGCCAAATTTCTTATCATTTTGATGATTCCAGAACCTTGCAGTACACACCAATATTTATATGCTAGATGATCAACCTTTTCTGATCGATTCCACAACGTTTCTTTCACAATGCAATCGCATGACCATAACTGGTCTTTATCTTTAAATATACATGCAGTGATTTTGTTCACAAATCTTTTTGAGCCTTTACTATAAAATAATGGCTATTTTTTTCCTTCTAAACTGCACGTCGTACTCCGTATTGTTACATTTTCTATACAGGATACAGGATATGTTTGCCCTTGTTAAACAATCCTCCCACAATTTGACATCATTTGCTTTCATTGCAATAATTGTATACATAATGTACAAACATTGAATGAAGTGCATTGACACAGAGCTGCCAACCTTGTGCGACCAAAAAAAGGAATCATGATGGCAAAAAAAAAGGAATTTCAAGCAAAAAAAAGGAATTCATGAAACCAAAACTTACAACAATGCGCGACACACTTCCAATGCAGAAATGTTCATTCATCATGCTGTTTTTTCCATACAAGCAGGTAATTTTTTTGGTGGTTATTTTGGTATTATCAGCATTTCATTTTTTTTGAGAATATTTTTCTCTTCAAGTATGTTTTAAAATAAGTTTTCTATTGAATTTGTGATCAAATCACCATTTTAGGGCAGTTGTTTAATGTGCGGTATGTTAAAAAAAAAAAAAAAAAAAAAAAAAATTATTAAAAAAACGAATTTTATGAAGAAAAAACGTAGTACCGTAATTTGTAGGAAAAAACGGAGTAATTCCGGCAAAAACGGAATGGTTGGCAGCTCTGTTGACACGATATAGTATTGTAGTCAAGAAAAAGAACAGTTTTGATGTACCGGTACTTTCGCAGAAACGATACCTTTTCATTTTAACGGCTAATTAGGGTTGAGGCTAGACTGCAAGCACAGACACTAATTTGATGAATACCAAAATTCCTAAAAGCTATGAATAAGTTTTGAATAAAGTTATGATTTAAAAAAAAGTTGTAATCACTATACCGTAGATGTGGATTTGGCTGTTCAAATTTGCTGGATTGGTAATGTATTTGTGATGTAGTGGCGAACAAATTTCCCATTTCGTCGCCTGGGTGGCAGAAGGGCGTTAGCTCGAATTTCAGGTCAAAAATGTAAACATTAAGCAGAAGGGCGTTGGCACTAAATCACCACAAACTTTTATGAAAATGACTTATTTCCGAGAGAAAAAATTTGTGGCCGTGTTCTACAAATGTACTATAACATCTTTTTAGTATTAAACAAATTTTCCGGACGGAAAGCAGTTTAAATATAAAACAAATTTTTAAATGCGAATAATTCAAAGTAGTTTTTGAGTAGCTCGCGCGCTAACGCCCTTCTGCCAGCCGGCCGAGGATTTGACAAAACACCCTTACATCAAAACATACTTTTATTTATACCACTCATGCTTATGGCAATAAACCATGTACAATGTAGTGCATGAAAACCTTACCTTCACCGTTATCCAGAGGGGGTTGTGAACACATCTTGATCCCTGTAAGCTTGAAAGCAGGGCTAGGCCGATTGGGTTACGGAGGGGAAAAGAAATGACAGATAATCTAGGGTGTGCGCAAGTTTGGGTTGGAAGAAGTAGAATTTGAGATTTGCCCCCTTCCCCGAGCTGTCTCGAAAAGTTGACTGAGATTTCTCAAATGTGAGTATATGCACTGTAGTCCTAAATGTACAGTGTACATGTACCTAAATGATATCATAGTTTATTATTTAAAATCCAAGCTTGATAGCAAACTACATTTACTCTTGAGGATAGCAAGAAATCAGAGAAATAGATTGGTGTATTAACTTGAATGATATCTGACAAAACATGAACAAGTTATGAATCTTTAAAGTAGAAATCACTATATGGGCTCTTCGAATTGGCTGAATCAGTAATGTCTCTTTGATGTAGCGGCGGACAACTTTCCTATTTGTTTCAGCACACAAAATGACTAGAAAAGTAGTACCCCAAGGAAAAGGGCACTATTAAGGAGAACAAAATCCACTGACCAATGTTTTGTTTTCAAACCATATTCCACAATGTACCAGATGTACATGTACCTGTACAGGCAAAAGCACATTGAAGGGGCTAGTAGTGTACAAGTTTTGATGGATTTGATGTCTAAAAATCTTTTGTAAAACATGTCATTATTATATTAGAGATGGGTAGCACTCTTAAACTTTTCCTGATATGATTGTTCCTGCTCCATGTACATGTTCCATGTCAAGGAATTATTAAGGAAGCGGTATAAAGCATTGTGCAAGCTTTGACAAAGTACATGTAGTTCCTATACACTTCTAAATCTTTTGTAAAACATACATTAACTTGAATTAATGGGGAAGGGTTACTTACAAATGTTCTACATCTTATTTCTTTTTAACATTTACATTCCTTGCAAAGAAAAGTTCACTGCCATGTCAAATTGGATGAACACTGCACAAGTTTTATCATGAATTTCACAGCAAGAAATGTTTTTGTAAAATATGTGATAACTTGGATTATTCAAAAAGGGGAGGGAAAGCGCTATTCTGGTCGTTTTTTGTTAATGTGCCTGCTGAGTTGTTGATGGGGCTACCATTATTGACGGGGGCTAGCAAGTTTAGATGAACCAGAACAAAAATTAAATGTCAAGAAACCTTTTGTAAAACATGTGTTATCTCTGATCATTCAAATTGGGGCAGGCGCGTAGCCAGGGGGGGCGGTGGGGGCGGTCGCCCCCCCCAAAAAAAAACGCCGGCCAAAAAAAAAAAAAGAGAGAAAGAGAAGAAAAAAAGGAAGAGGACGTAGGAAGAAAAAGGGAAAAGGAGTCGAGAACGGTACAACGAATCGTCTTTATTCTCTAATGATTTGATAAAACTTCAAAGCTTCCGCGCTTTGCGCGTAAAGGGGGAAATTGAGTTCAAATTAAGGATTACGAGTCGAGAACGGAACAACGAATCGTCTTCTTTCTCTAATAATTTAATGAAACGTCAAAGCTTCCGCGCTTCGAAAGAGGGGGACTGAATACAAATAAGGATTAAGGGTCGGGAAAGGTACACTGACGAATCGTCTTCTTTATCTAATAATACGTCAAAGCTTCGCGCGGGAGGAGGGGGGGGGGGGACTGAATTCAGACAAGGATTAAGAGTCGAGAACGGTACTTCGAGTCCATTTCTTTCTCTAATAATTAAATGAAACTTCAAAGTTTCTGCGCTTTGCGCGGGAGGGGAGGAAACTGAATTCAGATAAGGATTAAGGGTAGAAAGGTACAACGAATCATCTTCTTTGTCTAATAATACGTCAAAGCTTCCGCGCTATGCGCATGAGGGGCGGACTGAATTCAGACAAGGATTATGAGTCGAGAAAGGTACAAGAATCCTCTTCTTTCAAAGCTTCCGCGCTTCGCGCGGGAGGGGGGAAACTCCCCCCTCCCTGCACCCACCACCCTAGGGAGCGCGCGTGATTCGCACGCTTCGCGTGCTCACTACCGCCCCCCCTAAAATGAAATCCTGGCTACGCGCTTGAATTGGGGAGGGAAACAAACATCTTTCTACTCTTTGAAGTTATTTTGGATTCGCCTGCTGAATTTAAGTGATGGGGCTAATATTGAGGGGACTACAATGTAGCAAGTTTACCGGTAGATGAATTAAAACAAAATTAAATGTGAAGAGACCTTTTGTAAAACATGTGTTATCTCTGATCATTCAAATTGGGGAGGGAAACAAACATCTTTCTACTCTTTGAAGTTATTTTGGATTCGCCTGCTGAATTTAAGTGATGGGGCTAATATTGAGGGGACTACAATGTAGCAAGTTTACCGGTAGATGAATTAAAAACAAAATTAAATGTGAAGAGACCTTTTGTAAAACATGTGGTAACTCTGATCATTCAAATTGGGGAGGGAAACAAACGTCTTTCTAGATTTTTGGATGTGCCTGCTGGGTTGGTGGTGGGGCTGTCACTTTTATAAGTTACTTCCTGTCAGTCAACGCTAGCAACCGGATTTCCTGAATTCATGACCAGGCTCCTCTCAATCAGTGTTCACACAAAGCTAAGAGAGTGTTTCTCTTAAAAAAAGTTATAAATCTGATTGCATTAACACAATTGTTCATCGACGTTGGTGTGAACGGCAAGATTTTAAAGGTAAATTATCAAAACTTGGATAAATTTAAAGTATGAGGGTGAAGTTTTCCTGAATTCATGACTAAGTTCCTCTCAATCTGCGCTCACACAAGGCTAAGAGAAGGTTTCTTCAAAATTATGAATCTGATTGCATTGAAAAATTGTTCATGTACTTTATGTGAACAGCAATGTAAGATTTCAAACATTATTTTTAAAAGTATTGTAAAAACTTTGATAAATTTAAGTTTGTGGGTGAAATTTTCCTGAATTTGTGACCAGGTTCCTCTTAATCTGTGCTCACAGGAACTTCAAAGAAGGTTTCTTTAAAATGTGTATCAATTAAACCCACTCAAAATTACTCATTACTTTGATATTTATGGAGGTGCAATACCAACAAAAATTCAAAAGCAATTGTAAAACTAGGAAACTTTCAGGATTTTGGATAAGGATCGATGCCTAAATCCATAACCAGACTCCCCCTCTTTAGTGTTTAAACACAGCAAAAGAGAATGATTCTTAACATACATGTACATGTGTATATTTAAAATCACTCATTCATGAATCAACATTAATGTACTTGTAGTTTATAGCCAGTATACGATTCTGAATATTTTACATAACATTCAAGATTGTAAAAAAAAAGGATGTAATACCCAAAAAAACTCTGTACATGGACTTGACAGAAGTTGGCAGGCGGTCAAAATATAGTAAAAGTGGCATTAGCAGGCCGTTTTTCTTTAACGGAAGTTGGACCATGGGCACATGTAGCATGACAACATGTGAACAGGGGGGTGTTTCACAAAGATCCTAAGTTGAACTTATCTCTAAGTTGGACTTAACAAATATGGAAAGCCATTAGCATCATTGAAAATATATGATAAAAGTTTTTTTTAAAGGCATAAAATGTTGATTCAAATCATTCATATTATCTATCATCAAAGAGATTTCATGTTCTTGATGTGGAATTTATGAAAAGTCTAAAATACTTGAATTTTTGCTTTAGAATATATTTTATTTTGAGGCTACAAATGGCTCTCCATAATATTTAAGTCCAACTTAGAGTTAAGTTTGACTTAGGATCTTTGTGAAACACCCCCCTGGTCTTGGCTTCAAATTGGACACGTTCTGACAGTCTGACGATTATTAGCTGGAAAGGAGGAAAGACTTGTTCCCCTGTTATATGACTAAACTTGAATTTCAATCAATTCACTCTCCCTCCTCCCCCCCCCCCCCTGCCCCCTCTAAATGTACTTCTCTCTTCTGTCAATTTATCTTGTAATCTACAATGTAGGTTCTTGCAACACATTCCCTCTTCATTTCTATCCCCCTCCCCCCCCCCTCCCTTTCTCTCTCTCTCTCTCTCTCTCTCTCTCTCTCTCTCTCTTTATTTTATCTTGTAATCTACAATGTAGGTTCTTGCGACACATTCCCTCTTCATTTCTCTGTCACTTTTTCTCATCTCAGAGATGAATCAACAACAAAATGAATAACTAAAACAAAACAAAAAACTTTTACAGACTTGCCAAACAATTTATCTTGTAATCTACAATGTAGTTCTTGCGACACATACATCTTCATTTCTCTGTCACTTTTTCTCAACTCAGATGAATCAACAACAAAATGAATAACTTAAACAAAACAAAAAAACTTTTAAAGACTTGCCAAACAATTTATCTTGTAATCTACAATGTAGGTTCTTGCAACTCATTCCCTCTTCATTTCTCTGTCACTTTTTCTCATCTCAGAGGAATCAACGATAATAAAATGAATAACTAAAACAAAACAAAAACACTTTTAAAGACTTGCCAAACAATTTATCTTGTAATCTACATTGTAGGTTCTTGCAAAACATTCCCTCTTCATTTCTCCGTCACTTTTTCTCAACTCAGAGATGAATCAACGACAAAATGAATACCGGTAACTAAAACAAAACAAAAAAACTTTTTAAGACTTGCCAAACAATTTATCTTGTAATCTACAATGTAGGTTCCTGCAACACATTCCCTCATCATTTCTCTGTCGCTTTTTCTCAACTCAGATGAATCAACGGCAAAAAGAATAACTAAAACAACAAAAAAGAAACTTTTAAAAAACTTGCCAAACAATTTACAGATAACAGGAATTTGTTAATGTGAATGCGTCTTTTTGGCAAAGACCAACTCCGCAAATCTAGCTTTGAATTTTAGCCTTGACCTAACATTCGTTAGTGGAGTAGATTATGTATTTTGACAACTGCACTATCCACTTGGATTAGGCACACAAACTCTACTCTTAAAGGTAAAGACCAGTATTGGCAACGCCCCAATTTCAAAAAATGAAATGGAAGCTCTCATTACCAATCATGTGAAAGAATATGTTTTGACTAATACATGATGATAAAAAATTTGCCGGGAAACCGCCTACTAATTCATATATTTGGTAAATTTATTTCTCTCATGGTCTGGTGAGAGAGATAGGGTAGTCCCATATACATCTTTCTGTGTATAGTGCTTGTAACTTTACGAAGAATGGGCCAAATTTCTTATCATTTTGATGATTCCAGAACCTTGCAGATGCTAGATGCTAGATGATCAACCTTTTCTGATCGATTCCACAACGTTTCTTTCACAATGCAATCGCATGACCATTACTGGTCTTTACCTTTAAAGGGAATTTATCCATTTCGCAAAGTTTTTAGAATGTTGCAATATATGGCATGGATTCATTTCAAAGGCTTTTTAAAGAGTTGTATTAAAGACAAAGTTGAGTTCTGGTCATGCGATTGCATTGTAAAAGAAAAGGTGTGGAATGGATCAGAAAAAGTTGATCATGTAGCATGTAAGTATTAGTGTACTGCAAGGTTCTGGAGTCATCAAAATCATAATAAAGTTGGCCCAGTCGTGGTAAAGTAACAAGCACTGTACACAGAAAGATGTAAATGGGAATTCTGTGAGAATTCATTTTCTTTCTTTTAATCAGAACTCAAGTTTATCTCTAATAAATAAAAGTTTGGTAATGTGGCACAAAAACTTTATAAACCTAATTTTAAATACTTTTAGAAGAAGAGACACAAGTTCACTCTTGAATTTCATGATCTAAAGAATCTGTAGATTAAAGAGGAGGTGATGTGGTACAGTGGTTTATTCACTTGACTCTCAATATAAGGGTTGAGGGTCCAATTTTTAGCCCGGCTCAAACATCCTTTGGCAACACATTAATCCACATTTGCCACTCTCCACCCAGGTGCAAATGGGTACCTGGCAAGGGTTGAGGGTTCAAATTTCAGCCCGGCTCTAACATCCTTTGGCAAGCCGTTAATCCACATTTGCTCCTCTGCACCCAGGTGCAATTGGGTACCTGGCAATGGATGGGGTAATAATAACTGCAGGGCCCGCAGAAAGAACAGCAATAAAGCTGATGAGGCTTCCCTGGGTAAAGAATATTATCATTTTGATTATTATAGAGCCAGAAGGGCGCTAACTCATGATCTTTTAAAATAGAACTGAAGGTACCCTTCAGCCTTTCAACAGACAAATTGTTAGCCATCTCCAAGTAAACAAAACTATGATGCGTCAAACGCACTTCAACATAGGTTTGAGTGCATGATAACTTGGGATTCTCTGATAATCCTTGATTGATATTGTGGACTCAAAAACCAGACAGTACAACAATTCAGGTGAGGAGTCAAAATTAGGTCAACCTGTATGATTACTACTGGGGTAAACTGTGATAAAATGTGTCTCGTAAATTGTGGAGGCACGTGGATAATGGGAGCACATCATTGTCGTCGGTTGGAATGATGGAATCACAAACTAAACAGTAGGCCCGTCTTCATCAGCTCGAGATTGCCGAATAACCCGCAATTTTAACTATCCCTATCGCAAATTATCCAGCTAATTTATGTCTTCATCAGCCCGCAGTTGCAATTAGCGGTATATTTGGTCGAGATTATTATCATCCCAAGATATCTTGGGCTAGTTTGCACAATATTCCGCTATTTGTCAGGTGTGTCGTGCGCCTTCACCAGCTTGAAGACTCACACTTCCCGAGCTCGAGTCGGGTCTTGAGCTGATGGAGACGTGATTGTAACTTCTGGATTATTTCCCAAATCAGAAATACTGTAATTGTCCGTGTATAAACCGCCCTCGTGTATTAACCGCACCCCACTCTGTCAGCAGCAAGCCAGGTCCGTGTTTAAAAAACCCACGCCAGAAGGCCTTTCATTTAACTGCGAGGTGCAGCTGAATGTGTAAGATCATTAATGTAAATTAAAAAAAAACAGTAGAGGACCTAGGATAGAACCTTGTGGTACACCGTGTAAAAGAAGGAAAATTGGAGGAATTATTATTATAAACTACATATTGAGATCTATCAGAAAGATTACTTTTAAACCAAGATGACAGACACATTTGAGTGTTGTTCTAGTTTCCGAGTGGTGAATCAACACACCGATTACTGAGCTGGGAGACATTGCCAGGTATAGCGCCAGGTGAAGGGGCATAAATCAAAACTTTAAAAAATATTTAAAAGTTTTTAAAAATTGTGTACCGTGTATAAGATGCACCCCCGACTTTGAATTTTTGTTGGCGGCAAAAAAGTGTGGTTAATACAACGTTAATTACGGTAGCGGGCTATTTGGCAATCTCGAGCTGATGTAAACATACCTAATAAGAAAATGCAAGTGAAGAGACAAAAAGGTAGGTCAACTTGGTTCATTGCTGAAAGGTCAAAGGTTACATTCTTGCCCAGGCAAGTGGAATGCATCTCCATCAACCAAAAAACAGACCTGCCCTGGTTGAGAGACAAAGGTCAAAGGTCACTGCCATGAGACAGCTCCAGTTTATAGATCCACCCTTTGAAAATCTGGGTACAATGTATGTTGTACCATTGTAGCAATATGAATACAGTAAATTAAAGCCCCACTGCAACAATTATAGCTACTTGCGCCCTCTATATAGCAAACAATGCTTAATCGGTGCCTGTTGGTCCTCCATGATCCTCTTTTTGGTATGTTAATTGAGAGCTGATTTGATGAGATAACCACCTGGAAGTGACCTTGCAGGGAGGTCTAATTCCCCTGACCAATTTAGTACAGACAGGCTTTAATAAAGTAAGAAAATTGATAGGTAAATTCATTAGGTTTGAAATACTATTGACTACTGTTTCCACCTTCTCTCGCACAAATCAGCTGGTATCATTAATGCTTTATTTCTTTATAGAAACTGGAAATTTAATTTGACAATGAAAAACAACACCCAAGTCTTTGAAAGTACCGTAAACCCGCAAAAGTATCAACCCTCCGCCTTCATCTCTGCTAACACTAGAGCATTATTGCGGTGAATAATTAGTCTGCCAACGAGGGCAGTTCACACCTTGGGCGCTCCTCTTCTTCTACGGTGACCGAACCGCTGCAAAGTGTCAAATTAGCCAACAGGTGTCTGGCTGAGACTCTGACCTTGAGATTTCATGTTGAATTAGGTGACTGGACCAATCACGTTGAGATGGAAGGCAGATTGCCTAGTTCTTCAAGTTAGTTGGCTTAAAGGGAAAATCTGGTTCCATATTAAAGAGGAGAGGAAGAAATGGACTTACAAACTTCAAAGGGAGAAAAAGTACAGTCAAACCTGCTTCAAAGACCACCTGTATATAGACAACCTGTCTATGAAGACCATATTTTCAATTTCCCTTGAAAGTGGTTTATTATGATAAAGGAACCTGTACATAAAGACCACCTGCCTATAAAAACACTTTTTGTGTCTCCCTTGAGCAGTCTTCATAATATACAGGTTTCACTGTACATGTACAGTAAAACCTGTCTATAAAGACTATCCAAGGGAGACAATAACAGTGGTCCTTAAGTACAGGTTCCTCTGGTACATGTTTCAATGAGAAACCTAGACAGGTGGTCTTTCTATACAGGTGGTCATTGAAGCAGGTTTGACTGTATAAGGAAGGATCGAGTTTAACACATTTATACTCCTTGGTATTTATAAGCTTTAATTGTACAATAAATGCAGCTTTCAAAGATTTTTGGTTTCTGGTTCAATTAAATGTACATGTAGATAATTTAGGGAGCATGGTGGTATATTGGTGAAGGCTATATACATGTAGCTCTTCACTCTCAATCGAGAAGTCCCAGGTATAATCTTTGTTTGGCGCTTATTGTATGTTCATCTTTAGACAAAGATTATCGTACACACATTAGTCTCTCTCTACCCAGGTGTATAAATGGGGTACCTGGCAATGATGGGGTTTGTTTGTTTGTTTGTTTGATTGATTTTATTTCTGCGTTCAAAAATATACAAATTCAAAGTCAAAGTACAAAATTTCGAACAATAACAAATACAATGAATACAATGTTTACAAAAGTAATTAAATGAAAAATCATGTACAATTATATCATTCGATAAACATGTACGAAGCATACAATAACATAAGAAATATGAAATATTTTCAATAAATTAGAGAGGTAATTTGGAACGCAGGAGACCACCATCGTGAGCGGTTAGGCTGGAAATGGGTGGCGGCCTCGTAAAAAGATTTGGCGACATAACTCTCTTCGAAAAACTGAGTGATCAAGAGGGTGCGGTGCAAGTAAAACTAATTCAGGGCCTGCAGAAAGAGCAGTATTGATACTGATGTGGGTACCCTTGGTAAAGAAGACCCAATCATATCAAGATAGGAGCATATGCAGACTGCCTGCCTGATTCTCCAACTTGGAGATGCAAAGGTCGAGGGTTCGAATCCGGACACGGCACTATTATCCTTTGGCAAGATATTAACCTGCACTTGCTACTCTCCACCCAGGTGTTAAATGGTACCCGGTAGGATGCGACCGTCATTGTTGGTCAAACAGTTTTGAGCGTCATGTAACGCCTGGCTGGAATGCTCCCCAGGAAGTGGAGATTGTGCACACATTGTGTGCGGGCAAGCACTGAATCCAATGACTGGGGTAATAATATATTTGTAAAGTGCTTAGAGACATTTGTATTAAGCGCTATATAAAAACTAAATATTAAATATTACAGTATATTAAGTTTCTCTGTTTAAAGGGACAATCTGGTTATCAGGAGATAGAGAGAGAAGAAAAAATGGGGATAGTGGGAGAGAACAAAAAAGAGGGAAAGACAGAAACTTGTTAAAGCCTGTCTGCACTAGCTTAGCCATGGGGGATTATACCTCCCTGCAAGGTCACTGACAGGTGGCTACATGTATCTCTACAAATCAGCTCTCAATCAACATAAGAAAAAGAGGATCATGGTGGACCAACAGGCATCAATTAGGCATTGTTTGCTATATAGAGGGCGCAAGTGCTACAAGTAGTACAGTGGGGCTTTAAAGGAACAATTAGGTTATCAGGAGAGAGAAAGAGAGAGAGAGAGAAGAAAAAAGTGGGGATGATGGGAAAGATGGAAAAAGAGGGAAAGACAGAAACTTGTTAAAGTACCAGTGTTGACCTACAGTATATTGTAGTCTATGACCTTGAAGTTTCAAGTTCAATTAGGTGACTGGATCAATTACATGGGGGCAGAATCAGACTGTCTCCTTTTAAAATTACTGTTATAAAAGAGACCAACCTTACAGGAGTGGAGAGCGAATTAGCTATTTATCACACCTTTGAAATGACCTGGATTATTGAGTCATAAGATTAAGATATGAATCATAAAAACTTATACGTAAGTTGTAACTTACATGTACACAAAACCAAACTAAAAAGTATGATAAGCATACACTGCAGTACATTTATACACATTTAGTTGTGTATTTCTAGCTCAATTAATTCAGTACTGATTGTATGATCAATAGCAAATTTAGACACATTTAAAAAATATATATTTTTAGGAATTGAGTTGATCCACTTTGACATAAAAGTGTCTTACAAAATGAAGGAAGCATTGTATCAAATACTGGAACCACCTCATCATGTTTCTATGAATTCCATTTACTAAGAGATAAATTATACACTTCCCAACTTTTATAAGTTATTACAAAATGCAGATATGTATACAACTGGAACCAATACATGTACATGTAGGTTCACAGTGTGGAAGTGGAACCCATTTGAAAAGTCACAAAAAAGCTTTGAAATCTTTTCTGCCAAAAAAACGTAGAGCTTTGCATACAGGTCCCACCCTCAATCGGTCCCAAACCGACGACGTAGAAACCATGCATATTTGCGGCTTTTGTGGATTGGTATTTCGTTTCTGTCACGCTGGGATGATTGTGTAAGGTCAACTGCTTGGAGGCAATTAACCCATTGTTGAGGTCACCCCCAAAATAAAGAGCTGGATAAAAGGAACCACAACCGCAGAATGCAAACTTCCACTTTCTGTCAAGGTCTTCTTTTTGTAACCATTCTTCCTCTCTCTCTCCCCCTCTCTCTGTCACTGTCTCTCTCTCTCTCTCTGTCGTGTACATTTGTAGGTATGTATGTCTGTCTGTCTGTGTCTCTCTCTCTCTCTCTCTCTTGTATGTATGTATATTGTATGTCTGTCTTTGACCCCGTTCTCACTCACTTTGAAAGTGGTCTTAGTTAGACCGCTCCAGAGGAACGGGTCTTGAGGAACGGTTTGCGAGCGTTCACATTCCGAGCAGTTTTTATGGCTCAAACCGCTCCACGAGTCAAAGTGGTCTTGTTGCTATGGCAGCTCAGGTCAGCGGGTCAATTTTTTCGCGCGCGGAATACAAACCGTATGTACCGTACTACATGTTTCGCACGGAACGTCACTAGCTCACTTCCGCTCAAAGTACGCTTCCGTTCACATTGCACGTTAGAGCGGTCTTAATAAGACCCGTTCCTCAAGACCACCTCGGAAGGTGGTCTTCTGGAGCGGTCCAGAAGTCCACTTCCTGGACCACTTTGACCGTTCTCACTCACCTAAGAACCGCTCCTGAGGAATGGGTCTTAGTTAGACCGCTCCAACAAAGTGAATGAGAACGGGGTCTTTCTCTCTCTCTCTTTCGGTCATGTACAAAATGTATCTGTCTGTCTCTCTCTTTCTCTCTCTCTCTATTTTTAATGGGTAAATGGAAGAACGAAAAGTAGCTTTTTAACGAGTTTCTCTTTCTCTCTCTTTCTCTCTCTCTCTCTATTTCTCTCTCTCTCTCTCTCTCTCTCTCTCTCTCTTTCTCTAACTCTAACTCCTTCTCTCTCTCTCTCTCTCTCTCTCTCTCTCTCTCTCTCCCTCTCCCTCTCCCTCTCTATTCCCACCCCTCCCACATCTCTCTTGCTCTCCTGCATTGCAGAAAAAAAAGGTTGGTACGAACAGGTAAGAATGAAAAGTTGGGAGGCAGGTAACAAGTTTCAAAATATTTTAGAAGCGGAACAACAAACTGGGTTTACCAGCAAGGGTTCCCACCGATCAAACTTGCACACGACATAGTCTGCACAGTAGTACTGTATGGAGGAAGTTTTCTTTCAATATTGACAGTAATGACACTATGTAATTCATAAATAAAAAAATAAGGATATATGTCCCTCTCTTACCCATTAAAGGGAATTGGATTTTCACCAGTTCATACCTGTAATGCTGTTCTAGCCCAGCAAATCGAGATTAACTGGCTGAAATGGTTTGCGTGATATTCTTGCCATACATGTAGATACAGTACAATGTAGATCTAATAATAGTTCTAATGAATCAACGCATTCTATTTTATTTCTCTAATAAACCTCCAAGAATTAACCTTTGATATGCAGTGCATGTACAAGTATGTTATGTATTTTGCATTTGAAAATCAAGTAAAATCAATGAACTTTTCATCAATTTTCCCAGTTTCCCTTTTTGGTACCCTCAAAAGTCATTGGACAGGGGGATGATTCATACTAGTTTCTAAAGACGAGTCTCCTTCTATTTCATCAGCCATTCCATGCATCACAAACATGTGTTACCAAATCAAGGCTATTACTAGCTCATATATCCATGATTGTGTTTTTCACATGCATGAGCTGCATAAATTTACAATGCAAGGAAAAATCTCTCATGTATGTGTTTCGTCTGGAGTTGCTAAGCAACTACTGGCAGTCATGATAAAAACCCAAGATCTAAAAATCAGCCTCTGCAGTGTGGTGTTTTTTTTAAACGCCAATAGAAATTTTACAGATTTTTGCAGTCAGCACTCTTGTGAATGTTTTCGTTTTTTGGTCGCATGACTCTCCTCGCTTCTGTGCGATCGCATGTAGAGCAGCGCACCACTCACTAAAAAATCTAAGTGAGCAAACTTTAACTTAGTATGGGCTTTTAATCCTGGGCCCTGTCTTACAAAGAGTTACGATTGATCCAAATCAATTGCAGTCCTCCAATCAATCGCAAGTTTACAGACTACTATCTCTTATGTACATACACTGTAGTTGCGATTGATATCAACTCTTTGTTAGACAGGGCCCAGCTAGGAGTCTATTAATTGTATTCCAAAAAAACATACAATTTTTTCAAAATGGTGTTGGGCTTTTAATTGGCTGTATGTCAGAACTTGATCAGGACATTTTTCTTATGTAATGCAAACTTTCATAACAGTAACATAGAGGAGGATTTTCATAAAACAGTCTGACAAATGTACATGTCTATACAGGCACAGCGGAGCACCCCAATTACCGTGCGATCGACTCTCGTCCAGTAAACATCATTTGCATAAAATCAACAATTGTGTACCGATCGATGCGAAAAAAAGTAAACAAATTTCGAAGACAAATTCTTCATTAATGTGATGAATATCACCATTCAAAGCTACTAAATCGAGTATTTAATAAATTTGCAAGACACTCATGTGTATAAAAAGAGTTATTGATGCACCAAAAATGTGAAATTTAAGGGATAGTTTTGACGAACAAAAACAAAAAAAATGAGATACAAAATCACCGTAAAATTCACCATTTCTTTTAGAGCGAGAATGAATTGCCTCATACATGTATGAACAGAAAGAAAATTTAATAATCTCAATCCTTCTGAAATATCTCTTTCAATAGTTGCTTGATAGGGTCGACTCAGAGCAAAACATACCCCAATGTCCGAATCTCATCGAACAAAAATAATCCTTCGTTGTCGCAAAATTGTTTGACCAGGTCCCATACATTCAAATGTGTGTCATGTCTGAACCTCGCGTGTGCGTTGGCTATACATGTCTTGCCAGCCGACTGCACACGTGCACCCTAATGGCTCAGCTGTTTCGATCTGGCCTGCACTGGGCCTAAGACGCATGCGCATTACATCGCTGAGATCGATGACGTCATGTTCAATGAGTTCGCTGACTACAACTTTTACAAATGAAGCCCCATGAAAAAGAACGTTATAACTATAAAAAATACAGCGGAGAGACGAAAACTTCGCCCATGTATGGATTCAACACTCATGAATATTCATACCAAGTCTCTACTTCGTGCATTGCTTGATAGGGTCAGCTCAGAACAAAGTAGACGTCATGTTTTTCGAGGGGTGAAGCTCAAAACACATTAATATCTCGAGTTTTATTCCATGGAATTTCGTATTTATTTCACTGACATCGAATTCATAATAATTTTAGTTAGTATGGAAAGTTTCATAGCGATATTGGCAGTAATAAAGGCGCAACGCGAATTTTAAGATTTGACATTCTAGCACACATATGTTCGGATTCACGCAGATGTCCGTTGGTTATTCAAATAGAACGGGCCGCTAATGATATGCAAATTGGGGTGCTCCGCTGTGCCTGTATAGGCCTACATATTATGTAGGAGAGAACAGATGCATTCATAGGAGGGGCACATTCGACAGAGCTAGAGAAAGACAAAATGGACACGTGCTACAAAAAGATATTCCTAAGTGGGGTAGGATTAAGCGCTGTTTAGTGAAGGTCAACTCAAGGCTTATAGCTGTATGAATCATAATATTTTATCTTGCATGCAATCTGTTGTGTCTACTAACCCCCAGGGCAACCCAATCTTCACTTCCTCTCCAAACTTGATATCAAGTGTCAAATTCGAGAGAGAGAGGGGACGCGGATCATCAACTTTATTAAAGGTGGGGCCGGCACTACTTTCAAAAAGTCAATCCCGAAAAATTTCAGAAGTTGGAAAGGGAGGGGAAGTACATTTGCAGAGTATAATAATCGTGTAATCAAGAATCACATAATTATTTACTACAAATACAAATACAGAAGTATAAACAAACAAAAGTTTGAGAGAGGGGACGCGGATCATCAACTTAAAGGTGGGGCCGGCACTACTTTAAAAAAGTCAACCCCTACAAAATTCCAGAATTTGGAAAGGAAGGGGAAGTAAATTTGCAGTGTATGATATAATAATCGTGTAATCAAGGATCACATACAAATACAGAAGTAAACAACAAAATTTCGAGAGAGGGGACGCATATCATCAACTTAAGGGTGGGGCACTATGTTCAAAAAGTCAACCACAAAAAATGTCAGAAGTTGGTAAGGGAGGGGAAGTACATTTGCAGTGTATGATAAAATAATTGTGTAATCAAGAATCACATAATTATTTACTAAAAAAAACAAATACAGAAGTAAACAAACAAAAGTTCGAGAGGGGGGACGCGGATCATCAACTTAAAGGTGGGGCTGGCACTACTTTCTAAAAGTCAACCCGAAAAATGTCAGAATTTGGAAACGGAGGGGAAGTACATTTCCAGTGTATGATTTAATAGTTATTATTATTATTATTATTTATTCGGCAAAGGAAAACATTACATATCAGTGTACACAATACAAAATAAGACATAATTATCAACCATTGGAACGCCAGGGACAGAAAAAGTTAATTAATTACTGTGGCATAAAGCCTCCTGTCCCAATTCCAATGGATGATTTACATAAAACAGAAATAAGAAGTTTAGCCTTGTAATCAACTGGCAAAACATAATTATTTATTTTTAAAAATCAGATTGTAAACAATACGTAAATCTCTGCCAAGCAAGAATTTTTATTTATCATAATTTCAATTTTAATTGAGGGAGTTTATTATTTGTCCCAATCTTTTGCTTCACAGAAGAGGGCACAAAATACAATTTGTTTTCCCCTTCTTCTGTTATGTAATGTACAAGGAATGGGAGTGTTTTTTCTTGGGGATATGTGCCCCTGTACCCCCCTGGATCCAATACTGCAATTCTCTAAGCATCCTTTTTTTTAATGAGACCTATTATAGAAGGCTGAACCACTAACAGGCCCCTAAAATCTAAATTATGATCCTCCCCCCCCCCCCCCTCACCCAATAATTTCAAAATATTAACATATCTACACATTTAGGGCTAATTCTTAAAATCTCAAAAGTTTGATCAAACAAATCCTGAGTATAGAGCCCTGATGCAGATCAACAATGTTGCGTACATACAGTACATGTACATTTTTGTATATGTTTCAACATAATTATAGATTTCCTTTTTTCTCTTTATCTGCAATCTAAATACCTTTGAATACGTTAGAAGAATTACATTGCTAAAATCTCACTTCAAGGCTTTACATTTTGACCTGGAACTGGTGACTTCGACGTCCCTTTTGCAATAACATTGCTGTGAAAATAGTACCCTGGCGTTTGGCACTGGCTGTACATGTATACTACATCATCAGCGAGCTATAAGAGTGGGACTCGTGCCAAAAGTTTGCTGGGATATAATTCAGTGCTGATTGGGGGAACCCCTCATACAGGAAATATACAAGTAAGAATTGATGTGTGGTAGGCCTATACTTGTACATTACATACAATGTACATGTTCATCCTGAGTGCATTCTTGTACATGCAGGCATGCAGTGCTTGATATAAACAGGAAAGTAGTGCACAAAGACCCCCCCCCCTCCCTCCCAAATTGCTAAAGAACCCTCAATTAAAAAAAATGTGAATAGAGATTTGCTGGACTCAGACCCCTCTCCCCTCCCCCCCCCCCCCTCCCAATTCCCAATTATCATTCCAGATCCAGCTAGTAGACCATGAATGCAGAGCTGTAATTAATGTAGGTCAATTTCTTAACCTACATGTATGTGTTTTTAATTGTATCCCTACACCCTTAGCCTCATGACCAAGAACAAGTATGCACAGATGTATAGTTCAAGATTTGTAGGGAACAAGTGCATATTCACAGTGAGTTTGAAATATATCATTGATAATTATTCTGTACTAGCACACATCTCCCCCAGTCTAAGATTTTTAAAAATCAGAGTAATTAAAGCAGGGCTCTAAATTTTTATTTTCGTTTTGCACAGGGGAATTTGGATTAAATGTTGTGGGGTTCACATACATGTACACTGGCACCTGCTTTAAACTTCATATTTCTCCCTTTTTTAGGGGGTGAGAGGGGGGAGGGGGGAGTGGGAGGGGGACTGGACTCTGGAGTTTAATAAACAATTTGGAGGGACCCACATTTTATAGTAGACTCCTTTTGATGATGAACCCTTCATTTGTGTTACTTTTCACGCTGAAGGCCATGATTCCAAGAAGATTTAATGTAGTGCAGAGCAGCTGCTAGGTTCTAATATTTCATTGACAGAGATTTTATTTTACCCAGATCAGAGCTTTTTAAAAATGTTCAATGTTGGATGATCGAAACAATCTTCTCATGTTTCTGATTAATTCTCATAAAATCAACATAATTATACCATTCACTGCATTCGGCCAAAATAATATTTAAAGAATTCAACTACAGGTACTCCATACCATTTCTTAGCAAAACAGGTACAGGTTAATTGCATACAAATTGCATGCCATCTTAAAATCTGTGATAACTACATGTACTGTACATGTATACAATTAACACAGGTCAAATTACAAAGCAGAATGTGTTTCTTTCTTTTTTCATTAATTATTCATTATTTCTTTAGCTACTTATTTATTCATTCTAATTTCTTAAATGTTATACTTTGAAATTACAAATGAAACTTTAATATCTGCTACTTACTCTTGACACATTACAATACATGGAGATCATGCATAATAATTAAAAAAAGTCACAACAATGATTTTTTTCTAGTGCTTTCAGTGATAACAAATGCCTTTAAAGTCATGTTAGCCCGAAGCGAATACTGCAGACTTTTCTCACCGCACCCCCAATGTAAGAAAGAGAAAATTGGAACTAATCCCATTTTGCCCCGTTGGACCTAAAGGTTTCTGAGGCCACTCGACAAGTGTTTCTTTTATACTCTTAGCCCATTCAGACTAAAGGGAACATAATATATACAGGGTATACCACATTTTGAAAAAAATGGCATGTATCATTGTACAGCGAAAGGAGCATACAGACTAGAAGAAAACATTGTATAAGGAAATAATGTAAAAAGAAACAATTTTGAAGAGATCAATCGACATGACAGCTGACCAATCATCAGTGTGTACTCGAGATAAGCCCCACCCAGTTATACGATTTTCGTTTGAGACAATGTTCAGGCTAGAGAAGAACCCTATATATATATAAAATCTTTAAAAAGTTTTTGTTCAAAACGATGTGCAAATATGTGTTTTGCTATTCAACGTTTCTGTAATACACATTATTTCTTTTTACACATTCTGACGAAAAAGAAGGTGACGCACTTTGTATCTATTAAATCAAAAGGCGCTTTATAAATGAAATGATAATGATAATTTAGGCTCAGTTACGATTCTCATATAGCTACAATGTACATGTAGACAATGAATTATAGTAGCCTGAACATGGTTTCTATCTCCAGCCCCTAGATCAGTACAAGGGTTTGGTACTTGAGACGATATGTTCTAGCTCTTTATAGCAGTTCATTGGCCTGGTGGAGGGCACACTATATGTACACACATGCAATGAATAGGGCAGCTACATACATGTAGTAGGATTGTAATGTTCTTAATGGGCAGATCTAAGTTTAAGTCCCCCCCCCCCCCCCTCTCCAATAAGAAAGACATTTTACATTGAGCATGTTCGGTCAAAAACATGAAATTTAGGTGGAATACTGATCACATTCTCTTCCTTTTTTAATAGTATGCCAAATTGGTTTCCAATTCACCCCCACCCCCCCCCCCCCCCCCCCCCCATGCAAGCAAAATTAAATCCCATGTCTTTGTACCATCTCGCTTCCTCTTTCCAGATTGCCTCCCTTTTTCATTTTTCATTTATAATCTATTTTTGTCATCTGAAATATTTGTTTCACACCTTCCTTTAAAGCTTATCTGCCGTAGTTTACAGGAGTGATTAGACTGCCCTGCAAGGTCACTGGACAGGTGGTTATCTCATCAACTCAGCTCTCAGTTAACATAAGAAAAAGAGGATCATGGGGGACCAATGGTCACCGATTGGGCATTGTTTGTTATATAGAGGGCGCAAGTAGCTACAAGTAGTGCAGTGGGCCTTTAAGCCTCTCTAGAGCATAAATATGTACAGTACATGTAAACATGAAATTATACAAGGAAAATTTGCACTTAAGCTAGCCTTATAGTATATGAAAATTATCAAATATTGAATAACATTGAAACCCCTAGCTCTTCCTCATGTCAAAAAAAGACTTGACAAGAAACTAGAAATCAATTTAAGCTGGCCTTAAATTGGTTAATGATTATCATTGATCTCGTCTGGAGAATCCAATTACCGACCGGCCGTTTCCTCAATCCTTTTCTCGGTCGTCGATCGTCTTCATCCGGACACACATTCCCAGGTCCCTGGCGGCCAGCCTTGAACCCTAGCCCCTCCTAATGAGTATCTCTCATCTACCACTGAACCGACGTTCCGAAAGGTAATGTCAAAGTTCGTTTCTTTCATGTGGAAGCTCGGGTCCACTCCATCGTACTGTGATTGTGTGCGAATAGTCAGCTGCAAAAGTATATGTACCGTACATGTGTATGCAACTCAGATTTGTCTTTGAATCTGATGTAGAAATATACAAGGCATGCCGATCATACGCAATCCAGAATCCAGCACAAATGGTTCACTCAATTGTGTGCCATGATTTGATCATGTACTCAGTGTAGTCTGCAAGGCACAGACCCTTATTATCAGCCGTAGTCTGAAACAGCATGTCTGAACTCAGAGACTATGCAAACTGCACGGTCTAGTGCACCCCATAGGCTACAGGCTATGTACTTAAGCTGGTCCTGACATAGGCAGAGACTGGCAGAGCTAGGCTCTGCTTCAGACTTTGTGGAATTTTGTTTAAGTTTCAAATTGTAGTCTGTGTATGCAGAACTATACTCAGTGTTTTGATTATATACTGAACAACACTGTAAAGATCATGTAATAATCATGTACATGTACAAATACATTACATTTTCCCCTCCCACACATACTCTGGTAATGCTAAACATCTACAATGTACATGTAACTTTAATGTACATGTACATGTATTCAAGTGCATTCATTCTAATGCCCCTAGATTCTAGTACAAGTAGTCAATAAGTCATATTCCAACACCCTCATTGCTTGCATACATGATCTGACACAATATTTTCCAATAATATCTACAGTGTACTTTGTGTATAGTTTACAAAAAATATAGCTCACAGCTCGGGACATAAATTAAGAAATACTTATTTCAGTAACCATATACATTGTAAATGTTGGTCGCAACTTGTGGTGTTCATTTACATGATGTACAGTACATGAATATATACATTGTCCATGCAAATGAATAGTCACTTGGAGCATACACTGTATATTTTACAGTTGGCAAGTCTGTATGTACATGTGCAATCCTGCAAATTTGCTGTGCTTGACTGTTTTTAAAACCGGGAGGAAAAAAATCATCAGTTCTGGAATGATTCCAAGAAATTTTGCTTTGGACAAAGAATTTGATTGGTAAAGATAACACTTCTGGTATGCAGAAATGTGTATTAACAATTGTCATGACCCTCACAATGGCTACATATCACGTGAGAGTCTTTAATCTTTGAGCTTAGGTTTACTTGTATTCATGCAGAAACACTCATGTATAGTTTCCGAACCATCAAGTTAACTCAAAGTTATAAACAACGAGTTACCTATAACTCAATAACTACAAGCAGCAGAAGGAGACGTCCTCACTCGACGTAATATGCTATGGGAATGCAATGATCTTTGATGTTTCACTAGCTTGTAGTTTTAAAGTGACTGCTCGCCCATCTCGTAGTTTAAAACTTGAAAAACTTGTTGCTTTAGTGACCCTACATGTATATGAACCTTTGAAGTTTCGCAAACTTCCAAGTTTTTTAACTACCGTACAACTGTAAATTGTGAACATACATGTAGCTATTACATACATATCAAAACTTTCTGGTTTTATAAAAAAGCTTGTTGAACCTACCTCAAGTTTCCTCTGTCTCTCGGGATCATAGCCGTGGTCCGGTCCCATGGGCATTGGGCTTCGGTCCATCGGGCCCCTGTCCATCTGCCCTCTATCCATAATTAGGCCCCGGTCAGGGGAAAGTGCCCCTCCGTTGTGCCTCACCATATCCGCTGAGCTAATTACAGGCTCTCCCACCCCACCTCCACCACCGCTACCACCACCACCACCACCACCTCCCCCTACTCCTGGAGGGGGTTTCCCCACACCATCAGGGGCAGGGGAGCTGGTGGGGGGCGGGGCATGGGGGGAGTGTGGGTGCTGGTGGGGGAGGGGATGCTGTGGGGGTTGGTTACTCATTATGTAATACTAATTATGGCAGTTCGGCGTTTCGAAAACAATTTTGGCTACTACACCAAATCTTAAAAAGTGAAAGACTTCCGATATCGCGTTCCCTTCAGATGAGTCGTTTTCGTAGTCTGTCAGCACAACTCGAAACAACGGTGCCCTCAGGAGGTTGATCGTGGGACAGACATTATCTCACGTTTCTATCCTGTAGCAGCTGGCTGGGTACTAAATAATCCAATATATCCTCTGATTCCTGCAATACAATCAGAACAAAAATTGATTTATAGTCAATAATTGAAAAAAGTTGAACCAGTAGGGCGTTAAAGGTAAAGACCAGTATTGGAAACTCCCCAATGCCGGGAAACCGCCTACTAATTAATATATTTGGTAAATTAGTTTATCTTCATGGTCTGTGAGAGATAAACGCACGTGTCGTGCACGTGTGCGTATAGTCCCATATACATCTTTCTGTGTACAGTGCTTAACTTTACGAAGACTGGGCCATATTTCTTATCATTTTGATGATTCCAGAACCTTGCAGTACACACCAATACTTGCTAGATGATCAACCTTTTCTGATCCATTCCACAACGTTTCTTTCACAATGCAATCGCATGACCATAACTGGTCTTTACCTTTAACCTACTGTATATACAGTACCTTTGCACAATGTTCTAGATTCAAACAGACAAAATCGTTCATGAATATGCGCAGATACTTCGTACTCCTTAACCGTTAGCCCATAGATTTTCACATTGAAGTTTTTAAAGGTTGAATTAATATACTTTAGCAGGACAAAACTATTTTCTTCAGATCAATGGTAGGCCTACCCTTTAAAGTCGATTTGAGAAATATTGACAAAAGAGAGCAATTTGCTCATTCATGCTAAAAGTTTCCACAACAATACTTATCTGTCATGGAATGTCGTGCACAAATACGATGTAATTGTGCATTGTTCATTCATAAGTTTTCCCTTTTGTAAGCCACAAAAATCATTAATTCATTGATCCAATGTACTCAATGATTCATTTATTTCATACACGTTAATTCATACACAAATTTAGTTGAAAATTGTCAATTAAGCAGCATTCGTCCCCCATGATTAAATTATCTGTCACCACATAGTAAAATAAAAGCTCATTAAAAATAAAATGATAGATACATGTACAGTACTTGTATGTACATGTACATGTATGTATGTGTTTGCATGCACATACTTGTTCATACATGTGCAAATAAAATCTTAATACGTTCCTTATCATCAAAAAGGAACAAATGTATCATTAACCTGAAATGAAAAAGGTCAAAGTAGTCATAACCTACTAAGAACAATTCTTATCGTTATCACTGTCATCACAAAATTGTTGACATTATCATGATAATAAAGTCTGATTTTCAAAGCAAGTGCAAAGTGTAAGTTTGCATGGGAAATTCAATCGAATGTCAGCTAGAAATTATCAATTGTCAGATTGGTCAATGGGTTGATTCATAGTTGGGTGGAGTGACTAACCGATTGGTTTATTGATTGATTGATTGACTGACTGACTGACTGACTGACTAATTGATTGATTCATACATGTAGATGGCTGAATTGATAGATTGATTAATTGATTGATACACTGACTGATTAAATGATTTATTGATTGGATCAATCAACTGACTGTATGATTGACTAATTAATTGATTGACTGGTTAATTAATTGACTGGTTAATTTATTGGTTTATTGATTGGTTGCTTCAAGATTTAAATGAATGAATGATTGACTTATTGATTGATTGGTTTTATTAATCACTTGACTGATTGATTGATGGATGGATTGATAACCAACCTGAATAACTAAATGAATTAATGAAACGTTGTTTAATTGATTGGTTGGTTGGCTGAGTGATTCTAGATTAAATGATTGCTTCATCAATGACTTGAATGAATTTTTGATTGACTGTCTGATTGATTGTTTTATTTATTTGTGTACTTATTGACTGGCGGATTGATTGATTGATTGATCGATCGATTGATTGATTGATCGACTGATTGAATGAATGATTGGTCAATGGATTGAATGAATGATGAATGGATAGACAGACTACTTGATTGATTGATTGATGAATGGTTGTTTGGACTTATTCTTTTGTTGGTGAATCAATTGAATAATTAAATGAACAAATGAATGATTTAAATGATGATTGAATTGATTGATTGATAAATAGAATGGAAGATTCATCTATTGATGTATTGATTGATTGACTGACTAACTTATTGAATGATTGATAGATTGATTGACTGATTGATTGATTGATCGATTGTATCACTACATCACTAAGGGATTGAAGGATTGATAGACTGATTGAATGTTTGATTGATTGGTCGATTGTATGACTATATCACTGAGGGATTGAATGATTGATAGACTGACTGATTGATTGATTGATTGATTGGTCGATTGTATCACTACATGTATATCACTAAGGATTGAATGACTGATAGACTGATTGAATGTTTGATTGATTGATCGATTGTATCACTATATCACTAAGGATTAAATGATTGATAGACTGATTGAATGTTTGATTGATTGGTCGATTGTGTGACTATATCACTGAGGGATTGAATGATTGATAGACTGACTGATTGATTGATTGATTGATTGGTCGATTGTATCACTACATGTATATCACTAAGGATTGAATGACTGATAGACTGATTGAATGTTTGATTGATTGATCGATTGTATCACTATATCACTAAGGATTAAATGATTGATAGACTGATTGAATGTTTGATTGATTGGTCGATTGTGTGACTATATCACTGAGGGATTGAATGATTGATAGACTGACTGATTGATTGATTGATTGATTGGTCGATTGTATCACTACATGTATATCACTAAGGATTGAATGACTGATAGACTGACTGATTGATTGATTGATTGATTGGTCGATTGTATCACTACATGTATATCACTAAGGATTGAATGACTGATAGACTGATGAATGTTTGATTGATTGATCGATTTGTATCACTATATCACTAAGGATTGAATGATTGATAGACTGATTGAATGTTTGATTGATTGATTGATTGTATGACTATATCACTGAGGGATTGAATGATTGATAGATTGACTGAGTGGGTGATTGATTGTTTGCTTGCTTGCTTTCTTACTTGCTTGCTTGATTGATGGAGTGATTGTTTGTTTAACCATCTGGTTGCTGATTGAATGAATGATCATTAGATCCAATGAATAATCTATCATGGATTCACTGATATATTGATCAATTTATCAATTCTTGATTAAATGATTATTCATTACCAGTAGATTGGATAAATAATCTATAATTGATCAAGTGATATATTCATCAATTAATCAAGTGTTTAATTAATACATATCATTTCTCCTTTTCCTGTGTGGCTGGAGAAATAACTGACTGTCTTATAACATACAGTATATGTAGATTCTTTCATGCATAATATGATGTACATGCATGTACATGTACATATGAATGCCAATTTCATCATTAAATCATTGAGGAACGTTAAATATACATGTAACATAAACGCTAAAGTACCAATTGTCAGGCATGAATTGTACTAACAATGTAGAGGTACAGTACTATAGTCTGTTTCATACAAATGGCAATGAATACATGCACATTCCATGAATTGTAAGGACAAACATTGAAAACAGGATTAAGCATTAAATCTCCTTCAGTAATGTTGCAGATCCTCTCTAATTCTGAAAATGGTCAGTGCATCATTTCTGTACATGCAGTCAAAATGTCAAAAACCTTTCAAATGTTTGACTTCTACTAGTAGAGATGTAACGTACAATGAACATGTACATGTAAGCACCCTTGCTAAAACTAGTTTATTTAAATGTGTAACCCTTTGAAACAAACAAATCATCTGTTGAGAGCAAGAAGGACACTATAACTCTTGGTGAAAGTATGAGCGTAAGCTAAAACCATTTTTGCTCTCAGGCTGTCAGCAATTGATATTTTCATGAACAAACAGATAAATAGCAGAGTCCATTACAAATCCTCATTGTACATCCTGAACAAGATTAGTAATTATCTAAAAATCTGCCCCTGGTCATTGAATGGAAAATAAGGCTACGGCCCTTCAGGACCTCTTGAAACTTGTTAGAGTGGTGTTTGCGGGCCACTTCTTGAATGGGACCGTAAGAGGATCAGTCAACAAGATAATAGGATTGGGTCATGGCTCTCGCTTGTGGGTGTCCAAGGAAGGGCTGAAAGACACCGGTTCCTGCAACAATTGCTCTGCATCAAAATCCTACACTATAAGGCCAAATATTTAAAAAAAACATGTTTAGCATCCTGTTTTTTTGAAAAATAGGAAGGAGGAGGCCCTTTTTTTTTTCTTCTTTCAAAATGGCCGCTTGGTACATTTTTCCGGACAGTCGCGCTATTTTTCAAGATGGTCGCCGTTATTTTTTTCTTTTTCTAAAATCAGAAATAGATCATTTTAACAGTATGTTTTTCGTCTTTAAATTCATTAATGAAAAAAAAAAAAAAAAAAAAAAAAATAGGAGGCGGCCCCCCCAAAGGAAGTGGGCGGGGACGCTAAACATGTATATTTTTTTACTTGGCCTAATGGAATTCTCAGCTTCAACCCTGGACCTAAAACTACACCTAAAATGCTAATTCTAACCTAAAACCTAATTGCAACCATGACAAAATAAAGCCTGTAATATAGCATCAAAATTGTACCAAACTGTTTAGATTTATCAACTTGAACACGCATGGTATTATTTGGATCTAGAAAATGAGGGGGGGGGGGGGCACTGGTATGAGGAATTGGGGGGGGGCACCTGAAAATGATGTGGAAAACATTCCACAAATAAATTGCTCTTCTCCCCCCCCCCCTTCCAATCCCTCCCTGTCCCCCCCCCCCCCCTCCCTCTCTGTTCATCTCTCTCTTACAATTCAAATGGAGATGGGTAGAAAGTGCCCCCACCCCCATCAACCCCTTTTTGCCCCATGTACAAATTACAACTGTACCTGTACATTTACAAAATGTATGCAACACTTTGTCTCCCTTACTGCTAATTATTATACACGCTTTGCTCATTTTATGTCATGTGATTTTAATCCCATGCATGTATATCATTAACACTACAATTGATTTTGACCTTCAAAGGGAGATGCATGTGATATCAAAGTACATTAAAAGGGATGATAATAGCAAAAAATTCATTAATTCAAACCATTTTTTGAACAGTTTATAGCACGCCTACAGTGTACATCAAGTACTGTTGGTACATGTACTTTATTAATGTAGGCCTGTGCTTTGAACCTCGTTTGATTGATTCAGAGATGATTATAAACAGAATTGTCTAATGCAATAGATATTGAATAAATTATACATGATTGTCGTGTACTGTACAGTACATGTACAATGTACATGTATGTTTACATTGCCTGAGAGGAGAGTGAAGTACATTACAGAACTGCATGTGTGCATGCTCACAACATTCATGAATGTAATGAAAAGGTCAATTATGGGGCAGTTAATTTAGCTATAGTTTGCAGACACAAGCCCCTTGTCAGTCGCTGTGTGTAAGGGTGTCTGCACTGCAAGACTAGGCCGACAGCATACTGCATAGGCTCTGCACTTTTTATAGCTAATTTAACCAAAGAGATATTACAGACACAGCCAGAGACTTATAGAGTTATAGGCTCCATTCAAGGCTTTAGGAATTGTGGCAAAATGTAAAATATTAAAGAGTCTAACAACAGCGTGTCCACACACAAAACGTTTATCCCGAAACTCTATAACGAAACATCGTATAAAGAATCATCGTATAAATTGCAGGGTGTCCACACACTGCACAAGAAACGTCGTATAAAGAATCATCTTATAAATTCAAGGTTGTCCACACATAGAAGAAAGTAATCCTGAAACTCTACAGCGAAATGTCGTATAGGTGCGCAGTTTGCTACTGCGATCATGAAATGGAAGCGGAAATGACAGGTCAGGTCTCCTTTCGCTTGAGGTCACGTTAAGCCCTGCCCAGTTATACCGTTCTAGTTCGACTAGTTATAGTTACGTCCACACACAACACATTCCGTGATTAGACGTGATTCTTTAAACGTCGTATAACAAAACGCATGTTTGGGAGTTTGGGCATCGTTTTGTTATATGACGTATCGTTAGTAAGCATCCACACATACAATTTCATCGTATAACTATCCCAAAACGGTATAACTAATCACACTTAATCACGGAAAGATTTGTGTGTGGACACAGGGTATGCCTGCATGCTAGTCTTGATTGCATCATGAACTGTTTAGTAGGCCTTCATGCACATACTAAAGTTCTACAAACGATTTAAGGGGAAATCTACCCTGATATAAAGTTGTTTTTAATAGAAGCAGACCAATTAGAGAAATTAGTCAGTGAAAGTTTGAGCAAAACCCGATAACAAATAAGAAAGTTATGAATTGTTGCGATCAATCATACACAAATTTGCAACACTGTGACATAATGTATATCTTGCGAAGTTCCCTCTCATTTGCTCTGTAGACAGTACTGAAAAAAAATCAGAAATATTTATTTTCTCTCAAGAAAATTTTCAGTCATACAGCACCTATTACCATTACCTGTATTACAAATGTTACAGTACATCCCCTGTATGAAACAATTCTTTGCTGTCATCAATAACTATAAAAAAAGTTAAAGTTTGTGAAATGTCTGTATTTTGTGAAAATTCTTCACCTTTGGTGGGTGGGTGGAGGAGACATACATAATTAAAAACTGGGTCAAGTTTTAACTAGTAAACCAAGTTTCCATTGTAGTGCTATATAGATCAAGCTTTTGAGCTGACATCGCTCTCAGAACATTGTAGAACAGAGAACATGTGCAGGTACAGTGTGTGTGGGCTTATCAAAATGTGCACTGTACATGTACAAGTTACCTTCATTTTAATTAATTTACAGTTCAGGGTTGCAGTATTTCAATTATATTACTACCACAGGCAAGAAAAGGGTGATTTATTCTATTATTTCCATCCAGATGGTACCGGCTACAATTGTCAAGAGATAAGGGCAAACATTAACAACATAAACATGCACCTGTAGATGTACATACTGTATATTACATACACCTGTTACATACACCTGTTAAAGGCAATTTCCATTGCAGAAAAATAATCTGATTTTTTTTCTTCCAACTACCATTTTACACCACTGGATATAAAAAACCAATGAGAAAACCATCAGTGTTTGATAATTCTGCTTTTTTGGGGTGAGTTGTGCGCAAGTGCTACTTGTGGCTACTCTGCATGCGATAGGACGGAAGTGAAGAGAGTCACGTGGGCGAAAAACTAGAATAATTCACTGGTGTTTTGAGGGCCAACAAATCGATAGTGGGGAGGGGCACGTGCCCCACTTTGGTGATTAGTTTAGTTTTTATTTTCAGAAACAGCAAGAATATCAGAACAGGAATTGAGAATTGTAATTATTGATGAATCAACTTTAATCGGGAATATCTATGTATAAAGCAAAAACAAGCAAGATGACAACAACAAAAAGGGTATTTACAGCTCAGTACATGTACATGTACAGTATGTGCACTGTGTAAATTATACACAGACTGGACACTGAAACTCTTGTAATCTAAACATCTGTCTGCTGATAGTAATCGGTTCATACCATAAACCACACATGTCTATCGGATTGACCATTTGTTGCATCCATTCAGGCTGTTTTTGTTTTTGTTTCTTTGTCGTTCATGACGCAAGAGACCATGGCCTGTTATTTCTAGGCCGGCGATTTAATACAGTACATTGGTTTCAGTCTGAAAGTGTATTTAAAGGTAGGCGTTACTACTGCAGCTAGAAGGGATTAGACCACACAGCAAGCCAACAAGGTCACTGTGACAGGTGGCTATCTCATTAACTCAGCTCTCATTTAACATAAGAAAAAGAGGATCATGGGGGACCAACAGGCACCGATTTGGGAAGTTTTCTATATAGAGGGAGCAAGTAGCTACAAGTAGGACAGTGTGCCTTTAACACATGTGTATACATGTAGAACCATTTAGCTTGCAACGAATACTGCAATGGGTAATTGGATTTGCAAGGACTAACCGATAAGGGGGCGGGGCTCAGTCATAACATGTACACCGGTTACACTCTATTATTGCTCACCACCCACCCTTCTCTCTCTCTCTCTCTCTCCCTCTCTCTATTAACCCCTCCTTCTAACCATCTGCACACATTCAATTTATAAATGGTCTCAATCTTTTCATCAATAATAATTAAAAGAGAACAACTAAAAAAAAAAATCCTGACATCTTTGGTAAATTTCATGACTTCCTTGTGTGCACATGTTGATGAGACTTTGTGGAATTTTATTTTTTCAGCCCTAAATGATGGATTCTTCGGAAATGAATGCTTTAATTACAGCCTGGCTTTAATTACAGCCTGGCTACAGTAAGGGGACACTTTGTCTTGAGTAATTCAGGCCCACTTCCTACACTGTATACATGTACATGTATTTAAATGTATTAGATACTTGCATACATGTACACATGCACAGTACGTGTACGTGTAGGTAAAATACTATTAACCTGCTTACTACTGAATTATCAAATTCCCATAGGCTTCCCACAGAGACCATCCGGTACCAGTACGAAATGGGTTAATTCGCTGAACTCTATACATTGTAGCTGCATGTACAGTAAGTATAGTAAATCTAACTCCAGTGCTGAATTTGGGATATCTCATACAGCTGTAGATTTTTGTATCCAGTGGGAAAAGTGTGATATAAATTGCAGACAGCAGGCAACAGTATCATATTCTACTAAAAATATTTTTATTTTATTTATTGAAATATATTTATTCAGATAACAAGAATCAGATATGTCTATACAAAATCTGTTTTACATCATGGTCCTGAACAGGATAAAAATGTAGTACACAGAAATATAAATTGGGGATATTTCCACTTTTGTTTTTTGTTTTTATGCTTTTAACTACTTTTAATGCGTATTATTCTTATACGTTACATGTAGTTCTTTATATAAATAATGAATATAAATTATCAAAGTATCAGATGGTCTATTGAGAGCCAGAGGGGCATTAAATCAGATACTTTTACACAGGGTCACCTGTAACGCCCTTCTGACTCTTAACAGAGGAAATTATCAAGAAATTACCACTACCAGCATCTCTGTCAAACTTCCTACAAGATTTCTGAGTCAAGTGAATATCAAATTTTCTAATGCTAAGATTTCCAAAATAAACCAAAACCAAAAGCCGAACAAATATACATCACGACAGAAGGAGAAAAAAAACCTTAAAACTTAAAATCTAATCTAATTTTTTACAGAAGTAGCAACGTGTTTCAGGAGGCATTAGACAGTTGACAAGATATATTGTTTATAGAAGAGTGTATGCAAGATGCTGTATAGTCAGGGGTCATGAGCTGCAGTGCTTTAAGTCATAACCCTAAACCTAAACCCTAAATCTTTACATTGTAAGGCCATGTAAAAAAATATACATGTTTAGCGTCCCCGCCCACTTCCTTTTTGGGGGCCGCCTCCTATTTTTTTTTTTTTTTAAGAAAAAAACATGAAAAACACTTCTAAAATGGATCTATTTCTGATTTTAAAAAATAAAAATAAAAAATGTTGGCGGTCATCTTGAAAAATAGCCAAACTGTGAGGGAAAATGTACCGAGCGGCCGTTTTGAAAAAAAAAAAAAAAAGGGCCTCCTCCTTCCTATTTTTCAAAAACACAGGACGCTGTTTTATATTTTATTTGGCCTATGTACATGTAGGTCAGACAGGAGGCTAATACATGTAGGTACATGTATGGTCCGGTACAATGTTTCTACCTGACCATGTACCTAACCATACACCATAGCCCCCTCTCTGACCTGCAATATGTCTATTTTTGACAAAAATAAAACTATGAGACAAATTGTTGACACCCAATCAAACATAGTCAAAGTCAGGTCATTCAAATTAAGGATGGACAAATCTGACTTATATCGGTGCCTTAAGTATGCCAAGTGATACATGGATTTGCGCATACATGTACATGTACATACTGTACATATACTGTAGGTAATGTATCTAATGTGTATCAGACGCCATGAAGCATTTCTAAAGAGGGGCACTGAGTAACATGAACAACTGCTACATGTACATGTATAGGGTCTATGCTTTGATGTCATTAGGCCTGTTTTCATCAGCTCGAGATTGCCAAATATCCCGCTATTTGAACTATCCCGATCGCAAATTATTCAGTTAATTTGTGTCATTAGCCCGAAGTTGCAATTAGCGGGATATTTGGTTGAGATAATCCTCCCAAGATATTTTTAATAGGCTAGTTTGCAAAATATCCCGCAATTTGTCTGGTGCGTCCTCACCTGCCCGAAGACTCGCACTGTGCGCGATCGGTGAGCAAAATATATCAAGCTTGAGTTTCAAGTTTCGAGGTCAAGTCTCGAGCTAATGAAGACGCGATTTGTAACTTTGGGATTATTTCCCAAATCAGAAATAGCGGGCTACATAATATTTGGCCATCTCGAGCTGATGAGGACAGGCCTATTAGGTCGGGTCACCCATATCAAGGAGGGTAACTACTGTCACAGGCTCCGAGTTAAGCCCCTTGATCATGATGACAGTGATTGGGATGACGACTAGCCAAAGTTCAAGGATGGTGGTCGGTGATCACAGCAAGGATATTGGATCGTGTTTGTCCTATACACTGTAGCTCATGATCGAAACAGTACGTAGAGTTGTAGACCTTCATGTACATTTACATGTAGGCCTGCATCTTTAATGTGTCCAAGGTGATGTGTTGTAGTCGAGTGGATTAGTCATTAGACTGTGAATTAATTTCTTTTTTCTGTCTACATACATTACGTCTACATCTATGCTGGTACTCGTCAAAAGCCTTTTCAGCAACTTAACGAGGATATTGTGGTGCGGTGTCTCTCATAGTGGTCACGATTGGAGTACTAGTCCAATGCTATAGACCGAAAGCTTCAGTCTCTGATATCAACGGTTATTCTGCTAAGACTACATGTTTGTACATGTACGTCTGGCTCCATGACCACCTCTATACAGATGGGGAAGGTTGACAAATGTCAGTTTTATTAGAGAATTACCCAGACCAGACGGTTATTTCTGTCTAGTCCAATGCAGGCTACATGCATGTACATGCATTTGTTTAGCATCAACATGTCATTTTATTGATGTGCAATGTACAGATGGATCATCTGAATAATGCACTTATTCCATACATGTGTAACACGACTGCAAATCAATTATACTGTCAACAGCATTTCAGATTAAGTAGGACTAGATCTAGTCTATGTTTGTTTTTAATCTGGCTTCTGCCAGTTCTGGTATTGTGCAGAAATCCAGAATACATTTGGAGCTTACAGTATGTGCATGCATGTGCATGTCTGTCTATATGAGAAATTAAATTGTATTTCCTAATTACTTTTAGATCATGTACACACACTGTATATTCCAGTTATGATAAATAAAATACCAACCATACTGATAGTGATACATCATTGGTTCTACATGTAGATATATATCGGCATTGTGTCATTTTGAGTTTGACCTCGATCTACATTTTTTCAATTATGAATTCATCTGCCACCGCCCACTTCTTGGGACTTCGAATGGATCTAAATTTAGACCACTGACCATCGACTTGATTACACCCCAAGAAAATCTTTTAACTTGTGAATAGGGTCTACTCATTTGCAAAAGAAACACTTGACGCATTTTTACGACACAAGTCAAGAATACATAATAACACTGCACACTGAAAAACGATATCATGATCACGTCTGCAAAATCAAACGGGTCGCAAACACAACTGTACGGTGTGTGTGAGTGCGGATAGCACACACGGAGAGCAACCCGAGCCAGGCCGCCAGGGGCCGTGGGAAACTGACTGTCATCCCGCACCCGACCACAATCCAAAAAAATAATAGCAGCAGAAGAAAAAAAACTTACCCGAACTTGTTGGAATGCAAGACTTGCAATCGAGAAGAGCAATCTTGAAATAAGTCCGATTAAGTCCAAAGGGTTCCTTTGCACGTTTGAACACGAATGTCAGATCGATCTTCTAGTGCTCTATTTTACGTCTAAATCCTACACAAATACGAATATGAATGATTTAAAGGGACTAAAAGGATAATTGATCGAGGGACCCGGCTTGTCTAGTCGCGCGTGAAATGATAACATTATAAGTGACACAACAAGAGAGGGCGTTCGAGATTTTACTTGAATCTACATCATGATGAACAATCGCGAGCGATGAAAACAATTTTTTTAACTGGGGTTTTTCTGAAAGATTAGAAAGATATTTGAAATAAAATGTTAGAAATAAAGATCAGAATGTGAAATAAACTGTGCAATATATTTCATCACAGCCTTTTATCTCTGAAGTTTGTCAATTCGATTGATGAAACCATTTGAATTGACATTCAATATAGAACAATTATAATGGAACATATAAATAAAGTAATATAAAATAAACATTCAGAAAGAATGACAAACTTTCTCATTTTTTAATAAAAAATTAACTTCGTTTTGATATTTTTTTTTATTCATCGCAATATCTATTAGAAAGCTTGATCAAATATTAATAAATCAAGCAAATTTAATTGTACTCCTTGTGTAATCCTTAAAACAAACTAAATTTGATTTATTCAGTTTCGCACTTGCAAGAATTCTGCAATAAAGCAGTTCAATTATCTTACCAAAAGTGAAGAATATAAATGAAGCTTTCATAAGAAGGTGGTCCGACAATTTCCTCGGGCTTTATAGGATTAGGATTAGGATTATAATAATGTATATTATAAGATCCAGGGTTGAAGTTCAGAAGTCAGTGAGTATTTAAAAATTACCGCTAAGATATTGTCGCAGGAGCAGGAGTCGGAGAACCCAACAAGGTTCATCAGAAACGTCTAGAGGGGGTATTTTTGTCTTCTTAGATTTTATGATTAACATGTCCGTATATTGTTGTTTGTTGAAGGTTCGATATCCAGAAAGTTCTCAATTCAGAAAATGACATAAAACTACGTAGGTCTATATCGTTATTGTTGTTTTCATCGGAATTGCGAATCTTCAGAATAATTAACTATATTTCCTTTTCGGGGTTATGAACTTTATTCAGAATAAGTATGGTGATCGTGCCTTCTCTTCAGTTGCTACACGCCTCTGGAACTCCCTCCCTATTGTTCTTCGCTACACAGACAAGCTAGACAACTACTGAGTTTAAAGCAGGCCTCAAACCCATCTTTTCAAGCAAAATGTGTAATCCATAAGACCATAACTATTGGAGGAGCGGACGCCTTTGAATGTTTGAAACACATTTATGATGTGGATCATCATCATCAATAACGAAATAAATCTTCAGAATAATGAATCCTAGTTCAATTTCGCCGGTATGAGAGCTTTGCGTTTCAGAATAACGAACCTCTGGAATAATGGCAATTCGCGGGAAACGAGTGTCTCCTGAGTTCATAACATTTTAACATCATTATGGTTGGATATGGCATTTCCGTGTGCTTGGGGGAAAACATTTCAGCCAAGAATATTCAACATCTCCGCCGGTTCCGAGATTCAGATTTATTTTTGTTCACACCTTTCATCTTCTCTCCTCATGCTCGCTCTTTTGCCACCCTTGCAATTTTGCACACAAAAAATAAAGGCACCAATAATTTATTGACGGAGAGATTGCTTTTTGCAACACATTTGCTTTGCAAAAATTACCCTTTTGCATGCGGCCTTTAAAAAAAAAAAAAAAACTTTAAAAACTGTTATTAATCAAATAATTCGAACTCCATCATGATAACAATAATCACAAAATCACTGCACAATAATTACAAAAAGTAAAAACAAATGGAAAACGTCAAACAATACAGAAATAGTGGGCAACTGGTCCTTTTCTACAGTGTATATCATAGGATATGTAATCAAAATAATTCTTCCACAGGGGACCATTTCTTATATTGCATTCCTTCAATCTTCTTCTGTTTTGCAATGTTAAGTTCTGTGTATTTCGTATTACTGACAAAAGACGTTAGTCCATCTGAACATGGTTTAGCGTTGATGCATTTTTAGATATACATATATATCTTTTAACCATTAGTAACAAATGATTCAATAAAATTGTATTGGGCCCTTTCCAATCTTTGATGATCCTAACATCATTATTTTCCTATTGAGATCTTCAAATTTCTTGCCAATCTTATCAACACATTCCTGTCTAAGCTTTGAAGCAACATCACATTCATAACATATATGATCAGGTGTTTCTAAAGTTTATTTACAAAAGGTACACATATCTGACTCAACTAATTTCATCTTATACAATCTGTTATTAGTAAAAAGTATGTTATGTGGCAGTTTGAATAGGAATGTATATATAGATTTGTGACCAGTCGTTGTCTTGAATATCAAAGGTGCTAGAAAATAATTGTTCACAAACGGGTTTTGCTATTACTTCAGAAAGAAAACCCTTGTACACTATTTGCAACTTGACTTAAATATAGTTCAGATATCGAGTACTCTAGTTGTGAGTGCTCTTCGCTTTCTCTACTAAAAAAACATTTGAAATACGAATGGATCAAATTCACATTTCCACTCTTTTTTCACAGAGTTCACTATTGCCATGTAATGTAAAAAAATATTTGCTAGAAACACATTTTTCATTTCAAAAATCAAAAATGGAGAATTTCTCCATTGTTATCAAACAATTGGTATATATTACAAAGCCCTGCCTCATGTAAAGCCTTGCAGTATGCTGACTATTGATCAACCAGAATGAGCTTATTATTCCAAACACAATGCTTCAGTATACTGACCCGACCTTTTTTGCGGTCTTGGTTAGCTCACTGACTACCCTTTTAACTTAAGTAGAGATTTACTTTGTACTAGAAACAGTTACATTTATTTTATTCTTCTCCTTTTTTCCCCTTTCTTTTTATCTCTTTTTTCTTTTCTTCTTCTTTTTCTCTCTCTTTTTCTTCTTCTTCTTCTTCTTGCTCTTTTTCTCCTCCCTCTTCCTTTTTCCTCCTTCTTCTTCTTCCTCCGTCCTCTTTTTCTTCTCCCTCTTCTGTTTCATCCTTCTTCTTCTTCTCCTTCTTCTTCATCTCATGTTTCTTCTTCTTCTCCTTCTTTTTCTATTTCTTTTTCTCCTTCTTCTTCTTCTCCTTCTTCTCCTTCTTTTTCCTCTTCTTCTCCTCCTCCTCCTTCTTCTTCTCTTTCTTCTTCTTCTTCTATTTCTCCTCCTCTTCTTTTTTCATCCTTCTTCTTTTTTCACCTTTCTTCTTCTTCTCCTTCTTCTTCCCTTCTTTTTCTATTTCTATACAAACACAGGAAAGGTTTATAAACTCACGTTCACGGTTTCTTTGGGCGACGTCCTACGACTGTGCTGATCCACTTTCGGCAAAATATAGGCCACACCCACTTTCAGAACGTCCGGTGTTTGTTATTGGTCAAATATTAAAAAGATGTCACGTGATGTCACCTGAAGCACCGCTGATTGGATATCATTCTTTGTATCGTGCGTTCTGGTTTTGAAGAGCGCCATCTTGTGTCACAGTTACATATTATGAGGAATTTTCTTCGGAGGGAATCATTTTGTCTTTATTCAGACAAGAACCTGCCGTCATCATCACCATCACCACTACCATCACTATGCCTATCACCACCATCAAACCTTATCATCATTACAATTATCACCATCTTGTAGTGATCACTGTTTATCACCTACAATGTCACAATCATCATAATTACCATCATCAATATAATCATTTTCGTCACCATCATCATCATCACCATCATCACCATCATCATCACTATCATAACCATCAACATCATCATCATCATCATCATCAACACTTTCGTCATCATCATTAACATTATCAACATAACATCACCATCATCGTTATTGTCATCATCATCAGCATCATAAACATAATTATCATCACGGTCATCATAATTTTCGTCATCATCATGATCATCAACATCATCACCATGACATCATCGTCATCATCATCATCCTCTCATCATTATCACCATAATCTCCTTCGTCTTTATAGATGCTAGATGCCAATTCATTTTTTTTTCCAAATTAAGTCAAAGTCTTTTAAATTAAAAAGCACATTAAAAAAACACAACTCTGCATCAACATAATGGCCAGTTTCCTACTAAAATTCAAATCCAATGCGTTGCATTGTTCAAAATCGGGTTTACAAAGAAAGTTGGTCTGAGATCAAAACTTTTTCCGCGTTACGCATGATACTAGCGTTGGGTTTTAATTGAAATGGTAGAAAAGGGACCTCAGAGGTCAATAAATTCTTTGTAATTATTTGGCATTAGGCCTATACATGTATAACCACCAGAATATCAAAGCATAATGTGTTTTTTTTTTCTTCATGCTTTAAAACAAATTATCCCTTTACACATTATGATAGCAAAAGGCTTGTATCATCTGCAAAGAAGAAGTAAGAGAATAACTTTGATGATTTCAAAATATAATTAATAACAATTAAGAATTTATTATATTTAATGATATACAAGATCAAATAAGACCGTTGTTCTGTACAAAAAAAGGCAAAATCATCATCACCATTTGCGTTATAATTATTACCACTATCATCATAATAATCATTACCATCATCACCATCATTGTCACCAACACCATCATCGTGATCATCATCATCACCATCATATCATAGTGCTAGATCATTATCACAATTCACATTAAAGGTAATACAAAGTTTTGGTATTGGGTCACGAATTTGATTCAAATAAACATTTTGGAAGCATATGCGATCCTACAATATTCAGTGACCGTTGTCGCGGTTGAAATCGAGTCCAAAGTTATGACATTTTAAATTATACACTCATTGGCCCGAATTCACAAAGCAAGGTTTGAGCTCAGACCAAGGTTTGAGGTCAAACCTCCTTTTGTTTCGCCAAACCTCCTTTTGTTATTTATAACAAAAGGAGGTTTGGCGAAACAAAAGGAGGTTTGAGCTCAAACCCGGTCTGAGCTCAAACCTTGCTTTGTGAATTCGGGCCTTTATGTTGTATAGCTCCCTCTCAAGGTCAAGATATTAATTAAGCTTTTAAAAAATGTTTCTTGACTAAAATTGACCCATTAGCTATTCCCGTTTGAAAAATATATATCACAACTACATATTCTGAGGTTTTCATGGTTGCAGCTACCATTGTACGGCCGTAGGCGCTATTTGAAATTCATCAACATTTACCGGGAGCACCGGTAAATTTGTATATTCAATTTTCCCCAAAAGCAGAAGTGTTTTAGGGGCTAAATTTTCTAGTGCTTATAATGCATCCGCAGGGCGTCCAAATATATCAAAATTGTAAACAATCACTATCCGCCCAATTTTCAAAATTTCCCAAAACTTTGTATTCCCTTTAAATAATATGTATTTTGGTATTCTTCATATTACATTTATTCCCCTACTAGATAATCATGTATCAGCAATTCAGAGGTTTATTAATTGTGTCCATTAGGCCCTAGCCCCTAGGTGTATAACTTATGAGATTCTTAAATTCAAATCTGAATGCAAATCCAAGACCAACAAATCGTGTGGGATTATAAGAGGTGGACATTTTATAATTTCCGTAGACCAAAGGACATTTAGTCTTACATAACATGTAAAAATACCCTCTCCCAACCACCCCCACATAGTAACAAACAAACAGAATTATGCTTTTTGTGATATTTGTATTTACTAATTGATTTTAGGATTTACCAATACCTCAATAAGTGAGATTTTAAAGATCTAGAGATCTAGATATTTTTTTATTAAAATATAGGGTAAGACAAAGATACATATCCATTTTAACTGTACAAATAAAACAAAAGAATGCAGAAAAACACTTGAGCATTCATTTGAATTATTTATTCATATATAAAATATATGTAAAAACAAAATCCTGTGGGGAAACCTCACAAAAGCTGGAAGGAGACGTTACGAGCCATGAGAGCATCTGGCCTCACCAAGGCGGATACTGAAGGCTTTAAGAAGGGGCATATGGGAGATCAAATGTCCAACCCCAGACAAACGATGATGATGATGATGATATATGATAATAATAATAATACATAAGATTTATAAGGTGCCAAATCCACTTGACAGTCAAATGCTCAAGGCGCAGCTTGTGCAAAAGATGAAATACATGATAAATATATACAAAAGTGCAATAGGAAAGGTAATGGTAATCAATTATAAGCTAAATTAATCAGATGTTACTTAAGATTGATTTTTAACACTTCAGCAGAACTGCTATTTTTAATCCATCGCTCCCCCCCCCCCACTTTGTTTTAACCCTAGGAGTAACAAGAAAGCCCGAGTTTTGAGAACGTAGCTGTCTAGAGGGAAATATACAATATATAATCACAAAAAAGTGTATCACCATGGTACAAAATTCATCAATTGTAATTACATGATATACAAATTCAAATGTTATATGCATGTACATGAATAGATTGTCATAAGCTTTATTGAAAGCTAGAGGTAGGTATTTGAACCAGTTTAAATGAATAACACAAAAGAGGGAAAAATCAGATGTATAAACATGTTACATAATAATTTAAATTAGAAATACACATACTCTGAGAGTACACGCCCACTTCAATAATTCACTTTTTCATGTGTTACGAATCTTAACTATTGTCAATCATATATATATATTCATGTTTATGTAAATGAATGCGCATACGCCGCATTTGATCACTTGGTGAAGGAGAGATTTTGATTAAAAATAACACCACAGTGACACAGTCACAGGTAAAACTTAATTTTGTTTATTTTAACCCTGACGATGCTTTTTGTGCGTTGTGAAGAGAAGGAGGGTTTAATTAAATAATCATCTTGCTGTGAAAAAGCCTGTGATACATGTACCGGTACTCAAAAACTTTGTGCTAGAGAAAAAGTAAGAAGCAGATTCTATATCCCACATTGAAAATACTATTCAAAATGTTATTTTGCCATTACATTTGTAAGGGCATGATCTTGGCAGTGCAAAGTTCCTTCTCTATCAGCTACAGTACAGCCCAGGTTGGAAATCAAACCTCACCAACATATATATGGATAGAAAAAAAGAATATACTCCTGGGAGGTGTTTCACAAAGATCCTAAGTCGAACTTATCTCTAAGTTGGACTTAAAAGTTATGGAAAGCCATTAGCATCCTTCAAAATATTTTGTAAAAGTTATTTTAAAAGGCATAAAATGTTGATTCAAATCATTCGTATTTTCTATTATCATGGGAGATTTCATGTTCTTGATGTGGAATTTATGGAAAGTCTAAAGTACTTGATTTTTCGCTTTTGAATATATTTCATTTTAAGGCTACAAATGGCTCTCCATAACTTTTAAGTTCAACTTAGAGTTAAGTTCGACTTAGACTTAGACTTTTTATAAATTCTGCATCAAGAACATGAAATATCCTTGATAATCCATGCAGCCTCAGCCAAAAAGACCGGTATATATGTCAAAATTTGGGCACCTTTTTCTACAATGCTTACACCCACTTCCCTAATCTCCAGAGACATCCATCGCATCCCCCGTCGCCACACATCTACCAGAAGTCCTTTACAGCCTTCTGGTAGAAGAAAAGTCCCTGGTGTGAACACCCCCCAGGTAACAGAGCAAGATAGACTGGTGTGACTGCACCCTGGTCAATGGTCAGCGGTCCCTTGTGACTGGACATGTCTGTATCCACGTAGCCGGGGCAACACTGCATAAACAAGAGGCAATGTCGAATAAACAACAGCAGCTACATTAATACATGGGCAAGTCCAAGTTATATGTCACATTTATTACTAAGTATTACTGAGCTGAACTGTGGAATCATGAACACGACTTGACATTAAAAGATCATTGTATTTGATGTTTTCTGTGATTAAAGGTAAAGACCAGTTTTGGAAACGCCCCTCTCTCAAAAAAACGAAATGGAAGCTCTCATTACCAATCATGTGAAAGAATATGTTGACTAATAATAATAATAATAATAATAACAATTTGTTAAAGTCCACTCCAAATTTTAATAAGTTAAACCGAAAATGGAAATTCTTTTTGCCCAATTGATCGTGAGCCTGGCAGCCACTGAGCAGCGCCAGATCGACGATGATACAAATTTTGCCGGGAAACCGCCTACTAATTGATATATTTGGTAAATTATTATATCAATTGGGACCAAATAGATATCGCGCACGTGGTCGCGTAGTACATATACATTGTACATGTGTACAGTGCTTGTAACTTCACCAAGACTGGGCCAAATTTCTTATCATTTTGATGATTCCAGAACCTTGCAGTTCACATAAATACTTATATGCTAGATGATCAACCTTTTCTGATCGATTCCACAGCGTTTCTTTCACAATGCAATCGTATGACCAGAACTGGTCTTTATCTTTAAAGCTTTAGTATGGCTATCAGCTATCAGTTAGAGATATACTGAAACCATGGAGATCTCTTCTTATATCTCCATGGTCAAATTTACGGAAAAACAATGTATGGTACCTGCCCACAATGCATAGCGCGCGATCGAGATGCGCAATTATTGCATCCCACAATGCAGCGCAGTATTCAAGCTGATGACAGATCTACGAGCTCTCCGTGCGGCGAGCTGGATAATTCGTTAATCCCTTCAACTCACGGTGCCTCGCAGTAGATCAAAGGAAAGGTCAAACTTTTATTGAGCACCCTCTCCTTCTCTTCTTATATCTCCATGCTGAAACCTTAGATATTGTTGGTTACACATGGGACAAAATAGCTTGGAGCGACCCATGTATATATTTGTTTCTTTAAAGGGAAAGTCCACCCTGAAATTAAGTTAGTTTTAATAGGAGTAGAAAAATGAGAGAAACAAGTCAGTGAAAGTTTGAGCAAATTCCGATTAAAAATAAGGAAGTTAGGATTTTTTAAGTTGTGATCAATCAAACACAAATTGGCAACTCTATGACGTATCATGCGAGCTCAACTTCCATTTGCTTAGTACTAAAAAAATCTAAAATTTTCATTTTCCCTCAAGAAAAATTTCAACCATACATGCACCCTAAATATAATAATTGCAAATATGTTTCTATACTCCCCCTGCAAGGAACAAATATATATTCCGTCATCAATAACGAAGAAAACATGATTTTATGGAATATTATGCACAAAGCAAATGAAGGAGAGCTCGTATAATAAGTCACAGAGTTGCCAATTTGTATTTGATTGATCACAACTTCAATAATTCATAACTTTCTTATTTTCATTCAGAATTTGCTCAAACTTTCACTCACCTGATTTTCTTATTATTCTGCCTCTATCGAAACAAACTTATTTTGGGGGTGGACTTTCCCTTTAAAGTTGCAGAGATGGGCTGTCTGCAGCAGTACAGTAAGAACATTAGAGAGAGTAGACAATTCCATTTACAGAGTTGATGCAAATATCTTCTCGGTTAGAATCCATCATAAGTTCTGCATTTGGATCTCATTTTAAAAGCTATCGATACTAGTTTGCTTGCTTCTAACTAACTCTCAACCTCAATAATCATTTCTGTATAATATACAAATAAACACTCTCTTGAGAGGTTCTGGTTGAAACTATGGGCAAGAGGTGAGTTCCAATAAAAGCAAATGGTACTTTCGGAGTCAACAAGGCCCATAGTCTAACCAGTACCGCGCAAAGAAGGCAGGGTATTTGTTTTTTATCCTGCATACAAAACATTATTAAAAATTATTTTTATACAAAATTTATTAAAATTATTTTCATAAAAATTCAACATTTTCAACATTTTAAATTTAATAAAATTTATTAAATTTATAAAAATTATCACAAACAAATTTATACGAAAATAAAAACATTTTAACATTTTACAACTTTAATAAAATTATTTTTAAAAAATATTTTTTTCCCCTTCAACTCACAAATAGTTCTTCCAAATAGTACTTTTACTCCTAAATATTTCAGAGCTACCTTAAAATGGTTGAAATATTTCTGGTCACGCGAAGAGCTCTCAACCAAAAACCAATACATTTTTGATGCAGGATATAATACATTTTTGATGCAGGATATAATACATTTTTGATGCAGGATATAATACTAATTATAAGATGATGACATGGATCCTGATCAAATGATTGGATGAGAGCGTACACGTGACCAGGCATTTATTTTGTCTAAAACGTAATTCTGATAATGACCGGTCATTACCAAATGCTAATGACCGGTCTTTAGTAAAATCATGTTATAAAACATAATTTTATATAACAAATAAAACATAATCTTATAAAACAAATAATACACATCATTTTGTTCTGTACCTTCAAAACAGTCCAAACACCCTTGGCTATCGTCTTGGGCGTGTCAGACTGTTCCAAAGGTACCTTGTGTGGGTAATTCTTACTAATGCCCTCACTGTGCTGTGTATTATTTTTTACCAGGTACTATTTGACAGTTCCACTTACAGAGTTGATGAGGATATCTTCCCTGCTCGAGTCCTTCATGTCTTGTCCCTGGATTCTGGTAAGGGCTATCACACCTAGCTTGCTCACCCCATAGTTAGATGAGCCCCAGCCAAGCTCCTTTTTCTTCTCTTCTTTAGCAGCACTGAATTGGAATGAATCATTTCACATTAATACCAATCTTAAAGACCATCACCACTACTGGGCTAGAAGGGATTAGACCACACAGCGAGGTCACTGACAGGTGGCTATCTCATTAACTCAGCTCTCAACTAACATAAGAAAAAGAGGATCATGGGGGACCAACAGGCACCGATTGGGGAAGTTTTCTATATAGAGGGAGCAAGTAGCTACAAGTAGGACAGTGGGGCTTTAAAGAGAAGGTTTCATTAATATTAATTATAAAACTATTTCCATCGCTAACTGGTTACATAATGAAGTATGTGTATCTCACTCTTCTCAATTAGTTTTTTTGTTTCTTTTACATACATGTATATTCTTTTTTTCCCTACACAGTGTAAAAGGACATATTTGTGGTAGGTTTAATATAAGTATAGTATATTACTACAATTATTATCATTACTAATATTATCATTATAATTATTATCATCATTACTACTACTATTCATTATCTTCATCTTTTTCTTTTCACAACTTAATTCTTCAAAGTTACTTTCCAGTTTCTATACATAACAACAACTATAATAGTTTGAACATATTTGTGGCTTACACCCAGTAAATAAGATTGATTGATCGATCTGTACTGGGTGTAAGGCACAAATATGTTCAAACTATTGAAATTTCTCCCAGGAAGCATTACATTTATAAAAATAAAAACACAATGACACCTATAATGTTTACATCTTGAATACAAATTCTAAGCAATATGGTCAATCTTACTCCTGTTCTTTTGTTTATAATGCAGATGCTTTTATATGAATTATGTTTTTTGTTGACAAGTGCACCTCGAGCATTTGACTCCAAGTGGATTTGGTGCCTTACAAATCTCATATATTATTCTTATTATTACTACAATATTGAACTTACCTGATAAATTCATTCATGAGATCAATGACGCCCTGTTCTGTAGCCACAGCTTTGAATCGTTTCTGCAGATCTGGACCAAGTCTTCCGTAGATCGATGAGCCCGACTGACTGGCCACAGTCACAACTCTACAAAATGAATCAAATTCTTATTAGCTTCATTAATGCTCAAAATGCTGACAGTGTACTTTATCCAATTACCTTTGCCTAAGCAGGGCTGATAGTGAGCACTAAAAAAAATGCCCACTTTGAGTTTTAAAAAAAAAGGAGGATTCGGGGGGGGGGGTGGCATCTAACAACATTACCCCCCTTTTGAGTAAGAACATTGGGGACAAATAGAGAAGAATAAAGAAAATATGGGAATAATCAAGAAAATCAGGATAAAATTGTTAAGAAAAAAAATTGTTAAGAAAAAAAATTGTTGGGAAAAAAACAAATTTTGGAAAAAACAAATTTTGGAAAAAACAAATTGTGAAACCGATTTTAAATTGGATAATTATCAGGCCTGCTAAGCCCTGTAGCCTGCAGGCGTTGAAGGAATTCAAGGTGTAAAATGCCACTAGGTACTACCTGGTTCAAGAGTAGCAAACATAGATTTATGTCTCATCAAAGGACACAAGTGCCGCAGCGGGACTCAAACGGTAAACCATGTGATCCACAGTCTGCTAACAAACTCCCTAAGCCCCAACATTTATGTCTTGTCAAAGGACAAGAGTGCTGCAGCGGGACTCGAACTGCAGACCATGTGATCCACAGTCGGGTGACGTATTCCCTGATTTCCCCAGACCTTGACATATGTACTTAGGAAATTATGTTTTCAGCATTGTACCAGTTAAAAACTGTTTTAGTAGATCATATACTTGATTAGATAGATAGGTAGATGAATGGTTTATTGATTAAAAAATAATCATCACTGTAGCAAAGCCAGACTGCAAGGATTTTACAACCATGGAGAGCTACCAAAAAGCTAACCAGCACTGACAAAATAACAATCACTGCATAATATTTTGTATCACATCTCAAACATTTGATTCAATATTCCCCCCAAAAAAATTGTACAAATCTAAAGGCACTAGTTGAATTGATATATGTTATCCATGGATGTTTCTATAGGGATTTGAATTGTGCTTGACTTTATTAAATAGCCATTCCTATATATCTGAATTATAATCTCCTTCTAACTAGATGGAACTTTGACTGCGTGCAGTAAAAAATGATGCCTCCGTCATAGAGCGATTTCACAAACCAAATCAGAAACGACAGCATTCTTCCCTAAACTCTGGTTAAGATAAAAGTAAGTGTAGTCAGTGACTGGCCAAGTTGTTAACTAAAAAATGTAGCTGAACAAAAAAGACAACCTTCTCACCTGCCGTGAGATCGAATGAGCGGGATGAGAGCTCGACACAGCCGAAGCGTGGCGAACACATTGGTTTCTACGGTAACCGGTGCCTGAATACTATCTGGTTCTGTCGCAGCAGCCTGGTTAAGAAATGAAAAGAGAATAGTTTCATTAAAGGGAGAGTTGAGTTCTGTTTTCACACCGCAAATGCCTTCAAAGTGCATGCTTATTGCTCTTATTCTTATCTATGACATTTCTAGTGCCCTTTTGGGACCTAGAATTGCTATGAAGGTAATTTTAGACCCCAAAATGTGTACAATTTAGCCAATACGATCTTACCAATTCAGCTCCACTTTCAAAAAAATGTGGTGACTGTTAATTAATTAATTAATTAATAAAAATACATGGGCCGGCTGGTTGTGCGTAATATAACCAACATGACGAAGCCAACAAAAAATCCAACATCGGCATTGGCTGAAATACAACTAAAAAGGCGCTATTTTGTTTTTTTTCAACAGCTTTTTTTAAATTATTGAATATTTGTGGTGGTACGCAAATATTAGAAATCGTTATATTTATGGATATTTCAGCCGTCTCTGAACCGATTTTGATCAAACAAAGATGATTTTGTCATTTAAATTGTATGTTCTTTCAAATTTGACACTCAGTTTTTCATTAGCTCACAAAAAAATTATTTTGTGTAGCGTCCTCTGCAACAGAACTCAACTATCCCTTTAACGATGAATTTAATAAATTGAATGTCATTTGTATATTTTTCAATATAATAATAATAATACATTATTTTTTTTTTTTCAATCATCAATTATGATAATACAAACAACAATATCGATAATTACAATAATAATAACAATGATAACAATACTGACAACAATATCTTTATATCTATACATGATAAATTCAATGTACCTTAAAGGCGATGCCAGCATTGTTCACCAAAATATCTAGCCCTCCATAAGTATCCCGGAAGTAGTCGGCAACCTTTGAAATATGGTCGTTATTACAGATGTCCAGTTGAATAAATCTTGGGTTAAGCCCCTCCCCTTTGAGCTCCTGGACCGCCTTCTCACCACGCCCCTCATCCCTGCTTGCTAGATAGACCTCGCCCTTTTCTCCGAATTCTTTGCACAGAGCTCGGACAATGCCAAAGCCGATGCCCTTATTTGCTCCTGTGACCTGGAATCGAAATAGGAATAGACAAGAGGAAATAAGAGACATTGTATACGCAACCAACAAGAAGTTTGCCTTTGTCTTGGAGACTGCTCTCGCACCACACACTTTCTCTGAAAACCATATCCGGTCATTATTTTTAGTAGCTTTGAGCCCTTTGTTTGTGTGAACACATACACCTCTCCAATCATTTCTATTGGTGAAGCAGTCAAAGCCATCTACTTCAAGTCCAGCCGCTTGAATTTTTAACTCCTCCAAACTTTCAATTTCTTCAATGCTGGATAGAAGCCCGCTTCTTTTATTCATAAGGGAGTCTGCATTTGTATACAGACATCAGACAGTGCGACTTATGATCAGACTTATTCTTTGCATCATTTCTCTGGTATCCTCTAACATCACTTGTTGGTCTTGGATTATTTAATCCTTCACTCTGTTGACTAGACGATTCTCTTCCACTTCTCTGACTTCTAGGAATATCAATCTTTTCCCCTTTATTCATCTCTGTACTTTTCTTGTAAGACTGTTGTGGATTGCTTCCTCCACTTTCCTGTTGACAGTAAGTTTCTTTACTATCTAATTATCTATCTTAGAAATAACTTTCCTCTCAGGAGACTACTCTTTCCAGCAAAGCATAGAGAGTCAATGATAGTGCGTATTGACCTCTAGCACTGCACTACGTGTTCATAGGTAGCATTTGAATACATGAATAGTCAATACACTCATAACACACAGATGCAAACAATCATGCCGATGCCGCTGATCGGAAAGTTTGACAGTGGACTCACAATTTGAATTTTTTAATTATTCTTTCTAACATCGGAAAGTTAAAAAAATGGTATTTTACTGCTATTTAGGTGTCATCAATCGTCACTAAACTCTAAAGTACAGATTTTTAGTGAAATCAGTTGACTTTTGTACAGTGGTGTTTGAAATGTTGAGAATCGATGGCACAGCTTTTAATACACAGCCAGGATGGTAATGCACCTATGTGTGCTTAGCTTTCAAGGCTGGATTACTTGATCCATTCTTGCTCTGTAAATAAATTCCTTCTTCAAATCTTAAACATCCCCTGGCTGGATGACGCCGTTGCTGTGGATTACTACTTGTTCCACTACAAATATGAATCTCAGCTACAACTTGCTTTCCTGGAGTTTGGACTGTAATCTCAGATCCTCATTTAATTCATGTAAGTAATTCATTTATGGCGAAGATGATCATTATTAGGGTCGCTTGCTGAATGAGCAGCCCGCGCACTGAGGCTGAACCATAGCAGCAGAGTCCCGCTAGAATCCGCTAGAATCCCCGTCCCGCTACTGTACTGTAGCGGCGCGGGTGGCGTGAGCCGTGCACCGTGACAGATTATTACCGACGCGGATTCTAGCCTATGGGGCTGGGCTATGTTATCGCAAACAATAAAATCACAACCTATATCTACGACTAATATATGAAGACTAACAATATGGTAGGGTATTCTGCAATTAAGCCATTATCCATAATGCGATGTAAAGAGCTAGATAATATTTTACTCACCAACGCAATCGTTTTGCGAGAAGACATGGTTTAAAGTTGTGTTTCTTTTTGGCGGCCGCGGATTATGAATTTCATAACAAGTGACTATGAAACGCTGCGCGGACTGCTGGGGGCCGTTTCTCGAAACCAACTCCATGACAGTCATATCTTTGTCGGCGACCTACGGAGATGTCATGAAGTGGATAAACCGTTTCACAAAGCCATGACAGACATGATATCGATATATAGCGATACTAGCAGCTCAAGAACATAGTCTTTGTCACGATCCATTTGATTTATCACGAATAACCCAAACCAAGTTTTGGGGCTAAACTTGTTCAAAAAGAAACATATACACATTAATTCTCCTAAAATAAATAATAAATAGTGTCAATATCAAATGTAGATCATCAAACGATTTGCATATTTCTGTAAAGATTCTTAAATTGAAGAAAAACCGGTGAGTTTTTTTTTCTCGACAATCCACTCAAAACGTAGTTGAAGGATACCGTAATGTGATAGTTTATCAATACGTACTTTTTTGTTTATTGTGACGAGGAATTTTAGGAAAAATACCTTTTCTCTGCCAGTTTTTATTCTAGAGTCTCACAATACTCGTCATATAATTGATTTAATATTGAAAATATGATTTGAAAGAAGTAATTAGAGAGGGAATAATAATGCACATAGGCCCCAAAGGTATGATGGTATCCTAAGAAAGACTATGGATTGAATATGGACAACGGTGTGTAACATTCTTATCTCTTTTATTTATATGTTATAGTTTAATGATTTGTGATTTAATGTTTATATTCAGCTTTTTAAAATTTCTGTATAATTTGTATTATCACTTCTTTACATTTGCATTTCGCATCCCAGAGAATTACGTACCGAACTCGTCTATATTTTTCTCAAAATGAGAGTGAAACTAATCGTACATTTCGCGGCCCACGGAATGGCAATAAACTGACTTGTGATGGCGCTTTACAGCAATTAAAAAGATATGACGGGTTCGGCAAAGACGGCTTCGTGAAACACTTAATAGCTGACAAGTTGCGTGACAGTGGCGAGATGTCGTTGATCTTGTAGTTATGACGGTTTCGAGAAACGGCCCCCTGCTGCCCATGCAGATCTATGGCAAGCCAGTTGTTGTTGTTGTTGAGTTTATCGGCGCTATCCATCGATTCCGATGATTTCCGCCAGGCTGTGTGTAAGATTTACCTTGACCTTTGTTATTGGCGAAGTGCAAATTTATACGTAATAAAATAAAAACGATACGAAAATATAGTAAGACCCGAGGGCCCCCGAGGGTAAGATAAAACTTGAGCTAGATATCTGATACTTGCCCTTTGAAAAAACCCACCAATATTTACATAGTTTTGATTTTTTTTGATTTTGATTTTTTGTTGTTGATTTTTTTTCCTTTCCTTTTAACACTCTGGACCATAGCTTTTTCTGTTGAAGTATGCCAGTGTCTGCAATTGCGACTTTGCTTTGTTTGAATATTCGTTCATGTGCGACTTTTTACTATGCCTACTTGATATCATCCATGGGTGATCATGCACGGAAAAGTCTGTTAACTATCATCAACGTTTCATGTTAGTGAAAAGATGTTCATCGTCAAATCTAAATTAAGGGAAGTCAGAAGAAATAATAAAATAAAATTGGTCACACCTTTGCAATTTCGTAAGATTCCTTGAAATAATTATAATATGTAAACAGTCCATAATTAGAAAGATAATGTCAGCTTATTACCACGACTTCTTTTTTTTCGCAGGAATTGAAAGCAATTTTTTTTTAAATTGAACGAAGAGGTGACGAAAATGGGCGGAAAAATGTATAGAGGCCTACTATAAAAAGGAAGTTTCACGGTCAGGCGGCGAGCTTAATTCATCCCCGAATTTATCACTTTCTTGAGGATGTTATTGTTTTAGATTGGCGATTGGATGAAAGGGCTTTGTGGCATATATGCTGTCCTTCGGTTTATGTGAGAATGCGTTTCATAATATTAAATGCAAAAAAGGCCCGCCCCCCCCCCCACTCGGTGTTATTTAGGGTACGCATATTATGCTTGTTCCCTCTTTTTGAAAGCACCCCCTATCTGAGGACTGCCAACATTTCCGAACCCCCCTTTCGCGGGCTTTTCCCAGGCTTTTCCTGCCTTCGGGAGACCCCCCTAAATCAGGAAAAATGCTCAATGTACCCCCCTAAATTCGGAATAATTTCTCAGGAGTCCAAAGAGATGAGAGAAAAAAACGAAAAAACACCCCCTTTTAAAGAATCTCTCGGGTGAAAAGTCAAATACACCCCTTTTTTAACAATTGTTGGGCCGGACTTTGTCGCACGAAAAGTACCCCTTTACCGGACATGTTTGCAACACTCATGCGGTCATTTCGACCTCTGAGTGGGGGGGGGGGGGGGGGGGGGGAGGCATGTCATTTCGATGTTCATGTTCTTGATAAGCCTCCATGACATTTTTCATCCTCCCACCTTCTCTCTACTTTTCTCCTCTTTTATTCTCCCTCTCCTTTTCTCTTCTCTTTTCTTCTCCTTCTCCATCTCTCTCTTGTGTTTGTTTTGCTTTAAGGCTGAAAAGTGGTACGGCCAATACCAACCGTAGCGGCTCCGACGGGCCTCAAAATCATAATTCCCCAGGTTTTACTCCTCGGCCACTCTGCCTCCGGTCAATCTATTGTTCTACCAATCGAAAAGTAAAGCAATAAAGTAAGGTTATTATACATCTCAATCCTAGAACCTCATCAAAATGATCGGTCAAATGCGGTAACGTGTGATGCATTTACTGAACGTGAGGTAAGTAGTGCGCTTAATTCTATATGTGAGCGCTAAAGTAAGCATTTTAAACTTTGGATTTATTTTTGGATTCATTTATTTATTTATTTATTTATTTATTTATTTATTTATTTATTTATTTATTTATTTATTTATTTATTTATTTATTTATTTATTTATTTATTTATTTATTTATTTATTTATTTATTTATTTATTTATTTATTTATTTATTTATTATTATTTTTATTATTTTATTTTTTTTTTTTTGGGGGGGGGGATTTATTTCTCAGCGACAACGACACGAAACAATCTTTCAATTGAAATTATGTACATATATAACACAATTGATGCATGTTTTCATTCGTTCATGAAACGATTTAAACGCTCTTGTTGAGTTCGTTCAAGCACCTATCGTCAAAGCCATCAGGCTTCGTACGAGAGATGCATACAGCCTGAACCATTTATCATTATTTTGTATAATGATGAAAAATCCATTTGTTTTCTTCTTTTATCTTTTGTTGTTACATTGATATAAATGTCTTGTATATTTGTATTATGTTTATGTTGAATGTAAAAATATTACTGGATCAATAAATTTTTACAAATAATGATTAAAAATCATCAATAATTTTTGGACCCTCCGACAGGCCATTTTATTGAAAATCAATCTCTGAATAACATATTTGAATACATGTACAAAGGAATATCATATAAAACTTCAGAATAAGATTAGGTATAGCACACCAAAAATAAGTACAACAAACACATGTTATTTGATGGTTGCAAATGATCAAGCTTTATGAAAGTTTCAAAAAACAAAAAACAGAATTGAAATCGGTCAATGCGTTGTGATTTTATACCATATTTTTGATATCGCAAAATTACCGAAAAACCTGCCAGAAATGGTCAAATTGGCAAAAATGGCAAAATTCGACAAAGTTGATACCGTAATTCATCACTTTCTTGGACACAAATAATAAATAGTATTACCGTTTTGAAAACAGAAGCCAACAAAATAAGTCATTTTTGCCATTTTTGCGAATCTGCAGATTATGAAAAAGTTGTGAAAATAACTAAGTCCGCCTAATTAATATGCGCATATGTACTCAAATCAAAACCGAACATGATAGATCAGTGAAACCTATGTATATCAGACAGGAATGGAAACTTGTTTTTTTATAAATATAAACAAATCATGAATATCCATCAAATGTGCAAATTAGGCCATTTCAGCTAATTATATATTCGCGCACTCATTATGCAAATTAGGAAAGTCAAACTGTTCATTTTTGGGGCATTTTTTTAATCATATATTCATAGATCATATTTACACCAAATATTAACCTTAAATTCCAAATATTTTTGCGATGCCAATAAAATATGGCGATGGAGATTACTTGGATCACCGTCACAGCTATTTCCTCGTGTGTTTCACATATTATTCAGAAAAACCGATCATATGATAAGAATTTGTAGACTTTCAGCTGCATCACAGTATATGTTTTTGTTTTAAAGATGTCAGATTTGTGACTTTTTTCTGGGAAACCCTTCAATAGGCCATAACATTCCACAGGGACTAAATTTCAGAGAAAAACAAAGTTTAGTGACACCAGTACAGTTGTGGCTACCTTGAGTGTAAACAACAGATTGATTGTGCACAGGCTGTATGATCACCCTAATAAGATATACATAATGAACATCAACCATAATAAGCAATGACTAAAATCACATATTGATAATACTGATATGATAATGATAATACTCTACATACAGAACATGATGATAGAAAATAATTAAAACAAATATTTAAAAAGAAAGAAAAAAAAACACCCCCATTCCCCCCCAAAAAATATAAAAAATATAAAAAAAAAATGAAAAAAAAAAATATATATATAAATACATATATGCATATATATATATATATATATATATATATATATATATATATGAATACCTTCTCATGTTCTAGCTTTGCCTCTGGTATACCTGTACATAAGGACCACTACAGACTGCATTAGGCTATCTGGTCTTCTTTGAGCGGTTATTATAATTACAGGTTTATCGCATCAGGTGCAATGTTTTGGCCCCCAACCACGGTCTACATGTAGATACGTCACGGGTCATGTAATTTCCTATTTCAAGGTATTATAATTTTATTTATTTATTTATTTTTTATTTTTTGAGGGAGGGGGGGGGGGGGTGTTGCCCTCAATTTATGACACAAGAAAATAATAGCAATGATTAACTTTTTTGAAATTTGTATTAAACAATTAGAATATTAGTGTTCTTCATATTACATATTTCATATTATGTATCTGATAAGCATAATTATTTGGCAATTTGGAGGTTAATTAATTGTTTGCATTAGGCCCTCCACCCCCCCCCCCCCCCCCCGAAGAAAAAAAAAAAAATATATATATATATATATATACAGGGTGAGTCAGAAAGAATGTCCCACTTTTTAAAAGTTGTATTGTTTGAAGTATAAATATTTAATTAGGGGTTTAATGATATGTCTTGATAGAGTTATCCTCCCAGTAAATTTAGGAACCATTTTCATTTGAATCCCTTCACGCATGACTGAACACCAGACAATCTTTACAAGACTGCCAGATTTCACTTGCGCCAACTTACTGGGTGAGGAATAAAACAGTGCATTGAACAAAGACAGGCAGACAGACACACACACACACGCAACGCACACAAACATAAACACACACACACACGCACGCACACACATAGGCACACACTCACACACAAATAGCGCAAACGTCGGTTGATAAAAAACACAAACAATTTTGGTATTTTTTGAGGTATTTTATTATGGTACAACAAAGTATCTCTTTCACCTAAGTTCTCTATCCTCCGTACTCAATCCTCGACATGGCCGCCATCCTCCTGATGCACAGTTGTGCACGGTGAAGCATTCCTTGAAAAGGTCGCCGGATCATGTCCCCATCTTGGCGTACCACGTCTGTCTCGTCCACGATTCTCCTCCGAAGCTCCTCGATGTTCACAGGTGGGCTGCTGAAGATCCTTGCCTTCAAGTGCCCCCACAAGAAGAAGTCGAGAGGAGTGAGATCTGGTGATCTCGGGGGCCACTCAACTTCCTCATTCAGCGAAATCAGTCTGTTGCCAAAGAGCTGATGTAGGCGGTCAGTGACGATCCTTCGCCTTCATGATGACGATGATGATGAAGATGATGATGATTATGATTAAGATTAAGATGATGACAATGATGATGATATGGTGGTAGTGAATGTGTACTAAAGGGAAAGATTGTCAGGGAAATGCCACTTAAACATTCAGGGATCTTGATAAAAATCAATGCTTAATCAGAAAAGAAAAAAAAGAAAAAAATCCTGAGACATTTGTAACCGTGTGTGTTGTCTGTGTTTGTGTGTGTGTGCGTGTGTGTTCGTGTGCGTGTGTGTGTTTGTGTGTGTGTGTATTTCATATATCATATTTTAAAAGTTTTTTTTAATTATAAGTGAATAATATGTACAATTGAGTTATAACTTATGTTTATGTACTCTAAGTTTACTTTCAACTTTGACTCAGTTATATATACTGCATATGAGTTTTTGTTGAATTATGTTTATGTATAAGCAATTAATATTGATTTTTTTTATTTATTTTATTCAATTGTATGTTTGTTTTACACTATTGGAGGAATAAAGCAAAATTATTAAATAAAACAAATTATAAAAAAAGTATTTCATGCTGACAATATCAGACTGTAGTTTATCTTTCGATTACACTTTGATTTAACAGAAGAAAAGCCCAACGCAGTAAAGTTTAATGTCAGTGACGAATTCAGCACTAGATGAAGCCAGCGCACGCACGCCTCTTGTTTTGTACTTTATGGGCGGAAATGAAAAGAGCGTTTCAAAAGAGGAGAGCTCTTATTTCTATGGGAACATGAAACAAAACAGTCGTAACTTGTTCCATAAATTGTCTTATTACCTCCGTCTCTGGAATTGGTCCCTGAACTTTTGCACGATCAAATGTAATGGCTTTCCAGTTAATGGAAGAATTCAATTAAGTGAAAACGGATAAAGTGAACATAAATATTTTTTATGGGAACAAGCTACACAAAACTGCTTAGTATAACCTTTTTAAAGAAAAAAAGAAATCATGATTATGGTGGCGTCTCAAACACACATTCGCACACGCCCACACAACCCCACACATAGACCCACTCTCTTAGAGTTTGTCGATTAATTCTATTAGTGCTTCACTCGGTATTCTTAATCCTTGAAGTCAGGATGTGTCTCTTCAGTGTACGTATTTTCATGAGGAAGCCTTTATTGTATACAAAATTGGATTTTATAAATTCGGAAATTTCCGGCGATCCGCTTATGCGGTGGTCACAACCCGCCGTACTTGCAAGTGCGTGCTGTCTATGTGCAAAAACGTGGGCAAAATGTGGGTATCCGTACGTGATGAGTACCGCTTCCGTACGGCTTTGGGAGCACGCAGACACACCGTAGCATTTTTAGTGCACGAGGAACTTTCGCTGCGTTCGTCTGCGGTCGGGCTACCGATTCACCCGCAGTGAGTGTGACGTGCGTGCCCGGTACTGCCAACGAGCGCACAACGCACTGACTCCGTGCGTCTTTTAAATTTGTTTCCCACGGTCACTTGCTCTACGGAAGGCGCATGTAGCTGCTCTACGGAAGGCGCATGTAGCACGTGCGTGCTGCGCACGTGATAAGTGCGTGGTCCGTGCTTACTCGCCACTTCCCCAGTTCAACTGTCCAATGAGCCCGCAGAACTCACGTGGACTGTACCGAGTAAGCACGTGCTCTGCACTTACAACGCACGTCATACGCACTGATTTAATGCAGTATATCGTCTCTGCGGTGGAATGGGCGGCATCTTGAGACAGCAGCAGCTGGGACTTCTGGAGAACATCGGATTGTCGTCCTATATACCCCGACACCGAGTTCATCGCATGTGCACGCACTAACAACATGCGAGTGAGTAAGGACACCGTACATGAGCAGTACGATAACGTGGCAACCGAACGGAGACCGTACGTTGTAAGCACGTACAACGCACTTACTACGTGCGCAACGTACGATGCACGCAACCGCTCACGGCCAGGCGTGGCGTGCGGGCCACGTACTTACACCGTGCGTGTGATGTGCGTTGCCGGTACTTGCTCCCTGCCTTTGCCACTCCCTCCGTACGTTTTCAGAAAAACGTGGCGGCCGTGGCCTCCTCAAAAACCGTACGGACTAAAAACACGCACGATGGGTTGTGACCAACGCTTTAGTGATCTGGCGACATTTAATCCGGAATTTGATGCGTCCGAGGTATAGGGCTACGGTAAGGGTTGCAACTGGGTTAAAGGTTAGGATAGGGTTAGGGTTTGATTATTAGATATAACTGTAAGTCAAGGGTTGAGGTTAGGAATTCGGTCAATGTAGGATATTGACTGTGAAACAATATTGTCATCGGAACAGTTTTCTAACAAGTAACAACCGATATTTTGGGCATAATGTTATTTCAGGAGATAAAGGTTTTCTCGTTTTAATCAATACATTTAAATATCAGCGTCTTTTTGTATTGAATTAAATGTTTGACAGAAAAATTCGATTCCTGAAAAAAACCTTTAATGATTCACGATCATTGATTAAATATTTCAGCATTTATTTATCTATTTTTCCAGTCTTTAACACACGGCTCCGCATGTCTACGGTTTCTCTATACCCTGCCTCTCTCCGAAAGTCTAGATTTTAAACTATATATTGGGATATATACAGGAAAAGAGTAAAATACATGATTATAGATTACAATCTCAATAAATAAAAATAAGAAATAATAATTGTAAGAACATGATGACAATAATGACTTGCTTCTGTGACAATGTATTGTTTGGGTTCGGAATATTATCTCGTCCTATTGAAATGTTAAGTTCTTGTTCAATCTGTTTTCTAGATCAGAATCTACTACCCAATCGTGCTTACTGTGATAATTGGAACAGGTCTACTAGGTAGGTCTATAACATCTTTATTTCTTTCTCAGTACTTTTATTGACTGCTTATTATCGATCGGTCTTTACCTCTGCTGTTATAATATTCGGAATCCCTTTATTTATAACCTTTTGAGTTGAAAAATGTTGCCAAAAGAATTGCCGGAAATATCTTTAAACAAGCAAAGAGACCCATGTGGAAGGGGGGGGGGGGGGGGGTCACACGTGACCTCCTTTTTGCGAGATCTTTTAAATTAACAATCAAACACAATGATAAAGATTTATCTTTCAGGATAGAAAAATTGAAGCTTTTTGTCTGACTTGCACTCATTGGAATAACTCGTTATTGTTCGATTTCGGAGTACCAATAGTCTCGTAACCATTGTTAAGCAAAAAAATATGCTTTATAATTTCAGAGCCCCTCCCTCCTTTTTTGTTTTTAATAGATTTATATACATGTTAACAGTTTTAGGTAGTATAATTGCCATTAATATCCACTGTACAGGTTTGAAATCAAAGTCAAGAGGCTGATGCAAGATTCTTTATACAGAGTAGGTGAGCATTTGTCTCTAAAATCGCCAAGAATAGAAAACACAAATCGGTATTTTACTCATTTCACCATAGTTTGTTCTTCGCAAGTTCTTACCGCGGTGCCTCCTTTCTCCCCTCCCCACCCCTCTCTCTCTCTCTCTCTCTCTCTCCACAGGTGTACATGCCCAGTCATGTCACGAGAGACTTGATGATGCGTCAACGAGATTCTTTCGACTCCAATGTCGAAGAAGTCTTCTTAGCAATGACTCGATGATCGCGTCTGAGCGCGACCTAGCACCGTGGATTCCAAAAGGGTGTGGAATAAGAAACAGAAGACAGTACGAAATTTGCAGCGTTCTCGGTAAATACAGAACCAAATATGTCGGATAAATCAACAGATTTACCCATTTAAGAGCTGGATGTATAGCAATCAATTTATTTAAAATGAAATATTGATTAAAGAGAAGTACTTCTTCCAGTGCCGGATCCAGAATTTCCTGTCTGGGGATGGGCGCACTTCTCAGAAAACATTCTGAAAAAACAAAATAAAGAGTTATGATCACATATTACTTACCGTCTTCACAATAAAACAAATCAAATCCAGCTGCCATTGGGGCATAAAATGACTGCCGGGGAACCATTAAGGGGAGTATTTCTTGTTTTGCCCTCATTTTGCCAATACCTTTCCTGTCATTTCATTTTTTTTAAATAACGATTTCTTTTCTTCAGCGACGGAGAAACCTCAATCATATGAAACTCAACCATCTACAGTGCCCCCAGCAGCATCAACGCCACCTTTAGATGACAGAGACTGTCAAGGTTCTCTTGCTCTGAGCGGTAACTTCACAGGTAATCAAACGTTTTGTGTTTTATTGGCATGTCAAAGGCGTGTCCAGGAATGGACCTCAGGAGGGACAAGCGAGGAAACAATGGAGGGGCGGATATCACCCCCGACCCCAAAATATTTGGGGGGAAGAAAAAAAAAGGGGGGGGGAACTGGTGGATTGGAAGTGTTAAATACTAAGACAATGATTAATGTGCGGGAAATTTGTCACGAAGGACATCCCCCCCCTTGCCCCTCTTTCAAATAGTGAACGTTTTGGTGATTTATACGTTTCCACTTATTGTTTTTTATTATGGCATGATAAGTACGATATTATTCCCTTAGCGCTTTACATTATGAACTTGGAGGACATAAACATAATACATAACAAATGCTGTGTTTCTTCTTGTAGAGCATTAAAATAACAGTGATTGATTGATTGAGCGAATGGGTGATATTCTCGATTCATTATCATGCCATTTCTTTAGGTGATATCCATCTCCGGACTACGCAATGTAATCGTGGAGGAAAGCGGTACCCTTTCGAAAAATTGCCGCCTGTCCCAGCTGATAAATCCATGAATTTGAGTATTCGGTTTTCTGCTCAGTCGGTAGGCACTACCTTAATCGCGCTGGCAGAACGATCTACATATCACTCGTTTCAAAGAGCAGATGAACCACTCTACAGCATATGTAAGATGATCAAAATGATTCATTTAAAATGTATCATTATTTAATTATAAATCATACAAAATGAATGATACTAAAGCAACCAAATATTTTGAGACTTCGATCGGGTGTGTCAGTCTCGGGTGTTGCATTACGTAATCCTGTCATTGCATATTGATTGGATTTTGAACACGAAAACGATATAAAAAATAAAACGATACCACCTTTTTCCCTAATGATGGTTGTCCGAATTTGATAGAAATGAGGGAAGGGCACCAACATCATCCTACCCCACCTATTCCAACGCCTATGTGTGAGTTGTTAGATACAAAGTTCAATCGATGAAGGTAGGTCATTTTGTAAGTTCTGTATATTTACCGCCGAAATAGGTAATTTCTTATCATTTACAGGCATCTATCAGCTACAGTCAAAGGTATTGGCGTAGGTGATGGGGGGGGGGGGCATAGGATCCTCAATCGAATGGCGAAAATCCCCAGGAAAATCGAAATATAGCGGGAATATGAAGGAATAAAGACGCTGCGACACCTCCCATACCCTCCCTTAACCAATGGCCCTCTTGATTTTCATTTCATCCATCGAGTAAAGCCTGTGTAGCCGTCGCCGCCCCCCCCCCCATTATTCCAGTTCCCGTATAGCGGTGGAATCGTTTATGGACCTGTTGGTTATTGACTTGAAAGGACTCAACTGTGCCCCCTGCCCCTCTGTTTAAACATATCTGGATACACCGATATTTGTTTAATGCTTCTGGCCAAGAGCACGCATTCATTTTATCTCTTTTGTTTTGTTGTCATAGATATAGGAGGACATATTCATCATATCATTTGTCGGTGTAGGGCTGGATGTGTGGTAGCTTGGCAACCCAACCCATCTTATGGACTGAGTAGCAACAGAACGCTGTCAATCCTCGTCACGTACGAGCAGGGAACCCTCAAGGTGTTCGAAGATCACGACCGAACCCCGTTCATGACATACACCGATCCTCACCCGCTCACTATTCGTCATGTTGCAATTTGTAAAGACGCTACAGGGGGGAAGTTTGTTATTCATATCTGTGATTCGTATTAACTCACGTACAGTTAATCCGATCGCAAAGGCTTTCGAAGAAAATCAACCAAAGGCAAATTCAATAGCCTTGGCCATCACCTATTGAAATGTGCGAATATTACAAAGATTTGTTTTCCTTCTCATCCTCTTTCGAGGTATTTATTGGGACTAACATTTATATACAATTTTTTCAAACAATCATAGTTGTACAGCAACCATTGATAACAAAATTTGAACTTCACCTTCTTTTCCAAATGTATAGTTACTTACACTTTCCAGATGTGATTTCACCACGAACTTAAAATCATCCCATTAAGAATTTGCGTTTTTTTTTAAATCTTTGAATGTACATTTTGTATAATTTAGATTATATAATTTAGACTGTCTTCTGTGCGATGTTACAAATAAGATTTAACATATCGTAGTTACATCGTCCACTTTGTAGCCTATCACTAGAAGTTCTTCACTTATATATATATATATATATATATTTATCTTGCAAAGGTGATATAAAAGCCTTTGAAGGATTTCCAAAATGTTCGTACGAGTTTACAGTGTAATAAAAACTGAAAAGTTATTTCAACCTCCTCACACTGTCTACATTTGATGTCATTAAGAACACAATTTTAGCAATTTTTCTTTTGAAGGTAAACTATCGTTCAGGAATTTTAAATTAAATTGCTAATCCTGTTATCTCTTAATTATGAAACACATTTTCCAATAAAAATAGTCTGGTAATGACAAAAAATTTGATATAGTTGACAATAAATTGTTGAGAAACCCATGCACTCAATATTGAATATACCTTTTTTGTAGTTATAGAACCAAGAGATTTTTCATTTCCTGTTTTAAGTGTAATTTAATCATCTTCCTTTCGTTAGCAATTAATGGTATTTTTTCTAGATCTCATCTTATTAAAAAAAAATATAGCGTAATCAGAACATGATTTCCTTAGGCAATATGATTGCGTATTAACATTAATTTTTCAGGACCCAAGTTAATTTTGTGTTGGGGGGGTGGGGATTCTTTGCTATCGTCTCTTTAGTTCTAAAAGTAAGAACGAAACCAAATTTCCTCGAGTTATACTCATTAGATACGCACAACTAAATTTGTTTACATCACTAAAAGGAATCCTCTTTATCTTTTCTTATGATATCCCGTTTGATCATCGAAGTAGAACGAAAAAAACAGCAGTATCAGAATCGATTTGAGCACAAGGGTATGATATATTCATCAAAACAATGAATTGTCATTCGTTTGTGAATCGAGTTGCTTTCATTTGATTTGTTTTTGTCTTATTATGGACTCTTATCTCAATATACGGTTGAATAATGAATAGAGAAACATCATGAATTTTATGAATATCATTTATCTTTGTTTCGATATCTGTGAATGTTGAATGTGGTGGTTATTTTACCTGACTGCTAAGAAAGCATAAATGTTTGTAAGTAAGCAACCAGACGGTCGACGGCTTTAGGTCCTCTCCGAGGGACCTGGTAATGAGGATAAATGCCTTACCAAAGGGCACTAGCGCATCGACTTGGTTTAGAACCCGGGTCACCGGATAACGAGACCACTGCTCTACCGACCGACTATTTACTTGTGTTTTTGTCTTATTCACTTATATATTACTTATTTACTTAACATGATTACATTATTTATTACTTCTGTGCCCAGACTTCGTTTGGTAATACTCATTTAAAATCCTTCATAATGACATAGGGGCGGGTTTACACTAATCATATACAGAGCGACCCAGAAACACGAAACCGAGAATTATCGATGTTTTTTCATACGTTAATCACAATTATAATTAAAAAATGACACACATTAATTTTGTAAAGCTTAGATCTTCCTCTTTCATTTGATGCAACTCATAATGCATTTTTCATGCATGAGTGATTAAAAGCAATTTGAAGGAAGGAAACCAAAAAGTCATTTGGCGGGCGGTATCTGAATGTCGAAGAAAAATTCACATTTCTAGAACCTTAAGTTTTTGCTCTTTCATATAACACCTCAATCAGGAAAAATGAGCCAGGAATAACAAAGTTCTGTTTGTTTAAAGTGATGCGTGCATTTCCATAAATTGATTAAACGAATTCGTTTTCTCCCTCTTGTTCTGTACATGTGATTCATTAAATCAAAGTAGTCCATTAAACGAATGTGGTAAATGTTCTTTCTGCAGGTCATATGCAAATGCTGATACTGAATGCTCCCCTGGGTAATTGTCCTTGGTTTACCTGGTGGATGGGGGGGGGGGGGGTTGTCCTAGGGGGTAATTTCAGGGGTGTGGGGTAATTGTCTTACAGGGGTATTTGTCCAGGGGGGCGGTAATTGTCCTGAGCGATTAAAAGCAATTTAAAGGAAGGAAACCAAAAAGTCATTTGGCGGGCGGTATCTGAATTTCGAAGAAAAATTCACATTTCTAGAAAGTTAAGTTTTTGCACTTTCATATAACACCTCAATCAGGAAAAATGAGCCAGGAATAACAAAGTTCTGTTTGTTTAAAGTGATGCTTGCATTTCCATAATTTGATTAAACGAATTCGTTTTCTCCCTCTTGTTCTATACATGTACATGTAATTCATTAAATAAAAGTAGTCCATTAAACGAATGTGGTAAATGTTCTTTCTGCAGGTCATATACAAATGCTGATACTGAATGCTCCCCTGGGTAATTGTCCTTGGTTTACCTGGTGGACGGGGGGGGGGGGGGAATTGTCCTAGGGGGTAATTTCAGGGGTGTGGGGTAATTGTCCTACGGGGGTATTTTTCCAGGGGGGTAATTGTCCGGGGGATTTTTCCGGGGGGGGGGGACTTTCCTTATACGCGTGCGTGTGTGTGTGTGTGCTTGTGTGTGTGTGTTTGTGCGCGTGTGTGTGTGTGTGTGTCTGTGTGTCTGTCTGCCTGTCTTTGTTCAATGCACTGTTTTATTCATCACCCAGTAAGTTGGCGCAAGTGAAATCTGGCAGTCTTGTAAAGATTGTCTGATGTTCAGTCATGCGTGAAGGGATTCAAATGAAAATGGTACCTAAATGTACTGGGAGGATAACTCTATCAAGACATATCATTAAATCCCTAATTAAATATTCATACTTCAAACAATACAACTTTTAAAAAGTGGGACATTCTTTCTGACTCACCCTGTATATCCTTAAATGACTGGAAATTGTTATCAATAGGCCACCTTTGGCTAATTTCTACATATCTTTAATATGAATGAAATGATTAACAATGAAAATAATAATTATGATGATGATAATAAAATAATAATAATAATAATATATTTCTATACCGCAAATTGCGTAATGCCTTTAAGCGGTTTAGAAGGAAAATAGTAGAAAAGTAAAGGAAACCGAATTTGCATTACAAATTACATCAATCAATTAACTTTAAAACTTTGGAAATGAAATGATATGATGATAATCAAGATGATAATAATCATAATACAGGGTTTCCACTGAAAATACAGGTTTCCCACAGTGTAGGATTATAAGAGGTGGAAATTTTATTGTTGCCGTAGACCAAATGACAATTAGTCGTTCTTTAATGTAAAATAACACCTCCCCCCCCCCCACACAGTAACAGACAAACAAACAAAAATATACTTCTTGAGATATATGTATTTACTAAATGATTTTTGTATCTATCACTATCTCAACACAAGTGAGTAGTATTATTTTATTAAAACATAGGGCAAGACAAAGATACTTTAGAAATATGAGTATGTGAGGTATTGTGAATGGAAATTGTAAAAGCGTGTTCACTGATCACACAACATTACTCTATTATATTTTAGCTACGAGGAAGCAAGGTTGCACTGACAATAAAATACATTAACAAAAGTATTGCCTTTTCGTTATTTTATTGAGGTATAATCGCTACAATACATATCCATTTTTTACTGTACAATGGAAGAAAGAAAAAGGGGATGGAGAAATATACTTGAGCATTAATTAATTATATAAAATCGAGAGCGCCAGGAGGGTCAAATCTGACTGGCATGAGCGCTGTACAAGAACCCATTATTATTATTATTATTATTATTATTATAAACAAAAGCCTGTGGCAAACCTCACAAAACCTGGAAGGGAATGCTAAAACTTAGGCATGGTTAGGTTTTGCATGAGAGCAAATGACCAGGGCCCTTTTTCATAAAACTTGTTATCAATAACAAGTTACAAGCTACTGTTATAAGCTACTGAAATCATGGCATCTGATTGGCTCAGAGGAAATTTGTCATCAGAATTTAGCAGTTGTTATAGATAACAAGTTTTATGAAATGGGGCCCCAGAAGTCCTTTACAGCTTTCTGGTAGAAGAAAAGTCCTTGGTGTGAACACCCCCAGGTAACAGAGCGAGATAGACCGGTGTGACTGCACCCTGTTCAATGGTCAGCGGTCCCTTGTGACTTGACATGTCTGTAGCCACTTAGCCGGGGCAACACTGCATAAACAAGAGGCAATGTCAAATATACAACAACAGCTACATGTACATGGGTAAGTCCAAGTTATATGTCCCATATATTACCAACTATTACTGAACTGAATTGTGGAATCATGAATAGTACGTGTTGAAAATCATTGTATTTGATGTTTTCTGTGATTAAAGCTTTATTATGGCTATTAGCTATCAGTTAGAGATATACTGAAACCTTAGATATTATTGGTTTAAAACACATGGGAAAAGATAGCTTGGAGTGACACATGTATATATTTATTTCTTTAAAGTTGTAGAGATGGGCTGCCTGCAGCAGTAAGAACATTAGAGAGAAGACAATTCTATTTACAGAGTTGATGCGAATATCTTTATAGCTAGAATCCTTCATGAGTTCTGCATGTGGATCCTATTAAAAGAGCTACAAATACTAGTTTGCTTGCTTCAATATAACTTCATCCCCATAGGGCCGGCCCACCCCCAAATTGTAAAAATATCTCGCTTGGACTAGAATCTAGATCTAGTCTACTCTCAAAGATACACTCATAAAAAACAACCGTGCAGATAAACTAGAGAAAGGCCAAGGTGGTGTCATAAGCTGACTCTTTTTTTTGGCATATAAAAGTATTAATGACTGCTTTAATATTCGAGAAATAGTTGTTTTTATACGCTCTCGGGAAGGTTAGAATTGGGCTATTGCCCTCGGCACGCCTCGGGCAATAGCACAATTCTTACCTTCCCTTGAGCGTATGCCTCGGGCAATAGCCCAATTCTAACCTTCCCGAGAGCGTATTAAAACAACTATTTCTCTCAAAGCAGTCATATACTATTTGACGGTTCTACTCACGCAGTTGATGAGGATATCTTCCCTGCTCGAGTCCTTCATGATGTCTTGTCCCTGGACTCTAGTAAGGGCTATCACACCTAGCTTGCTCACCCCATAGTTAGGTGAGCCCCAGCCAAGCTCCTTTTTCTTCTCTTCTTTAGCAGCACTGGATTGTAATGATTCATTAAAAAGATCTGAAAGAGGCTTCATGAACATCAATTGCAAAAAAACAATTTTTGTAAGAAACAAAAAAGTTATCTATATTACTAACTGTAATATTTACGAAATATGTGTATCCTACTCTTCTCTATTATTTTGTTTTGCTTTTATATTCTTTTTCCTTCTACACATTATATAGGATTTCCCGGCCAAATTCGCGAGTTTGTCATTCGAATTCATTTACTTTGCATTTAAGTTAGCGCAGATCGGCTTTGCCATGCCAATTATCATTCAATTTTCCCGTTTTTGTATTTAATTTAGGATTTTGGACGAAGAGTTTCATAGATCTGTCATTCAATTTAGAAACTGCTCAACTAGCATTCAAATTAATATTCACTTGTCGAAGCGTAATTTTTATCATTCAAATTAACACCTGTCATTCGTATTCGTAATATTTTTATTAAAGTTAGGAATGTTAGGGGGAAGAATTGCAACAAACTTTTACAGTTTTTAAATAATGCAGTTAAAATGCATGATTTGCCATTGGGGTCTAAGCTGTTATTCCATTTATTTATTTTCAGGACAATGCAGATGGGTGTAGTCAGACATAAAGTAAAGAAGGGGCGAAATCAAGGGATATGGCATTTCTGCACGGACATGTTCATATACCCGGGAGAGGTGGGGGTACCCTCAATCGCCCCTTTTTACTACAGACTCGGAATTTTACAAAAGTAATTCACATCGTCTCTTATACCCAGCACACCCCTCTGTTTTTCTTAAAGAGTTTCATAGTCTACTTGCCCGCCAGCAGATCGATGGCTAAAGACATGGCTAAAAATGAATCATGTTCAAATTGTTGACTCTAGTCCCTACCCCAGTCACAATATTGTACCCTTCTTCCATAATGAAATTATGATAACTTTATGATGAAACATAAGACAAACAACTTCCTTACATGAACATTTACAAATATACTGAGACCATCAGGTCCGTAGATGCAAGTCGGTTTTTTTTCTTCAAATCAAACTGAAATGCTGATGAATATCAGATAAATCTAATAAGTATAAGTGTATAGATGCAAGAAAATGAAATATGATGAAATACACATAAAGAAAAAAAAATCTTGAAAGAAAAAGAATGAGCTATAAAAAGTGTGTAATAAACGAGAAATTTATATTGACCATCAATTTAAGTGCACAAAGTGCTAATTGGAATGCTACAAATGAATTAGAATGCTAGGAGTACACCGTCGCGTGGTCAGAAAATCGTGTTGCGCCAAATCGAATGACCAAATAGCGAAAGAAGCACATTGTTCATTAATTTGAATGAAACATACGTAGATTCTAACGAAAATTCCATAGATTTGAAAACTAGAAAAGGGAATATAAACCCGAGATATACCTGACTGCACTAAAACCGTCGAATTTGAACGCAAGACAAATTAATTTGAATGACAAACTCGCGAATTTGGCCGGGAAATCCTATATTATAAGGAGATGTTTGAGGTAAGCATTATCATGATTTTTTATTCATTATTACTATTAACATTAGCATTATTATATTATTTCTCGGTCACTTTCGTAAGCTTTTCATTCGTTTTGATACAAAGTTCATTCAAATTCGCGAAATAAAGCTGCCGGCGTGTAAATTTCATTAAAAAATAACGCTTTTTTCATTTGATTTACTTATTCGGTCAATGGATTTAGCACTTTTTTCGTTCAATTTAACAACCGCTTACAAATGCGCAGTTTGCATTCATTTTCGTCAACAATGGCAAATCGGACGTCCGTACCATTCAATTTCACTTTGGGTCATTCTAAATAACAAAGTTTTCATTCATATTCGCCTATATTTAGAAACCTATGGTATACATGGTATATGCACATGTTTCTCATCTAAATTAAACAAATGAGTTATATAACATGCCTAGATGTCTTGCCCGTCAACATGTAGAGGGTTAAACAACTCTAGATATAAGATTGGACATCATCTTACTGATGTTCTCATCACGGACTTTATCGTACTCGGTCATCTTTTGGAAGTGATATTACGTAGACGAACATGATAATGTAATGCATGATGTAACTATGATCATTAACATTATAACCAAAACAAGATTTCATATTGTATACGTGTATTCTTTAGTTTATGTCCACATGACATGAGTTATTGAGATGTGCGCGCAGTGAGAATACAATGTATCAAACTCATTAATGATTGTGTAGCGCGATCGTGATTGTAATTGAGATGGTGATTACGATTGTGACTGAGATGGTAATTGTGACTGTGATCACGATCGTGATTGTGATTCAGTGTGATTGTGATTCAGATTTTGATGTGATTATGATTGTGATTGAACTGTTACTCATAGATTGTTCTTAACATGTTCAATACAGACTAAATATAATAACACAAATATAAATGGCTTCAAAGTGATTAGGAACATCGAATACATTATCGAAAACAAAACAAAACAAAACATTAAAAATAAATCAATGTATAGAGTATTGATACCCCCCCCATCATTATGGTACGTCACTCCAATAAATACAACCGTAGTCTGTAAACACACACTTTGCATGCACTTATATCATTGCATATTCATAAAAAGACAATCTTGCTTAGTTCTATGCTAATTCTATATTGATGTGGCTAGGTTTTATCTACTTAACACATGATCGTTCAGTTGCTAAATAGTGATGGTTTAGGGGGTATACATAATTATACACCCATAGTGAGGACAAATAACATGTTTGTTCCTTACCAACCCATACAATTTGAAATGGATTTAGCATGGAACTGAGCTTGCGGGGTTCTAATATCATACTGGGTAAGATTTACATGTTTAATTTGTCTGCAAAACGTGTGAAACTGTATGCAAAGAAACGAATTTGAATTCACGGAAGACGCTATTACGTAATCGCGAATCGTTTCGCTTTAAATTGAATGAAAATTTTACGAAAAAGAAACATGTTTTAATTCGAATGAAAATGAAATGTTTTTGAATGATCGTTTTAGGAATTTAAATGCTAAAAAACGAATTTGAATGAAAATTAACAGCTGCGGTGACAGAATCGGCGAAATTGAATGAACATAAAATGAATTTGTGTGGCCAACTTACGAAAGTGACCGAGAAATCCTATACTATTACATGTACCATTATTATCATAGTTATTATTATCATTAATATTATTATTATAATCATTATTATTATTATATTATTACAAAAAAAAAAACCTGATTTTACAATAAACTGTTTAATTCACTACTAAATTCTTCAAAGTGAATTTTCAGTTTTCTATATATTACACCGATAAAATCAGCCATCACCCATATTTATGTTCTTTTTCACAACAGTTTTTTTAATTAACAAATGCAGATGTTTTATGTGATTTTTTTTTACACAGGTGCAGCTTGAGCTTTTGATTTCGAGTGGTTTTGGCGCTTACAAATCTCATATATTATTATTATTATTATTATTACAATATTGACCTCACCTGATAAACTCAGTCATAAGATCAACGATGCCCTGTTCTGTAGACACAGTTTTGAATCGTTTCTGTAAATCCGGACCAAGTTTCTGGTAAGCCAATGAACCAAGTTGACCGGCCATAGTAACAACTCTACAAAATGAAACAAATTTTTAGTAGCTATGTTTAAGGGAATGCTCAAGATGTCGACAATGTACTATATCTACTTCCTCGGCCTTAGCCCAGACCTGCCAACCTCTGGAGTTAAAAAAAACTGTATTCTTTAATCCCAAAAGTTATATTTTACTGACAAAAGTTGTATTCTCAAAAATAAACACAGACTGTTACACGGATCAATGCCTCTTACAGTTCCTACAGACAGGAATAATTTTTTGTATGGATCATTGGTTGAATATGCATGATTTCGTCACGACTGGTGTGTTCGATGAAGCAATAAACATCCCCAAATTGCCGATGTGAGATGCTTGTAGGATACTAAATAGGACAGAATGGGCATTTTGCCATTGAAAATGGCACACACACACACACACAAGAAGAGAAAAAATTGTTTTTTTGGGTGGGAAATCGTACTGTCGTATTTGCTTCTAAAAATCGTACAAAATACGACTAAATTGTACTGGTTGGCAGGTCTGTTAGCCCCGCAGCCTGCAGGCCCTGGAAGCATTCAAGGAGTACGTTGCCACTTCCTGGGTGGAGAGTAGCAAATGTAGATTAATGTCTTGTCAAAGGACACAAGTGCTGCAGCGGGACTCGAACGTATACATTCAGATCGCCGAGGAAGTGATAGTATGCCATCGCTTGAAACTAAAAGGTGATTATTTGTTTTATATTCCACATCGGAAACATTTCACTTCTTTCGTCATTTTAGAGCAACAAGTCACCAATTAACATCTAGCAAACGGTGTACGAAACGTACAGTGTATGCAGTATGGTGTGGTGTGACCAAAGTTCGCGTACTAACACTAAACGCGCTTAAAGAGGAGAGCAATACGCAACGTAGGCAATTAAAGTGCGTTGCCCTGTGTAGATAGGACTTCTATCTTCAGTGAAAGTGCGTTGCCCTGTGTAGATAGGACTTCTATCTTCAGTGAAAGTGTGTTGCACTGTTTAGATAGGAGCCTATCTACACAGTGTAACGAACTTTTTGCTTCTCCCAGCAATGATGGGCGAACTATCTTTCATCACGTGAAATTACTTTAGACCAATCGTAGAGCAAGATTCTTAGTATGTGGAATATAATCTGTTCTATGTACCTGAATTACAATCTCATTAAAATGAATGTATAGTTGTATACGCTATCTTTCCTCAGCTTCGCTTCGGAAAGATAGCTACATCCAGATCGCCTCGGAAGTGATAGTTTGTCCCATCACCTTCACCAACGGTAATTATTTGCTTAATATCATTACTTGTGATCATAGCATATTGAGAGATATAGTTGTGATATGAGAACACGTATGCGATCGAAGGTCTATTATTGCAGCTCCAACTATTTCCCTCAATATACAATCTCTATCTCAATACACTATGCTAGTGGTATGTTTGCAAATCCAGGCGGCACTGTAGGCATAAGAGATCAAGCTACTGGATTGCTGCAGAGACTTCAAAGATAAAGACCAGTTAAGGTCGTGCGATTGCATTGTGAAAGATACGTTGTGGAATTGATCAGAAAAGGTTGATCATCTAGCATATAAGTATTGGTGTGTACTGCAAGGTTCTGGAATCATCAAAATCATGAGAAAATTGGCCCAGTCTTGGTAAAGTTACAAGCACTGTACACAGAAAGATGTATATAGGACTACGCGACACATGCGCAATATCTATCAGGTCCAAATAGATATAATAATTTACCACAAATATCAATTAGTAGGCGGTTTTTCGGCAAAATTTGTATCATCACATTCTTTGACATGATTGGTAATAAGAGCTTCCATCTCATTTTTTGAGAGGGGGGCGTTTCCAAAACTGGTCTTTCCCTTCAACAGGAGAGCCAGACAGAGAAGGTGATGAAGTTTGGAGAGACGAAAAGAAATAGGAAAATAAAAAATAAAATGGAAAGAATACTCCTGAGCCAGTCTATGAGCAGCAATGAGAGCTAGAAGTGGAAACCCGACTCCAAAGACGACAGCATTCTTCCCCAAACTATGGTTAAGATGAAAGTAAGTGTAGTCAGTGTCTGGCCAAGTTGTTAACGAAAAAATGTAGCTGAACAAAAAGAAAAGCTTCTCACCTGCCATGAGATCGTATGAGCGGGATGAGAGCTCGACACAGCCGAAGTGTGGCGAACACATTGGTTTCTACGGTAACGGGTGCCTGAATACTATCTGGTTCTGTCGCAGCAGCCTGGTTAAGAAATGAAAAGTGGAAAGAGAAAAGTTCCATTAATAATGAATTGAAATAGTGTTAAGGAACTAGAGGAAATGTATTTAAGATTAAACACATTTCTAAGCTAATGTAGATATATCTAAAGTATTAACTCATATACGTGTAGAATATTGTTCTTTTTCTTGAACTGTTGAAATCATATTATTGGCAAAAAGTTGGAATCATTTGTGTATTTTGTAAGTATCTTGCTCTTTTTTCTATAATTAGAATACTACGTTATTATTATTTTTTCAATTTTAATTGTAATTTTGAGTGATACTGATAACATTATCTTAATAATAATATACATAAAGTTGATGTACCGTGAAGGAAATACCAGCATTGTTGACCAAAATAATAATAATAATAATAATAGCTCGTTCTTATATAGCGCTTTTCAGGACGTCCATAAGTATCCCGGAGGTAGTCGGCAACTTTTGAAATATGGTCGTTATTACAGATGTCCAGTTGAATAAATCTTGGGTTAAGCCCCTCCCCTTTGAGCTCTTGGACCGCCTTCTCACCACGCCCCTTGTCCCTGCTGGCTAGATAGACCACGCCCATTTCTCCAAATTCTTTGCACAGAGCTCGGACAATGGCAAAGCCGATGCCCTTATTTGCTCCTGTTACCTGGAATCGAAAAGTCAAGAGGAAAAAGACAAACAAATATATTTACGTTTAGGCCTACTGGTTATTATTATTACTATTATTATTTATTCGGCAAAACAAAGTGTATACAGAGGATTACATAGGAGAACAAATCATACAAAACAAAGGATGAAAATTATCGTGATTCCCATGAGCATTTACAATTTGCCAGGAATGGGGCAGGCAAACTAAATCACCGAAACCGTGAAGGACCCCCCTTCCGACTTGCAGTACTCATGGGAGATCACTACATAAATACATTGTTACAAGTAACAAGAGTATAGCAAAAATCAATATGACAATGATAAAAGAAGAAACTCAAATTTTTAAATTAATAAAGTACAAATGATTTCATATGTTTTTTAAGGAAAATTATAAAGAGCCTTCCAATAAAAGCAACATGTCTTCGTATTGGACAATTATAAAGTGGAACAAATACGAATGATGGACTGCGTCTTGGTATCAAAATACAGGCTAGGGGTGTCCAGTTATTTGACATAAATATTTTACGGTTGAATTATACAAAATTAAAATATTCAAATGTGCTTTTGTGTTATATATGAGATAATTATTGATGGTGAAAATCAAACAGAGTTAGTGATTGTTTAATGGGATTTAATCACATTTACAGCTTATCTGTGTCATCATCCATACGTTATAGAACAACCCATACTACAGACTCGACGTTTCAGACAGGTTAAAGGTGAAGTTCAACCTGATATCGAGTCGGTTTGAATAAAAGAAGATAAATGAGAGGAACAGGTCATTGAAAGTTCAGCAAATTCCGATTAAAAATAAGAAATTATGAATTTTTGAAGTTGCGATTCTAAAACTCAAATTGGCAACTCTGTGACGTATCTTGCGAGCTGCCCTCCCACTTGCTCTGTACTAAAAAAAGGAAATTTTCAATCATTCATGCAGGATGTGAATTCTAATGAAGATGGCTTGTTTAAAATAAGAAAAGCAAGATAAATTGATGTTTGAATGGCATGGATATTGAATAATGTGAAGTTTAGCGAAAGGAATGGCAGAATATATTACATTTGTACACCAGCCTATGGGAAATTAAAAAAGGTCCCAGCTGCCATTTTGCCTTTGGGGTTTTCAAGGCTCCCAATAGACTAATTTGTCGGTGCAAATTGAATTTGTCGGAAGGTATACAAAGGCCACCGACGAATTTATTGAAAATGCCAAGCTGCCAACAAAGCTGAATTTACTTCAATTCTTCTTATTCGCTATAAGTACAGGCCACCGTCGGGCGTCGGGTGTATTCTCGTACTGATTTTAGGTGCTGTGCAGGTGTATATATACATGGAGTGTCTCAATAAAAGGTCTACATCATTTAACACAAGACATGCAATAGATCGTTCACAGCACTGTACGGCTGGTGATGATCCGGCACATCTGACATAACATACAAAATATAAACCGTCTTGAGTGGTTCTGGTTAAAACTATGCGTAACAGGTTACTCCAATAGTACTATTTGCTGAAAATGTCACGCACCCGGGTCTGATTTCAACAGGAATCAACTTATATTTGGAGGTCACTCCACCTTTAAAGGTAATATGTCCCTTTTGCAGGCCAAAAAAAATAAAAAGGTTAAATTCCAATGGCATTTGAAAGATAATACTAATTTAGAACTCCCCTTAAAAGAATGGGGCTTGAAAATGCCTTTAAGTGGGAAAATAACGACTATTAGTTGTCAAATCGACTGAGGAGCTATAGAGCCAATAAGTAATAGTCTTTATTTTCAGACCATTGTACCGCATGGTCGTACGTTTTAGGAGAAGGGGAAGAAGGAGAAGGAGAAGGAGAAGGAGAAAGAGAATGAGAGGGAGAAGGGGAAGCAGAAGGAGAAGAAGAAGAAGAAGAAGAAGAAGAAGAAGAAGAAGGAGGAGGAGGAGGAGGAGGAGGAGAAGGTCTATTGGGGAAATGAATATGGAAAACCGGTCACTCAAAGATTTTTACTTTTTTGAGGCACTTTTTGATCATTTTGAGGCGCGATTTGTTTAGGGCTTCGATATTACACCATATCACAGACACTGATAACACGTAGGGTCGTGCATCGCAGATTTAACATTGTTAAACGATGCCTTTAATATCAATTGCATCTCTCGAGTCAATCTTGATCAAAATGGTTAAAGAATTTTAAGGGCATTTTCGTAATGTAACCAAATTTATACGTAAGTGCCTTATACGAATTATTTCAATTGTTACGAATAATTGGATTTCAAAAGCGAGAATGCAAATTGCATACAGGGGCGGCGGAGCATTTTCCAAAGTGTGTGTGTGAGTGTGTGTGTGTGTGGGGGGGGGCACCTACAAAGGGAAATCTCAAAGTTAACACTCATCATTTCAGACATTGGTATATACCCCTACATTGGGTCATGAGAAATGAATTCTACCTTTTGTCAGGAAGGTTAACTAATGCCACACGAGGTATGCACCACTTAAGAACATAGACATTTCGTCTAGATTATTTTTCTTTTCTGAAAGAAACTGAAGAAACGGCTATCATCCACTTTGTCTGTGGCAGCCAATCGCAACCCGTTTTGCGTTTTGTACATCTTGAGCTACCTTAGTTGTTCTTTGGTTTCGTGGGCTCTAATCTTCATAAATGTAATATTCTTTCAATAGCGTTAAATTAAACGATTGTCCAGTCACGTACTATTAATAGTATATCAGCAGTAATGTAACTACTCAAATTTAGCCATAGTCCACAATCAGCTTTGTCCAACCATAAACCCATAATTTCCAGACACATCCGACGAAGTACAACGATGAGCTTGCCCGAGAGCACTGAATAATAATAATATTTATTTATTTACCCAGGGTAGCCACTTCAGTTATGAAACTGCTCTACCAGCGGGCCCTGCATTACATTATATGTTATTATTACCCTTCTCCAATCTAATATGCTGAGCGCCTAGCTAGAAGGCAGAAGGTTCCATTGTTATAAGTCTTTGATATGACTCAGCCGGGGTTTGAACCCACGACCTCCCGTTCATGAGGCGGGCGCTCTAACCACTGAGCCACCATGCCCGGTTTGAAAGAACTCCAGAGGAACAAGATAATCCCGATGAGGTTTGTATTTTGTGTTTCTTCGGCTCCTTATAGCAGTGCTATTATGGTCATAGATGTTAGTATGGTCATAGAGTTTATCTAAAGTTTATCTAAAGTTTATCACACGCCCCCCCCCCGAGCCCCGCCATTCCGCGGGCCCTGGCATATGTTACGTGTTGTTAGCAGTATCGGATTCAGGGGGGGGGGGGGGGAGGGTGCGATTTTTCAAATTTTCGAGGACCAAAAAAAAAAAAATTAGTACTCACTCAGAGATTTCAAGTACATAAAACATGACTATCGCAGAGTTGTAACGTGTCGACTTACTAAAATTGTGGATTCATTAATCAGGGGATAGGCTATGTCGTACTCTATCTGTCTATTTCAAGTGAAGATGTGTAAACTGAAGATGTTTTTTCTTTATCGTTAATATGAGGTGGACTGAGCATTTTTTAGACATTTAATTCATGATGAGTGGAATGTTATCATACTAACCGGTATAGTATTAATGGAATGTTACCTTATATATTATTGTGAGATTTTTCAGAGTCTGCATAATATTCAATATCTAGATGGTCACTTATTACTCCCTTATATCCATTTTATTTATATTTTATAATTCATATAGTTTCATTTTTACAAATTACAGCCATAACTTACAAGTTGCCTGTTTTGTTTTGTCTTACACAGTGTCACAATGGATGGACACTCAATATTTAACGAAAGTGATGAAACAAATATCTTAAAATATATCAAAATATTATGTAAGTGATATTTCAATTAAAATTAAAATTCAAAGTTTATTCAACACTCTTTATGAAAACATTTAAAACATACAAATACAGAATGATAACAAAAACAATGGCAATTTATAAGAGCATTTGGGATAGGCAGAAAGGAGGGATTCCTTATATAAAAGAAAGTAAAAGAAAGTGCCAAAATTTGCCCATGCTTTTAATACTGATTATTATACTTATTTAATATAAATTGTTTATACTTAATTTTAAAATGATGAATAACAAGACAGGTACATGTAGTAACTAATTTAAACCTGTTGGTATTATAATTGCTGTTATCAAGATACTCTAAGGAATCATTTCACATTCACAATAATGAAGCTTATAAGGTAAATATGTCTCCGAGTCTTTGTAATAGTGACATAAAAATACTTAGGTTTGCTTTATCATTCCGTACAGTGCTCAATGCCTAGGCAGAGCAAATAAATATTGAATAAGGCAGACTGATGGAACATGGTTGTTACTCTGAGTTTCACGCCTGGCAAGCGATCATCAGGCAACTGATAACTTCTTAAAGATGCTATCAGTTTCCTGATGATCGCTTGCAAGGCGTGAAACTCAGAGTAGCAACCATGTTTTATTAGTTTGCCTTATTCATAAATATAGTTTTACATCGACACCTACTGCAGAAAAAACACAGGTTGAAATGGTATATTCTTTTAACTTGAAAAGATTTCAAGGCTTTCAAGATTTAAAAGCCCCCAAAAAAGTAATTTTGCTAATATTTTGTGGAATCTTATTAAAATAAAAAAACAGCTCCCTAAATAATGTACGTCCTTTTGCATTTAATTGTTCTCGGTTTAGGTAAATATCATTTTGATTTCGAAGGGAACACGGGATCGATTTCAGGAACATATCCTTCACATAATCTGGAGATTTACCATTTAAAATATTATGAACGAATAACGCAAAATGAATCATTTGCTTTTACAAATAGTTTACACAACATTTCCGAAATAAATCAAGATGAAGTCGTATTGTAGAATTATAAATCAATAAAGTTTGAGCCCACAAAATTATTCGCAGTCGAATTTGAGTCCAGATTCTCCCAGCCTGTTTTCCAGTTCCATATCAAGTTCTTCGCTTTGTGCCACTGTAAAATAGTTCTTCCAGTCTCCAATGACGCCTGGATAGGTAGGCGAAGAAAAAGAATAATAATGATTATTATTACAATCGAGGACCAGCATTCGAGGACCATTCAGAAGCGGTCTCCAGTAATTATATACAGGTTTTTCGCATCGAATTCATTATTTTGGCCCATACCATGGCCTAGATACGTCGGTATTAGCGAGTTTTCGCAACCGGCGACGCGGCCTTCTACAACGTTAAGCTTCGCGGGGAGTCACACTCAGCGTAGCGTCCCAACCTACGACGGTATTTTGCTGCATTATCGTCGGGAGTCGAGCTAGTTGGGGGTGGCGAGCTCATGTAAATACCCCGTAGTTAGCACTTCCGTCGCCGTGCGAAAACCCGCTCAGCGGTTGAATACCGTCGTAGGTTTGGACGCTACCCGGAAATTTTCACTCTGAGTGCGACCCCCGCTAAGATTAGCGTTGTAGAAATAGTAGTAATAGTGATTACCCTTTTGGAAATAGTTGAATTTGCCGTATGCCTTGCTGAAGAGATAACCATCTTCTTCCGTCTCTTCCAGTCTCTTCATTTCTTTCTTGATTTGGCCAATGGACGTCTTCTCGACGACCACGTCTCTGACATCGTCTGTGATTGGGTGGTTGATGAACTCGGCAATCTGAGTGACGATCTTAGCAGGATTCTGCAAGATCAAAGTTTTAAATTAAAACGGTTTTAAGATTAAGGTAACCACTGTCGTACTTATGGGGGTGGGGGGGGGGGGGGAGTCAGTTGACCCCCCAAATAAAATTCAAACGTGGTTTATTTCTAATTCGATACCAGTAATTTACAAATGTTGCTGAAATAAAATGATTTTCCGGGATTTGACCCCCCAAATAGAATTCAAACGTGGTTTATTTTTCCAATTCGATACAAATGTTACTGAAATGACATGATTTTCCGTGATTTTTTCTCACTTTATTTTATAATTTATACTTTTGTATGCGTTTGTTGCATGGAAAATGACTCATTCCCAAATTTACAGCCGGGCAAAAAATATGCTTATGTAGCCTACATGTCAGGACCTGCGGAACGGCGGTGCTTGGGGGGCTCGAGCCCCCATCACGTTTTTTGAAAAAGAGAAATAGAAATAAAGAGAGAAACAATAGCGACCTGCCAGTTTAACAAATGAGGTATCAAAATATGCATGCTCTGACCGTAATTTATTGCCTAAAATCCCCGAGCTTCTTGGGGCTCCGCCCCCGTGACCCCACGCATATAAGTAACCTGCCCGTGTTACAAATAAGGTATCACAATATGCTCATCTGACCGTAATTTATTGCCTATAACCTTGAGCTTCTAGGGCCTCCGCCCCCGGACCCCACGCCTATTAGTTACCTGCATGTGTCACAAATAAGGAATCAAAATATGCTCATCTGACCGTAATTAAATGCCTAAAACCCCTGAGCCTACGGGGGCTCTGCCCCATAGACCCCACCAAGGGCCATAAGGCGGGCCCCTGGATGCTCATCTGACCGTAATTTATTGCCTAAAACCCCTGAGGGGGGGGGGGGGGGGGTGGGGGGGGGGGCACGGGGGGGCACGTGCCCCCCTAAAATGTCGGCGGGAGAATGAGCGTGGTGGCGTAACACTCCCTTCAAATGCGGGAGTGTTGACAGCCCTGAAATATTGATATTGTTATGCTAAATATTTGTTATGTACATTGTGTCAGAATGATTTCAGTGATTATTTTGATGTATCATGTGCGTTGATATGATTCTATCGAAAGCGAGGATTTAATGTATTGTTAGAATGTGTGATGCTTAGCGTTATGATTTGTTATATGCATTTATATTGTAGTACATGGTCATGTTCACTGATTAGTTGAACACGGTACCAAAATTGGGTGTTGTGCGTGCGCGCTAATGGTCTGGTCCCAGGACCAGGGTAGGCCGGTCTTGGTTCAGGAACGAGGTAAGTGAGAAATATAGGGAGCATACATGTAAAAAAGAAGTGCTTATGATAGAAGTTGAGTGTTTAAAAGCATTGCATGTTGTTTGTACTTTGGTTGCTAAGGGGATATTAATTATGGTACACCAAACAGTGGTGTTCGAACTTTGTCCGACTATTTATCCATTAGAGGGTTTATAGCGCCCTTTATCATTGTAAACCTTATTTCTCAATTTGCAGATTGCAATAAAGGAATATTGTTACATGTTAAATCGAGTAAGAGCAGTGTTTAGGGTTAGACCAGGAGATTATTGGAGTTTGTTTGGAACTAAGAAAAGTATGGAAGATAAATATTTGGATTAAAGTGGTTGATGAAAATTGTATTTAATCCTTCCTTTACACTAGTACAGATGGCCTTTAATATGAACATGGCAAATTCGCATTTCGTTTAGATGCCTCCAGCGTCCCAGTGCCCTCTCGACGGGCCACGCTACGCATCTACATGTGCATGCCCCCCCTAAAAAAACAACAGTATGGGTAATTTTTACCCAACTCTTTCTAGAGTGCTTGAAATGTCTGTTTAATGATCCTTTTTAATACGCCCTTCACTTTGTCTCCGTCTTCTCAGAAATAAGCACGCCACAGAATGAAAACAAAAAGTAAATTCGATAAATTGGCGTTCGGCAATCAATTTGGCTCTTTCGATCTTTCATATGATTACCTTTAAAGTTTACTACTGAATTTAAGTAATTAAAACTGAATGACATCTACTATAAAAAGTTGCTCATTCAGTTATTGCATGTCATTTTCATTTGTCATTCATAAAGCTTCCTTTTCTATTCTCATAACGTTGAGTTTAAATCAAATTAGAAATAGAATACATATTTCACAATTCTTTAATATACAGGGCGTATCATAATAAAGGATATTGAAGTTTAATGACGATTTATATGAAAACTACTGATTTCATAATCAAGCATTTTATGTCTGTTGTAAAGGACAGAATGTCCTCTTTTTAATGACACCCCGATCATACCGTCCTTGTTTTCACGAAGTGACGGTAGTGAGGAAAATCGTAACGCAAAGTGAATGCAATTTTTTTCACTACCGTCACTTCGTGAAAACAGCGACGATACTATTACTGTCACAGTTGACTGAATAACAAAGCATTGCTGTCCACCATGTGAAAGGTGCACTGTGACAAGTTAGCATTCACAGATAAATTATAAAGATTAGTGCTTGTGTCAGCCCAGACATATTGAAATGCTGAACAATGAGTGGATTATGTGTCTAAGAAGGAAATGTTATCAAACTTGGCACAGTGCACCTTTCACATAGTGGACAGCAATGCTTTGTTATTCAGTCAACTGTGACAGTAGTAGTATGATCGGGGTGTCATTAAAAAGAGGACATTCTGTCCTTTACAACAGACATAAAATGCTTGATTATGAAATCAGTAGTTTTCATATAAATCGTCATTAAACTTCAATATCCTTTATTATGATACGCCCTGTATATCAAAGAAATAACCAAGTATTCACAAAACTTTTGACAGCTAATTAGAATTCAAATTATTTTGGTGAGACTGGACATTATCCGCGCTAGGTAAACGAAGTTAATCATAATTGGGTATAATATATTTCTTACCTTTTTCATATCTTCGTATTTCAAGAAGAGAACATTTTCCTCGTTCCTTAGCTTCCAATACGAGAGAACGTGCTTGTCCCAAGGACCATACAAGTCTGAATGGGGTTGTAAAGAGATAACACGGGATTTAAATTCGTGGTAATCGGAACACGATTTAAAAATTATGTCAAATATAAGTGACGTAGCTATACGGAGGCGCCCCCGATCAAAAATAAAAATATATAATTCAGAGACAAGGAAAATGAGAGGGAAAGAGGGAGGGAGAGAGAGAGAGAGAGAGAGATAAAGAGAGAGAGAGAGAGAAGAAATGGAGAGCGAACCCATTTTACACCCCCCCCCATCATGCCTATTACCAGAATTGGTTAATTGGCATATTTTTATCACTTAGTAATGGCCCGGTCACACCAAACGTATAGCAGTATTATGCCGACGTATGCGAATTTTCACCAACACGCTAGTGCACGTTGACATAAGTTAGGGGTAGGATTGGTATAAAGCTGTATACATTAAAAGCACGCTGGTATAAGCTGGCATACGTTGTTGTATGCAGAGGCCGAAATAAAGTTTGAGTATACTCAAAATTTTTGGGCGTATGCCGACGCCCTCTTCATAGGTTAGGCATAGGTTAGGCATAGGTTAGGCATAGGTTAGGCATACGTTACACATACGCTAAACACATGTTAAATACCTTAGAGGTATAGGTAACTCATACGTCGACACACGTTGGCATGAAGGTTTACGTACAGCTATTTTATTGATAACCTACGAGTATTGGACGTGTTTCTACCGTATTAACTGGCGTAGTATAGGCGTTTTTCAAATTGTTAGCATATAAAGTTATTTATTGAAGTTATTTTGCAGAACGTCACGTGATCTTCGGCAACTTGCCGAGCGCGCTGCGCATAGTTTTCTCATAAGCTACTCATACGTTGGGTATAGGTCGAGGACGCTGGCCATACGCTGTGATACGCTGTGATTCGCTGTCAAACGCTGTCATAAGTTAGTGCATATTGCTCCGGTTGTCTCATTTTCGCCAGCACAAATGTAGGCTAGTTCGCGTATATAGCAGATGGCAATCGGCGGATCAGACGACACTTGATAGTGATTTTGTATGTGAGATTGCTTTGCTAAATATAAAATACAAGAATCTTTTCCATATCTTTAAACTATCATTGATATCTGATAATTAAACAGTAAAATAAACCTACCAAACTACATAATACAATGAAATACTTGACTGAAAGTAGGGGAGTTTGATCTGGTGCACAATTGCACCCCTCTGTTAATAATCAAATAGTCCATGGTGTTCATGAATATTCATGTTTTTGCTTACCTCGGCAAAATGCTTGCCTATACTAAACGGAAAATTACGGTTGGGGGGGGGGGGGGTTGGATGAAATGGACATAATGAACAAATCAGAACTGATCTATGATAATTCATGCTTCTTATCCTTCGTGTGCTTGCCTTATAACCTTACAATCGCGTGGTAAATTGAGTCCAAAGTTCGACTTGTACATGTGTTACATAGGCAATGGCAACCTTTCGACCTATTTTGATCAAATTACGGTGGGTGAACTTTCAAAAGTCAATGGGACATGAGGGTTTCAATGAAAGAGCTAGTGATAACGTATGCCGGGGTGGATGTGCTTTTCGTTTAAACAAAAAATGAATTTTTAACGATTTGTTTGGGTAAAAGTCTATAGGCTAATGTACACGTTAGGCTGCTGGACTCTGCCGATAGGGGGCGTTCTCAAATGAGACTAAACGGAGCTATATGATAGGTTACTAATAGGTTAGACATACGATATGTATACGTTAAATACGTTATGCATGCGCCCAAATTATTCATCCTGCAGAATTTTCGATGTTTTGGGGGGCGTATGCCGACGTTTTGACATTATTTCATGATTTTTCATACGCTAGCTATAACTTTCTCTAAAACGTCATGGTGTGACCGGGCCGCGTCTTATTTTTTCGTACCACGGCGAGCCCAGATTCCTAATATATTATGAATATTCATTACGCAGGGTCGGGGAAAGTCTCGATTCTCTTGAATATTCATGTCTGATCAAGGCGGGAACTATCCTACGTACGTAGCATGCCATCATCGAATATCGTGTGTAACACGTTGGATTAATGGTATAAAACGACATAGAAAAGCAATGTCATGGTCATTTAGATAATACAGTAATAAATGCTGTGTTTAATTATAAGTTAATGCCAAAATGTCAGTAGACAAGATATGTAGCATATATTTCAAGCAAGAGTTATATAAAATGATTGTTCTCTTGATAAGCAATTGAGTACTTTTCTGAGGTAAAGTTGAATCTAGTTCTTTTTATGAATGAGAAAATAATCAGTTCTAGGTTTGTTTGTTTAGATTCAACTTTACCTCAGCAAAGTACTCATAAATTGCCTATCAAGAGAAAATCATTTTATATAACTCTTGCTTGAAATATATGCTATATATATCTCGTCTACTGATATTTTGGCATTAACTTATAATTAAACACAGCATTTATTACTGTATTATCTAAATGACCATGACATTGCTTTTCTATGTCATTTCATACCATTAATCAGAAGTGTTACACACGATATTCGATGATGGCATGCTACGTACGTAGGATAGTTCCCGCCTCGATCAGACATGAATATTCAAGAGAATCGAGACTTCCCCCGACCCTGCGTAATGAATATTCATGATATAATAGGAATATGGGCTCGCCGTGGTACGAACAAATAGGACGCGACCGGGCCATAAGACCGGTGAAAAACGACTCAAATTATGCTGGGTATACATCATAATACATTGGACACCTTGAGCTACATGTTTCGTGTTCTTCGTGAACGCTTGAAAAAAAAAAAAGGGGGGGGGGGGCGGGGTGCGAACTTTTTTTTCCTACGAACTTTTATACCTGGCGCATGCTCACATACAAACTGTTATACTTGACGCATGCAAAGAGGTCCCAAACAATTAGACTTTGATTATTTATTGCTTTGCCTCACTATTTATAAAGGTAAAAAACTAAATAAACTGAGATTTGAACCCTCACGGCAACTCCAAGGTTCTATTAGTAACACGCTGTCCTTACCGATTAAGCTAACGATGAGTTGATGAAAGATGGCTTTGTATAATTACTATCACCCTATTGACCGCCCTACCGGATTCCACGTGCGCATGCGCTGGTTTCCTTGGCGAGTGCGCATGCGCAGGTTCCCCTCGCGAGCTCAAAGTTCGTAGGCGGGGTTATGTTACGTTCGCTATAACAGTTAGTTGGATAGTGACAAACAGGGCATAGGCGAAAAAAGTAATTAGGTGAACTTAGTACTATATGGTCTTATTATAGCACTATTTTCCTCAAATCAACTTAGGCAAATGCAATAGCCTTGTGTTTTGCCGCGACCCCCAACATAAACGAATCCTCTATGTGGGCATGCCTTGAACCATTATGCATGGCCTTACAGATAATTTTTTCCTGTTGGGGATCGGGGTAAAATGCAATGAATTTTTGATAATTTATTGCATTTTCTTTGTTTCTTGTATTCGGGGGGGGGGGGGGGCGGCGACGTACCCTAGCCCCCGCTGCGTACAGACACGATTCAGTGGCTAAGCAATGACCACGTTACCTGAAAACCGTGCCGATGTGCTATATTAGTGCCCTTTTATGAGGCATTAGTCCTCATTACTGTCAGTTATGACTTAAAGACGTAGGTCCCCTAGTTGATTAGCATAGGAGCACACACATGCTTTAGCAGTCAAAACAAAACAAACACTCGCAAATTATTATTCAATACAATCTGAGAATGTATACTATTATCTAGATCTATCAGAAATAAATGATTGTCAAAATAATTCCATAAATTGGGGTAAAAAATAATTATTCCACCTTTATGACCTGTTGGTCATAAAGGTGTAAATACGTTTACATAATTACTCGAAGCATTCATCAAAAAGGTGAGTTTTCAGCGCTCTCTTAAAAACTTCAACATCAGTCATGGAGCGTAGCGACACTGGGAGAGCGTTCCATAGTTTTGGTCCACCACATGCAAATCTCCTGTCACCATAGGTTTTTGTGGCTCCATGATTGAGGGTGAGAAGGTGTTATTACAATTTATTATTAGTTTCATAACAATTATTGTATTATTCATTATTATCATTGTTATTATTATTCTAATTGTTATCATCATATTCTTATTATCATTCTTCTTCTTATTATCATCATCATCATCATCATCATTTATCCCACTTACATTGATCGGTGAAGATTGAAGCATAAATCATAGGCCATGTTAAAAAATTGGACTCTGGCATCTTTCCGATGAATCTAAACAAAGATGCTAAAACATCTTTGGGGTTCCTGGCACTGTATATGATCTGATAGGGTAGAAATAACATGGACGAATATTAAAGTGGTAATCGTGATACAATGCTATAACAATTACTACTCTTACCTCTCATTCTAGTACGAGGCCTATTACTACATCGGCGTATCTGAAGAGCCCTGCTCATAACACCACCTACAAATGTTCAAACTCACGACCTAACAGACTCCTGGAAGTATTAATATCCTTGTTTTTTGTTTTTTGTTTTTGTTGTTGTTTACTTTATTGACTTTCAGAGAAATTTGAAGTAAAAATGGAATTTGAAGAAAAACAACACAGATAATTCGTTTATTACTTTAATTATTTCATTCATTGTAATCTTTTCGATCCCCACAGTATACAATTACTTTTATGCAGTACTTAATCAAATTTTTCAAAATGCTTCCAAAATGTTATCACATGGACAATGCCCAACTTTACATCCTTAAAGGGATCATTTAACAATGTTAAATCTGAGATACACGGCCCTACGTGTTATCAGTGTCTGTGATACGGTGTAATATTGAAGCCCTAAAAAAAATTGCGCTTCAAAATGATCAAGAAGTGCCTCAAAAAAGTAAAAATCTTTGAGTGACCGTTTTTACCATACTCGTTTTCCCCAATAGACTGTAGTGTTATGAAAACCGTCAGGCGAACGGTTTTCAAAATTTGTAATTCCAATCATAAATATCTTGATAATCAGACAGGCGATCGGCTTGTAAAAGTCATGGGGTTCCTGACTGACCTAAAGGTTTATAATTATCATTGCATCATGAGCTAAATCCAGAATTTTGTTACAGAATCTGAGACAAAGTTACCGGATCCCTTTAACCTATAAGTGGTGCACCATAGACTGCGCCATTCGCTAACGCAGTCGTGCGTCAGCGCATAACTCCCGAGTGCAATGGGCCTTACGAATCTGGGGCCTGTTTCATAACATTTGTTATCTATAAGAAATGCTAAATTTCTATGACAAATTTGCTCTCGGCCAATCGGATGCCACGATAACAGTAGCTTATAACAGTGGCTTGTAACTTGTTATTGATATGAAGTTTTATGAAACAGGGTCCTGGACTCTGACCTTGGCTTTTGCATCGAATACACCGGGTGGTAGCAACTCAAGAGGAAGATGGGTGAACATGATCCGTGGTGACGGCATCTTGTCCAACTGTTGATAGAACCTGACCAGAGGAACACTTTCATCGAATGCATCTTTGTCGACAATAGCAAACTCGAGATGGTTTTTCAGTGTGTCTCGTTTAACGTTCTCCCAAACCCCATCGGCCATGATAAGTCCTGTAGTCTCAGTCATCCAATGAGTTCCTGGAGAAAATGGGAGGATGACATCATAACCAGGGTAAAAGGACATTTTTTGTTTGGTCTCAAATATTAAAGATTTGGCCGATCGATATTTCGTTTCGTTGGGGGGTGGGGGGGGGGGGGGTGTAAAGGTCACCTTTTTATTACCACAATTTTTCATTTCATTTTTATTATAATTTTTTTTTAAATTAAAAACAAAAACAAAGGGGGGGGGGGTTTCCTCCAAAACACACACATACAAAAAGCGTACGCGCTTGTGCTGAATACGTCTTTCCACACTAAGTATAACATCATGTCGAACATTTCTTTTTATTTGGACGATTGAATTAAATAATATGCCTATTTGTTTTAGTCAAGACAGCTATGTTAATATTGATTTGCTCACAAAAGTGGGGTCCATTCATAAACACAATAAATGTCTATTTATTGAACTTCACTCTGCCGTTGTATTATTTTGTATTTTAACCAATAAAGCGGTCATTTCTCAATGTAATCAAATTTAATGCTTTAGTCCTTGTTTAAGTTCCCAGTTAAAATGATTTTATTTACCTGTTACGAATAATCAGAATGCAAATTTAATACTTTACGTGTTGTTGAGTAGAACAAGCCATATGTCTTATCTAGCAACAATAATATGCATGCAATTCACATTCTGACTTTTAAATACAATTATTCGTAACAATTACTGACTTACATATCATTCAAGTTTACTGAGTTGTTGAAAGATGAATAAAGAAACATCATGAAATATCACTCATCCTCACTACGTGTCTTTATCTCTTGGTTTGCTTATTTGCACTGCATGAATTACGTAATTAAGTTATCCATAATTATATACCTCTGAGCGAAAACTACTTTCGACATCACTCTCTTAATAACCCGCAAAGGTCATTTTCGTAATGTAACCATATTTACACTTAAGTCCCTCGATACGAATGATTTCATTCACCTGTTGCCAATAACTGTATTTCTATTATCAGAATGCAAAATAGTGGTTCATCATGTTCTACTCCACAAACGACCACGTGCTACACCATTGGCGTATAAAGATCTTTGCCTCACACAACGTACTGTTATTCATATACTTTTATTAGTGGAGGCTGTTGCAGATTCTTCTAAAAGCACCAAATTTGGCCCAGATGTAGATTATACCATACTATTACGATTTCTGCGGGATGCCAAGAAGGGCGCCCTCTGGGACTGCCATATTGGGCAAATCCAAAATGGCCGCCATCTGAGTTAAAGGTCAAGCGTAGTTCCAAAAGGAAAAGCGCTTGTATGATAATAGTTTATATATTTATAGGGTTTTGGGGGTCAGAGAATCTGATTATGATGTTCTTTCATTGAATTTAGGTCTCCTTGGGGCTGCCTTACTGGTCATATTGGGCAAATCCAAAATGGCCGCCATCTGAGTTACAGGTCAAGTGTAGTTATGAAAGAAAATGGGCTAGTATGATAAAAGTTTATATATTAAGGGGGTTTTCGGGGTCAGAGAATCTGATTATGATGTGCTTGCATCGATTTGAGGTCTCCCTGGGGCTGTCATGCTGGTCATATTGGCCAAATAAAAAATGGCCGCCATCCGAGTTAAAGGTCAAGCGTATTTTCAAACGGAAAAGGACCAGTATGATAACAGTCGATGAATTCATGGGGTTTCCGGGGTCGGATAATCTGATTATGATGTTCTTTTTATCAATAGGCGAGTTCGTAATTGCACACTCCGCATGCGCCAAAATCGGGAACGAACTTTTACAAAGGTCACATGAACATAAAGAGAGCTGAGAGAGGAACTGTAATTTGTTTGTGTGCTGGCCTTTTCTTTGTGAATGATCACATCTGACACATCAGTCACCAAAAATCAGTTCTGAATGTCGGAATTGGTTCTTTATAGTAAACTTTACTTGGAATCTGGTCATCGGTAAAGTATTATCGGCATTATCGTGATCCAAGTCCCCAGGGACTCGACCTTTATGTCTAGACGTTGCATAATGCAATTCATATTGGTATTTTATACCATCTCAGAGTGATTATAGACGTTATTTTTTTATGGATAATAAAGATAAAGCTGTCCGTTTTTTTTTTAAAGATAATGCTTCAAAACAAATCGAACAAGCTGTTTATTTCTTTATTCATGGTCTGTTTAAACTGTTTATCTATTTTCATTGCCAACCCTCGAAAGAGAATTTATTATGTATTTCACAGAGGCAGTCTGCATAGGAGAACTATAGTTATATATATCTATATATATGTATGTATACATGTATATATATATATACAAATTATTTATTTGGCTTATTTTGCTTTCTGATAGATCCGTACAATATGGCACAGCTTTAGAGGCCTGGAAGGGCCACTACCGGGGGTTTAGGGGCGGAGCCCCAGGATGCTCTCGAGTTTATTTGACTTTCAAGAGAAAGTGTCTCTAAGATATAAAGAGAGGTTATTTCTTAAATGAAGTGAAAGGACTCTTGAAAATAAAATAACCCTTTCTTTTCATTTTAGAAATAATCTCTAATCCATCCCTTGATATTTAAATTGGACTGCTCCTACTTAATTTGTGCTTTGTTCACACACTCCCTGATCTATAAAGGGTGCTTTCTCTATTTGATCATCAACAGAAGCAAAATGCGAGGCCACGAACTTTTCGAAGCGTGACCAGATTCAATGTATGCTTAAATGGGGGCATTGATGTATGTAGAAAAAACAGGATTAAGATCCCATGCAACGCTTCAAAATGTAAAGAAGTTCTTTATAGTAAACTTTACTTGGAATCTGGTCATCGGTAAAGTATTATCGGCATTATCGTGATCCAAGTCCCCAGGGACTCGACCTTTATGTCTAGACGTTGCATAATGCAATTCATATTGGTATTTTATACCATCTCAGAGTGATTATAGACGTTATTTTTTTATGGATAATAAAGATAAAGCTGTCCGGGTTTTTTTTAAAGATAATGCTTCAAAACAAATCGAACAAGCTGTTTATTTCTTTATTCATGGTCTGTTTAAACTGTTTATCTATTTTCATTGCCAACCCTCGAAAGAGAATTTATTATGCATTTCACAGAGGCAGTCTGCATAGGAGAACTATAGTTATATATATCTATATATATGTATGTATACCCATATATATATATACAAATTATTTATTGGGCTTATTTTGCTTTCTGATGGATCCGTACAATATGGCACAGCTTTAGAGGCCTGGAAGGGCCCCTACCGGGGGTTTAGGGGCGGAGCCCCAGGATGCTCTCGAGTTTATTTGACTTTCAAGAGAAAGTGTCTCTAAGATATAAAGAGAGGTTATTTCTTAAATGAAGTGAAAGGACTCTTGAAAATAAAATAGCCCTTTCTTTTCATTTTAGAAATAATCTCTAATCCATCCCTTGATATTTAAATTGCACTGCTCCTACTTAATTTGTGCTTTGTTCACACACTCCCTGATCTATAAAGGGTGCTTTCTCTATTTGATCATCAACAGAAGCAAAATGCGAGGCCACGAACTTTTCGAAGCGTGACCAGATTCAATGTATGCTTAAATGGGGGCATTGATGTATGTAGAAAAAACAGGATTAAGATCCCATGCAACGCTTCGAAATGTAAAGAAGTTGAGATTTGACCTTTATGTCTAGACGTTGCTAATGCATTTCGTATTGGTATTATCTCCCATCTGAGAGTGATTATAGACGTTATTTATATGGATAATAAAGATAAAGCTGTCCGGGTCTTTGTATATAATGCTTCAAAACAAATCGAACAAGCTGTTTATTTCTTTATCCGTGGTCTGTTTCTACTGTTTATCTATTTTCCTTGCCAATCCTCGAATACGAATTTATTATGCATTTCACAGAGGAAAGTTAGCATATTGATGAAACATATGGGCGCAGGCCAAGATTTGTACCCACTCAAGTGTGAATTTGGCGCATCTTCCCTCATCTTCTTCAACCAGGAAATGGACTTTATTGTAGCCTTAGGACAGGATGGTGACATAAAATTGATAAAAGAACTTCATAATCAGATTATCCGACCCCGGAAACCCCATGAATTTATCAACTTTTGTCATACTGGTCTTTTTCCTTTTGGAACGACGATTGACCTTTAACTCGGATGGCGGCCATTTTTTATTTTGCCATTATGGCCAGCATGACAGCCCCAAGGAGACCTGTAATTGATACAAGCAACATCATAATCAGATTCTCTGACCCCGAAAACCCCCTTACTATATACATTTTTTTATCATACTAGCCCTTTTCCTTTTGGAACTACACTTGACCTTTTACTCAAAGGTGGCAGCCATTTTAGATTTGACCAATATGACCATGACAGCCCCAAGTAAACCTCAAATTAGTAAAAGAACATGATATTCAGATACTCTGACCCCGAAAACTCCATAAATACATGAACTGTCATTTTAGCTCTTTTCCTTTTGGAACTACTATTGACCTGTAACTATCAGATGGCGGCCATTTTGGATTTGACCAATATTACCAGTATGACCCGAGGAGATAACAAATCGATGAAAGAATATCATAATCAGATTTTCTGACCCCGAAAACCCCATAAATGTATAAACTTTTATCATACTAACCCATTTTCTTTCGTAACTACACTTGACCTGTAACTATCAGCTGGTGGCCATTTTGGATTTGACCAATATGACCAGTATGGCAGCCCCAGGGAGATCTCAAATCGATGAAAGAATATCATAATCAGATTCTCTGACCCCGAAAACTCCATAAATATATAAACTTTTATCATACTAGCCCATTTCCTTTCGTAACTACACTTGACCTGTAACTATCAGATGGCGGCCATTTTGGATTTGCCCAATATGACCAGTATGGCAGCCCAAAGGAGACCTCAAATCGATGAAAAAAAATCAAAATCAGATTCTCTGACCCCCCAAACCCCATAAATATATAAACTATTATCATACAAGCGATTTTTCTTTTGGAACTATGCTTGACCTTTAACTCAGATGGCGGCCATTTTGGATTTGCCCAATATGGCATACCCAGATGGTGCCCTTCTTGGCGTCCAGCAGAAATCGTAAAGGTATGGTATAATCTACCTCTGGGCCAAATTTGGTGCTTTTAGAAGAATCTGCACCAAACAACCCCTATTTAGCCCTAACAGCCCCCACTATATTGAGGAGGGCTACTTGTTAAAGGGGTGGGGGAGCATTATCTAAATGACTAAATGAGAAAAAAACTAAGCCTTTGGAAATATGTCTACACTATACTTCTCTTTACTTACAGTGATTCTCAACCTTTCTACAAGTGATGATTTTTTTATTATTGGTCGGAAATGCCCCCCCCCCCTTGCACCAGCTTGAAATATGCTAGTATTGAAGCCCCATTGCACTAGTATGGCCAGGAGGGATTAGACCTCCCTGCATGGTCACTGGCAGGTGGTTATCTCATCAAATCAGCTCTCATTAAACAGAATAACTAGGGGATTATGGGGTACCAATGGTCACCGATTAGGCATTGTTTGCTATATAGAGGGCGCAAGTAGCTATACGTAGCGCAATGGGGATTTAAAGGTGACATCACCCTGAGCTCACCTGATTTGGGAGATGTTACTATCAGGATATCATCTGGTCGAAACTTGAAAGACTGAAGATCCTCCACCATCTCTGGAAGCACGTGACTTGGAAGGGTAATCCCCTTGTGCTGGTGGACCGTCACACGTGATTGGGACACAACGACGTCTGGTCCAGTCTCAGTCGCCATCTTGTTTTCTTTCTTTCGGAACTTTGATTAAAAACGATGGATAGATCGTGAAGTTCAGGCACCACAGATATGGCTCGATACGAAACTCCGTATTTTAATAATTCAGTTAAACGTAATCCTGGGTCAAAGATAACGTTGAACAGACTGAATTCCATTTTTTAATCTGATTTTGAACATTATCGACGGGTTCAAAATTGAGAAGAATACGTCAGTTTTATCTACAATTTCTTCTACTTTATCCTCATCCATTCACCGTTTTCAATCCTTATACCAGAGGCCATATACGTACATAATAAACACGCTTAAAACACACGTCTACACTGTCTAATAATAGTATTAACTGGTGAATAGTAGCCGCCCGTTCATTTGATTCGGTTTTCAAATTAACTTTCCAAATACATTCAATTATATTCAAGTTTTATTATGATTTTACACGTCACACCGAATGTACCTATCTGTACATACTGAGAGCCCTGTAACAGTTATTCTGCGACAAGTTAGTTGAGGTTTAGTTGAGGTTAAAAAGAAACAGAGATAAAACTCAATAAGCAAAAACTCCCGAAAACCTGCAGTACACTTTTGCGGAATAAACATTGCACTTACCTTACACAGAATACATCAAATTTGAACTTTGTTGTGAAGAAGGCACAAACGAGAATTACTCCACAATCTCCACTACACACTAAAGTTAGAAATATTGGAACGTTGTCGTGTTGAAGGCGCAAGCTAGAATGACTCCACAAATCTCCACTACACTCTATTAAGCCAGGGAGTATTTGTTCAAGCTCAATAAAACTCCGCAGCACCTACGAAGTATCCCTAATCTATAAAGTCTTGTTTGTATACAGTAGTCGCAAACGAATACGAATGTAAAAACCGCTTCGTGAGATGTTTAAAGCTTATCTGCCGTAGTTTACATGAGGGATTAGACCGCTCTGCAAGGTCACTGGACAGGTGGTTATCTCATCAACTCAGCTCTCAGTTAACATAAGAAAAAGAGGATCATGGGGGACCAATGGTCACCGATTAGGCATTGTTTGTTATATAGAGGGCGCAAGTAGCTACCAGTAGTGCAGTGGGCCTTTAAGTAAGAGCAAATAGAAGTAATTTCTAGTTTTCCGTCCCCTCATATATTGTGCTTGGGTGTGGGTGTGTGTATGTGTGAACAAAATGATATGTTTTTATTACTTTTTTACCTTGCGCTAAATACGGAATGTTATTTTCTTTTATATTAAATGTTATTATGTATTAATGTATTGATTGACCAGGGAGGACCCCCGCCCCCCGCCCCCCACCCCCCACTCCGGGGTCGGAATGACCGCATGCGTGTTACCAAAATGTCCGGTAAAGGGGTACTTTTCACGCACCAAAGTCCGGCTCGTACATAATACACAAAAAAGACTGTACACACCGGACTTAGGGGGTTATTTCAAAAGGAGGGAACACGCATATGCGTACCCTAAATAACACTGAGTGGGGGGGGGGAGGACCTCCCTGGATTGACTTAATCATCAGTGCTTAAAATTCATTAACTAGTTTCGGAGGCGGAGCGTGTGCATTATCATGAGAGGATTATCAATTGAAACCAATTACCGGAGCAATAATAATAGTACTCAAAAGTAATTACAATGTAAAGCCTTTAGAAACGTATTACATGTATTGAACTTTTATACGAATGTGACTATTATCATTATGTTACAAGATAAGTCAATACAACCGTAACTGGACAATGTGCAAAGTACAGCTTAACATCGATTGTAACTCTCGAGTCAATATTGATCAAAAGGGTTAAAGGGGTGTGTCTTTCACGTGGCCTGACTCGGAGCCAATCGGGTGACGAGTGACGTCATATATATCCCCCTGCGCATCCGCGAGCTTCTGGCCCCACGTTCCCTTCCAAATCATACTACGGTAGTCGGGGGGAAATTCCCTGAATTCGCGTCGTCGTGAAAACGGCAACGTGGGTCAGTATCCTCGGTATCCCTGATCATGCATGAAGTCGTTCGTCGTTCGTCTATGGCTGATCGTCTTTTGTCAATTCTGCTTGTTGCTACGGCAGGCAGCCAGATTAAACGAATGCGTTTAATGAAATTAAATATGGAAATGCAAGCAATGCAAGCAATGCAAGCATTACTTTAAACACACAGAAATTTGTAATTCCTCGCTCATTGTTCCTGAATGAGGTGTCATATAAATGGGTAGAATATGAACTTTCTAGAAATATGATTTTCACTTCGAAATTCAGATACCGTCCGTCAAATGACGTTTTGGCGCCCCTAACTACTCAAATTTAGCTATATTCCACAATCAGCTTTGTCCACCCCCAAACCATATGTGTGGTTTTGTCGAAAGCTGACTAACTTTAGTCAATGGTGTAATCCTCCGACTAATTATGGAATACTAAGTGTCCATATGAAGATGTTTTTGAATAATTTAATCTGTCACTAAACTAAAATAAAATGTAATAACATAATTAATAAACAACAATTTAACTATGAAATAATTATGTTATCATGGTAATTTTTTTTTCATATCCAATTTTTCAAAAATATATTCATATGGACACTTGGCATTCCATACTTAGTCGGAGGATTAAACCACAGACTAAAGTTAGTCCACTTTCGCGAATACCACCCATCGTTTCCGCCTGCACTAACATTTCGTCTTTTACTACTCCAGACCCTTCCGACGAAATACAACGATGAGCTTGCTCAAGCAATCGGAGCTGTACCAAGTTTCTGGAGACTTCTGTTGTCGGATTCTAGACTGGCGTACGATTTCTATTTCAGTCAAACCTATCTTACGTGATCCAGATAAGTGGGGCCACATTCTAGACCTGGGGCCCGTTTCATAAAACTTGTTATCTATAACAACTGCTAAATGTCTATGACAAATTTGCTCTCAGCCAATCAGATGCCATGATTTCGGTAGCTTATAACAGTAGCTTGTAACTTGATATCGATATCAAGTTTTATGAAACAGGGCCCAGATGCTTGTCAGAGGATACTGAAAAGTGGTGATGACGTGGTACATGGGATAGCAGTTAAAACGGTTCGCCCTAGCACACTGATACGTTTGAAAGAACCCCAGAGGAACAAGATGACCCCGATGAGGCTTGTAGCTTTGTGTTTCATCGGCTTCCTTATAGCAGTAACATTATGGTCATAGATGTTATAGTGTGGTACGGTATGTCACTAAAAAACAGCTCCCGTAGGATTTTTGAGCCAAAGTTGATTTTTTGTTGTTGCATTTTTGGATTCATCGGGGTCCAAGCTATCAGAAATTGGTGGGGTTCAAATGTTCCCGAAGACACCGAATTTCCCTATAGCGCGTTATATAAGCCATTTTTGCGCCAAATATGAACCCCCAGGAAATAAAGGAGGAGTCTGAAAAATTGAACCCCATCATTTTTGGCCAATTGGGTACCTTTTGAAGCCAAAACAGCAACAAAAATCCTACGGGATTACATACCATACCGCACTATTAGTATGGTCATGGAGTTTATTTTAAAGTTTTTCATCCCCGAGCCCCGTCGATTCGTTGACCCTTGTATTTGTTACGTGTTGTTAGGTAGGACAACCCATATTATTAGTCCTACCTAGCAACAACTAATGTATGCAATTTGAATTCTGAATATTGAGATATATTTATTCATAACAGGTGAATGAAATCAATCGTATCGAGATGCTTCACGAAGGCATATGCATACATTAGGTTGCATTACGAAAATTGCCTATTCGCACTAAATATCGCCATTGTTTAATGTTATCATCCAGGGGCAGATAACGAATTTTGTATAGAAAAAAAACGGGGGAAAAAGTTCGAAACATTGTCGACAAGAAAAGAATAACACATATTTAGGTGGTACTTTAGGACAATTTAAAAGGGGGACACATTTTCCTTTTAAGGTATGCTAGTTCCAGCTTTTCCTTGTCATATTCCAACTGTGAGGGGATTGAATGAACAATCCATTTCAGGGGATAGTACATATTACTCGTAACTATTTAAAGAAAATTAAAATCTCCCAAATTTATATCTCACCTTAAACCAGAAATCATCTTTCCCTTCAACTCACTCATTCTCTCAGTCACGCACTCTGGCAATCAACGTTTGGCCAATGATGACAATAAATTCTTGCAAGATGTATTTCTATACGTTTAACACGTCCCCAATGGTGTTCAGATGTAATGACCACACTATACGACTTTGTATACAGCTCATGTTTATGAAGATGATTTATTAATGTTTTGATAACAAATACGATTATTGCACTCAATAATTATGAACAGTTATATTTACAACGGAAGTACAGTAGAAAATATATACACTTTTATGTACACATTTTATATAATACACTTTTAATAGATCAAACTTTTAGGTCGTCTGACTATGGAGTGCGAAATAATCTAAAATTTTCTAATTTGAATTATTCGAAAATTCACATAGGCGACCACTATTGAATAGCATTGATATTTACGTATAAGATAATACAAATTAATTTAAAAAACTTGTATACATAAAGATATCTTCATTTGGGCAGCGTATATCAATACAGGTGGCGGTATACAGTATAAACCTAAACCCTCTTTAAATTGAAATTAGCTCAGTCAATTGAAGTCCAAAGGTTTAATAATACACAAAATAAACAGTCTATGCATAAATCCTATGGACTGTATCTGAAAAAGGATATAATTAACATTTGCTTGACTAGGATTTTTATATTTTTGAATATTTTTTATAAAGAACTTGAATGATTAAACTCTAAGCGATACTTATTTATCCGATTATGTATGGCATTTGACATTCATCGAAGTAATATTTCAAGTTTTAAGAATCAGCTCTGAATGGATGAAATTTTGTCTTTATAAATTAAAATTAAGACAATGGTGAAAATACAATACGTCCATAGATTATGAAATAAATGTGTGTATGCGTGGTGTGTGCGTGCGCGTATGTGGGAGACGGAGAAGGGCGGAGGGAGAGAGAGAGAGAGAGAGAGAGGTGAAAAAGAGGGGGGGGGGTTGGGGTGGGATGTGGCAAGGGGGTTAATGTGTCCACAATCGATGCCATATTGCAGCGATTCGTATACATTACACCGTGTTTTTTAAAGGGTAAAATGACATATTGAATTCATTCAAGGCGCATGCCTTAATTAGCATCAGTTCAACACTATGTATGGAGATATTAAAAATCAACTTGAGGCTCGTAGTGAAACTACAACAAGTACAACAAAATATTCACAATTGAATGACACACGCCCTTAAAACTAAAACAACAACAACAACAAAATTATAAAAGTGAACAAATATGGCAAGAAAACAACAACTCAACGATTTATCTAGAGCGGTGTACATCAAAAGTAATATTATAAGGTATTAAGGTACATTATGGAGATGATTGTGCTGTAAGATTAGAAATTGAATGATTTCAGTCTACTAGTCATGCAGCACAGTTAATGTGCAAAAGAAACATGGATTAAAAAACACACAAGAACAATAAAATTCTTCGATCGCCCATTTTATCGGCTGAAGGTTTTCTAGTCCAATTCAATCCAATACAAAAAGTATTAATTTGTAGCAACCACATAATTATGCATTTATGTATCACACAGCATCTATATAGTTTTACTGTGTAAATTGTTTCTAACATTATCATTAAAATATATTAAGATACATGTATTTTCATTTTTATTTGAAATTCTACTCGTCGTAATATCATTTTTTTGAAGAAGAAAATGAACCAGAATTTCAACTAGTGCCTTAACCTACAGGTTCTAAGCGCTCTACACATTGTACTTGTTGTCTTGTTGCAAAGTGAATCTGACTTCAGAAGTTTTGAATATTCAAATAACGTTATTAATATAATAGCATTGATATTTGTAATATCAATCTTTATAAATACAAAGTGAAAATATTCTACTCTAACTAATGTGTCATGCTGGAAAGCATTCCATGAAACAGAGAGGAAGAGTTAAAAAGCGGATGCAACACACTTCAAGACGGCGTACAGACGATTCCAGATTCCAGAGATCACTTCAGTTTTTCGGTGCTACCAACTAGCCGATTTCCCCCTCTTGCTCTAAGCCGAAGTTGAACCGATCCCCGAAATTGCACGAAATTAAATCGGCCAGATTTCGGAAATTTCCGGACGTCGTTGTTTGTTCCAACGTACAGTACCCCCAAGCAGTTTCCAATGCATTCGAAGCAGGCTACAACTAATTTATTATTAGACACCAACCAATCAGTGTAACGTTTACTGATGTCAGTTTTTATAACACTGATGCTGATTGGCCAGAACAATTGATCGTTACTATCATGTGCAACAATGATAGCCCCCCCCCCCCCCCCAGCAAAACAAAAATCCCCAGTAGATGACAGTCTTTAAGCCTTTCTTCAGTTAAAGTCATGTTATAATTTAATTTAATTTGTTTCATTTTCAATCATTCAATCATAGGTAATCATCGATTACAAGTTACATACCACCTTTTTGTACTTCTGACGATTCAGTTATTTCAATTCATTGTTATCAAAGCTTGGCAAATAGTAATAAATTGGAAGCCATTTTGGAAAGACTAGACATGTTATTGCAGATACCAACATATTTAGAATGGAATATATTACTATATCAATGTCTAACGAGTCTATTTAATTTACAAATGTTGCAATAACACAGAGCATTTTATCAACTCATTATTCAAAATGATTCATTTTCATCTTGAACAATGTATGTCAAAGATGTGAGATTTTTGGTATAAGCCACTAAAGACGAATAGACGAAGAGCAACCCTGCGAACACTCAAGATTGCGCGCGCAGTTAGTTGCTTGAGGATCAATTGGGAAAAGATCGGCATGTGCTATAGCTGTAGGGGACGTACTTTTGTGATCTTGAGGATTCGGAATGGCCCATTTTCTTCCTCTGTTCGGGAGTGATCTTCTTCCGCTTGAAGAATCCGATCTAAAGAGAGAGAAGGGGTTAGAAAGGTAACAAAAACAACTACCATTACTTCAAGCTACGGAAAACATGCATGGTAAACTACAACTAAGTTAGCAAGGAGTACATCGAGAAAAAAAACATGAGAAAGGAGAAAGAAAGAAAGTCCACGGTAATCAAAATATGAGACAAGGACACTTTTTTCTCTACATCTAAATTTGCTTACCAGATACATAGGATCACTTAACCAGAAAGATTGTCTTTGACACAATAATTATGATAAGACAGTCATTCATTAAACAAGTGACAGATTTTATCTTCTTCTAATTCTCGCATATTATTCGGTAATTGCAAAAAATCATCACGATGATCGTAACATACGAATAAATGACTATCTAATTTTCATAGGCTTTTCTACGACTTAAGTCCACTTAATCATAAAAAACTCATTTTTGTAAACTATTTCTGATGAGCAAAATTAAAAGTTAAGCGAAAGTGTTTGGTCTTATTCAATTCACGTGGAAGTGCCCAGGAGAATGTCTCTACAGCCATACAACGGCTCACCGACACCTCAAATATTTGGTCCACTTATTGGTCCATGTTTCTTTCTCAAATAGTGGGTCCACTTTTCCCTTATTATGGACTTTTAGATTTGCGTGGACTGATACGTGTGACGTCCATTCAAGGCAGTGCATTAAAAGGACGTCGATCGTAGCAATCCACGTTATCGTTGTGCAAATTTAAAAGTCCCTATTATGCCAGGCTTCTTTTCCCAATAGTTGGTCCATTATTTTCCTAAGTATTGGTCCATGTTTTCTGTCCCCATTAGTTGTTCCATTATTTTCTACAATTATTTTGTTTTCATCACACAATCCTAATACAGACACCACTACTGTATGTCTTCTAGTAGGAGGAAGTTAAGTACTGCATGCAAACGTTCCCATTAAGAGACTGGTTCAATATTTTCATAGTATTTACACTGTCAATGCGCACTAAAAATAATGAGAAAACTATAGCATTCTCTAACTGTATAATTAAGAAGCTTAGGTTACCAGGCACAAAAACATGCTTTTATTTCTCTATCTACCTACAGCAAATCAACTATTTACTCGCTATACAATCACGGTCAAGAACTAGGAGAAAACTAAGAAAAAATCCTTTTCGAGAAAGTTCATTTTTCTTCCTTTTCATATGACATCATATATCAGGAAAAATGAGCCAGGAATAACAAAGTTCTGTTTGTTTAAAGTAATGTTTGCATTTCCATTATTTGATTAAACGGATTCTTTTTGAATGGCTGCCTGCCGTAGCAACAAACAGAGTTGACAGAAGACTTAACTCCGTTTCGTTGACGATCAGTCATGCACAAAGAAGACAAAAGACTTGATATAATATTTCCCAAATGAATACAAAGTTGTGTAAAGTAATACCATGGTTTTAACACCTATTTTGGAAACAGAAATAAAGAAATAAATGAAAAATGCGGCATTTTTAATCAATCTCTTGATATCCAAGCTTATAACCATTTTCCTCTTTTATTTTAAGTCCATCCTTTTTCTTTTTCTTCCCTTTCTTGCTCACCTTCCACAAAATGAGAATTAAAAGTATAACAATAAGAAGTCCAACCGATGCAGCAACTATATATATCCAGATCGGAATGTGTTTCTTCTGTTCGTCTACTTCCACGTACTCGGATACATCCGTTGTGATCTGTAACACAGAGAAGACAAATTCTGATTTAGACCATTTTCGTAATATAATCCAATTTTATGCATAAATCTGCGTTAAATGCCTCTTAACAAATTATTTCATTCACCTCTTTCTTTCTCTCTCTCTCTCTCTTTCTCCTCACGCCCTTTCTATCACTTTATCTGACTTACCGTAAAATTAGCGGCAGGACGAACATCGAATGGAATGGCATAGTAGCTACCTTTAGTTACAGCTGAAGCACGCGATGATATCCTCAAATTTGTAAGGTTTACCTGCCCGAAAAAAGGATATACGAGTCAAGTAATTTTGCAAGTTATCACTCGAACTGGTGTAGTACTGGAAAACATAACGTATATAAAATGATGCATTTTTTAGACATCAGTCTATTTTTAATATCTTCTTACCTAGAAGTTTATAGCCAATGTGAAATTTAAATACTAGTAGAATAGAGGCTTCGACTTTGCATTTCAGAGAGTGTGAGAGAAGACGAAAATGAAGAGGAGGAGAAATACAAAGTTGGAAAGTAAGAGTAAGTGTAGTCCAGATGGATAAGAAAACGTTTATGAAATGAAATGAAAGAAAGGACGAGTCAAAGAGGTCGCGGAAAATAAAATTTGTGGGAGAATTAAAATCAATACACCAGGGATATAAAATAAATAACAAACAACAACAACAGTATCAACAGCAGCAACAGAAATAACAATACACTAAAACAACAGCAGCAACACACACACATCAATTAGCGTACTACAATTAAGGCAAATGTATTGGGCAAAATAAACAATTGAGGAGGCGCGTTAGCTCAGCCGGTAGAGCATGAAGTGGTCTCGTAATCCGGTGACCCGGGTTCGAAACCAAGGCGATGCGCTAGTGCCTTTTGGCAAGGCATTAATCCTCATCACCAGGTCCCTCGGAGAGGACTTAAAGCAGTCGGCCGTCTGGCTGCTTACTTCCAATCATTTATGCTTTCTTAGCAGTCAGGTAAAATAACCACCACCACATTCAACTACGAAAATGATTATAATTTACAGGTTTTTATGTCATTATTTTTTAAGTTGAGTAGATATCATCAGGTAGCATAATATTTACCTCAAGTAAAGTATTTATCCAGATTCTTGACTTGATATTTATAACGACTTCTCCTTTCGCTGTGCTCGTCGCTAGAAGGCTGTCCAGTCTGCATGTAATGGTTGCACAATTGCCCAGGGAGCAGCATTGCATATGGTGTGACGTCATAGCTGTGTTAGTATCCTTGCAATAAGATCGATCAGGGCGGGTCCCCGTATCCTCGTACATTACACCCGACTCCATCTACATAAATAACAACAAAACAAACAACATAATTCAAACTATAACGCTTATTATCGACATTTCAAGCACATTTTTCAAAGCATGGCAAAATTTTCTTTTCTTAGAATGCAGAATAATACTTCCTAATGCATGAAAAAACATGCAATGATTTTAGAATCAGTGGCGGATCGGAGAAAAGTATGTGGATTTTTAGTAAGAAAAAGCATAGGAAAAGTCCTAATAAAACCTGCTTTTCGGTATTGTCCGTCTTGTGCCCTCTTAAAATATTCCTTGATTTGGAACTGAAATTAATGATATTTGGAATGTATATATTATTACCAATAGAAGTCCCACAGTGTGTGAAAAGTCACACGTCTGCAATATACTCGAGTGTATGTCCCTTATTTTGGCGCCAATTTGGGATCCAATATATGGTGAACATTTAGGCGCCAAACCGTTTTTAACTTATCGAACAAATGCTACATAAACGGAAAAATTATTAATTGAATGATAATGCTCTGATATGTAGTAAGATAAAACCCAGAAAATAACATAGCAGATAGATTATTTTCACTGCAAACTCCTTTGTTTGACCAAACAATTCCTAGTCATGTGACCCGCGCTCCTCCAATCAAATGTCCCTCTTACCGGTAATTTCGCTGGGTTTACGTATGCATTGACAGTGCACATTTGGCCGTTGTTCATGGACGCCCTGGTGAGGAGCAGCAAAAGGGTGCCATTGTTTGTGAATAGAGGCCATTCAATATGGACGATGGTCGGACCAATGTGGGATGGTCCTTTATTGATGAGCTGAGTGGGAAAATGACAAGAACAAAAAACAGTTCAGAACCGAAGGAAAAGGCTTCAATAACAATCAAGTCCATGATCACTTTAGAAATTATTACTATAATCAAATTACATACGATTTCATTATTTTGTACCATATATAACAAATCATCATCAACTTTAATCAATGATTTCTCTCCAATCTGAAAGTCTATCTATCACTGTTATTAGCTAATTTAGCTAACCCTCCCCAAGAAACAAATGTTTTGTAGGTACATGTAAAAAAATGTATTTGAAAGCTTTTGAAATATAATGCACGATCATGACACAACTCGCTAATGATGATTTTATATGGCAAATATTAATCGAACAGCATTATGTTAAACGTAATCTACTGGCCCGAATAATCTGCAATCGTTATAGGACAAGGTTGGATGTGATCTTCTATAATAAAAAAATTAGCAGCAGTAATTTGAAAGAATGGTTTTTTCTTCAAAAATATCTTCATTTCGTCTTTAATAACGACATTAATAACATCGGCTGCTATCGACTCAAGCATTCTTGCTTATGATAGTTGGCCTCTGCATTTATCTTGATTATTTCCGGGATTATTTTTTACTTATCTCCATACTCTAAAGCTTTCAATTATGCATTTTTATTTGTGTGTATTTAAGTTGTCACTCTTTATGTAAATCAATTATATTATATATTGTTATTGTTATTTGAATGTTTTATATTTGATTTATCAATAAATGCAGAAACATCTGCTAAAAAAAACAAAAAAAAACCAGTGCGATTAGTGTTGTTAAAAAAGCTAAAGCTCAATGATTACCGAGAAATAATGACTGATTTCTGGTCCGACATCGTCGTAAGAATTGATGGTACGATCAAGAGGATAATGTTCGGGACGAAAGACGACCTCTTGAGGACTGGATACCCTGGAAAAGACAAAGAGAGAAAATAAAACATTCATATATTGATATATATATATATATATATATATATATATTCATAGTATGCCAATAGGATGCTTTTCTGTTGCCAAAGTTCAGTCCCCTCCCATATAGAGAACCGAAGTGCTAAAGTCATAATCGCTCGTCGTTTTTCTGCAATGCCACTGATTTCATCAATTCGCTTCCTTTTCTTTTTCTTCCTTCACTTCTTCACCTTCTCCAACTTAATATCAGGCGACGGGCCCGACCCCCTAGCAAAAAAACACTGGTAAAAAGAATAAGATGGTACCGTAAATATGTTTTAAACAAAAAAACTAAAACAGACCCCCCCCCCCCCCCCCCCCCCCTCCTGGGAAAACAATTAAACAAATCAAATAAGAAAGTATTTATTTTATTATTTTTTATTTATTTGACCTCTTAAAGTCACGTAGACCATATAAGTCACTGACGAAAAGGTTGTCAGTCCGAGGAGGGGGGGGTGGGGGAGGGGGGGGGGGGAGGGGGGGGAGGGGGGCAAGGGTAGGTGTTTTGCGGGTATAGATATCCGGTTGTACTGAAGCGATTTAAACTGAGTATTCTTACCCTATGAGCTCCATAGAGGCGACAATCTCGACTGGTATGAGGACATCCATGAGGTTGTCCCGTCGAGTGCTCTCCCGTTCTGCTTCAACACTATATAATAATAATAATGATAATAATAGTAATAATAATAATGGCTTCTTATAAAGCGCACAAGTCCGCCACATTGTGACGCTCCTGGTGCTGCCCGATTAATACCCTGGTTCTAGCAAGGCTCTCTAGCATTTCAAGGAATTAATTCCTGCCAGGACTGGTACCCATTTACATTACCTGGGTTGAGTGTGGCAAATGCAGATCAATGTCTCTCCAAAGGACATTACTGCCACATATAGAGCAGAAAACAATGAAGAAATTCACTTCTATAATATATGGCTATAGAAATAGATTCAAAGTCATATTGTAAAGGATGTGATTTTCTATGGGGCGAATCCACATCTTCAAGAGGGCAATAAATAAAATGCCATGCAGTTGATGAATACCCAACACAATCAATCAACTTTCAAGAACCCCCCTCCCTCCAAATGGTAACAACCCTCTCCGATCCTCAAAGAACGTGAATTTGCTTTTGATGCTCACGAGATTTTCACGTACTAAATGCAGAATAGAAGCAACCCTCGAATGACTGTGTATCTGTAAATGAAGAAACCCGACTCTTAATTAGGATAATGTTAATGAACAACTAATATATTACCTTTGAACTTGCATCGAAAAGGTCAAGAGGTCAACTTGTCCCGAAAGGTTCACATTCTCGAATTCAACACGAAGTTTTAGCTGCAAAAGAAAAAATTGTAGAAATGTTGAAAGCGAAAAACATAGAAGTACAAACGCACAGAGTAATTTGTATTATCATATCTAGATTTCTTATCTAATTGCCTCAGTAAAACTGTTTAAAAAAGGGAAATTGAAATGGAAAACATGAAGATGGAAAATCACAAGTAGAGCGTAACCGATGTGGTGAGATGCAAGTCGTAAAAATTTGTTTTTCATATTTTTAAATGCAAAATTGAAAAGAACCCCAAACCTTCCCTTTTAAGTGTTCAATGAACCTACCTCTGCACCTGCTGGTAGGGGATTCCCCACAGTGCACGTGACCAGGGAAAGCTGTACGTCATTGGAACACGAAGCGATGAAATCGTGAATCTGAGTTGGAAAAGATAAACTTTAAATGTTTTTATTTGTAATCTTATTAATTACAAACGAGAAAATCAATGAACAATAACTGTTATGGAGGAGATTTAGATATCCCCAATGAAATTGGAAGTTTCATAGAGAGAGAGAGAGAGAGAGAGAGAGGGAGTTCGTGTTCATGACCGACCCAATCAAATAAAATTCTCTTTTTTTGCTTTTCCCTTCCCTGCTTTGAATGAATATCCATTTGTTTATATCACAATATTGCTACACCTGCTACCATATTCTGTAACAATCGCGATTTACTGTTATATAGTTTAGGATAAATTATACATAAACAAACTTTGAACGTTGACAGTGTGACAATGTTTTAGTCACCACTTTCCTCTCTAAAACGGACCAAACTCTCGGCGTAGAGGTATATCTTATTCACCGGCTTATTCAGCAATCGGAGTTGTTGTGACTTCACACACATCTTCGCTAGCAGGTAGTTTACTTAAAACATGTCTGCAGTAGTTTGGCCAGGAGGGATTAGACCTCCCTGTCGTGGTCACTTACAGGTGGGTATCTCATCAAATCAGCTCTCAATTAACATAAAAAAAGGGGATTATGGGGGCCTAACGGGCACCGCTTAGGCATTATTTGCTATATAGAGGGCGCAAGTAGATACAAGTGGTGCAGACAGGCGTTAAGAATTCTATGTTGTGTCTTCTTGAATAGCAGCTCTGGAGGGGATTAATAGCAACTTATATGCGATTGATATCAACGGCAACTATGTACACAGGAGACTGCAAACTTGCGATTGATAAAAGAACTTGCGATTGACTTGGATCAATCGTATTTTGTAAGACGGGGCTCAGACCTTCTAATCACAAAATAATACCCCAGGAACGTGGTATTATACTCACCAGTCGCAGTTGTTCTGCTTTTTTAAAGAGAAGCTCTGGAGGGGTATGAATCTTGAGTCTTGATTGATAGGCATCCTCTCCTTGGTTTGTGATGGTGATAATCATGATGATGTTCTTCCTGTCCCCGACGAACAACTTTTCCACATTCCTAGAATTTGCGAAACAGCAAGTAAATAATGAGTTGTGAAGCAAAAGGTAATGAGTACATCTCTCTTTGTATTCCCTTTTATTTCTCGATTTTATCTCTTTTTGTTTCACCTCCTTTCTCCAAACCCCCAGTGAGCATTGCAATTCGGTGTCTTATTTAGTTATCTACCATGATTCCTCAAATATGCCTCAAACGTCAAAACATTAAACATAAAGCTGTGAAATATCATAATTGAAGATGGAAATGTTTATTTCAACCCAGCTTATGTTCCAAATGCTTTAAACAAGACTTTATTATTTTTTTCATTTCAATTTTTCTCCCAGAGTGGGGCGTTTTATTGAATATCAGTACAGTATACTTTGTATACATATATACCTATATTTCATTTTCAAAGCAGTAAATAAATCGTTACCCGTCGAAATTTGAAATCGACTCGCAGTTGTATATTTCCTTTTTTTTAAACAGAAAATGACAACAGTCAACTTACTTTGTGACAGCAAGTCTCAGATCTGGGACACAGGTGAGATTCTGGCAATTTCTCAGGATAGGAACCTACAATAAAGAGAATCATAAGAATAAGAAAAAAAAGCTTCCAGAATATCGCAAATCACTGGAGAGAGAGATTTATCTGATTGGTAACGATGATTGGGCAAACGAACTTTAGACACAAAGGACTTTTCGTTCAATTCAGTTTAGTTCACTCTGTTTCTTATATTTAACATTTCAAAGTAACTATATTATCTACAAGTAGAATATAGCATTACAAAGATGTACAGTAAACATTTAAACGTACAATCATTATGTCATCATAGACCGTTGATGGAAATAGCGCCAGCTACGATGAGAAGCCAGCGTGTGATATTGATGTTTCAGTGCAAACGTGTGTCGTGAACCATGCTGCCCTAAAACAAGCGAAAACTTACTAAATATATTTATACCGATCCGTCTCAAAATAAATTTTTTCTAAGCAATCAATTTCTCTCTCTTCTTGCTCTTAAATGGTAGGTATGGAAAAACACAAATCTCTATAACAGACAATTAAATTAACAAAATATATATGCAAATTAAAGGCGCTCATTTACTAAAAATAGAATAAGAGATAAGGCTCCATGATGAAAACAAATACCTCGACTTAGAGAAAGAAAGACATTAACTACATATATTCTTACACAAAGTTAACTCCTTCTGGCTCTCAACATGTTCTACCATTGGCGTCAACGCCAGAAGGTCTTACCGTTAGTGATGTTGATGCAGGGATGTTCTTGTTGAGGATAGGTTGTATATCAGCTGGTCTGAACAGTGTACTGTTGACCTGGTCTGCAATGACGAGGCGATAATCGGCTCTCATGGTGATGGGTGTGAGCTTGTCTTGAATCGAATTCTTTTAGGAGAAGAAGAACAAATGAAAATCTTATTACTAATGTTCTTTTGCAAGACATTAATCTACACTTGCCACTCTCCACCCAGTTGTTAAATGGGTACCGGTAGGAAGGAATTCCTTGAAGGCTGTGAGCGCCGAAATCGGCAGCCTAGCATAGCCGGGAGCGCCTTGAGGACCTTGCAAGGTCGATACGTGCACTATATAAGACACCAATAGTACTATTATTATTATTATTATTATAAGGAAAATAAGGAAATTCATTATGAATTGTAAATCCAGGGATATGAGAGTAAACTCTCATATCCCTGGTAAATCTACAGTTTTGAGAGCGATGAAGAATAAGACCTGGCAGATTTAAATCAAACTAATGCAACATATAATTCAGTTCTATAAGTAAAATAATGTCCGTTGCCGCCCACATCATGATACAAGTGCCCTCTATGATGTAGGCTTAGGAGCAGTCAAATACAAATTTTAATGGGGCTTTTTTTGGGGGGGGGGGAGGGGGGGGGGGAGGGGGGGGGGGGTGCTTGGATTTATTTTCTATATGTCACTCGCAAATTGTTCATCTTATTTTTTGAGGGGCTGAATTTTTGTCTTCTTCCTGGGTGGGAGGGGGGGGGGGGGTTGAGCCCCAAATCGCCCTCTGGAACTGGTTCTGCCTAGGTTACGCCACTGGGATCTACGGATGCTCACCGGGATGTATGCAACATGAGAGAGACATATTTCAGACCCAGTAGAAATATTGACGCGATCTCGGATCCCGGCAGAGTCGGGTTGGTCAAGCAATTCAAAGTAACACCGCTGACTGACAGGAAGCTTAGCATCGGCAATTAAGTCATAATCCAGAACTAAAAAGGAAACAAAAATATATGAAAGGGATGATGTATACATGGTTTGCATATCGCCTGCTGAGAGCATAAAGGTCATTAAAATCAGGGGCGGTTTTGGACTGAAATCCGTTGGAGGAATTAACTGTTTTCTTGTGTACCTTTGGATCGACCAGCCCTAAGACTACAAACGGACCGGACCTCAAGTCAAAATATCCCTCGCGAGGATAGATCCTCAAACAAAGCCCTGTTGCCAATCCGCCCTGACTGTAATGTGTGTTAAACGCGATTAGTTTCTTGATCAGCCTCTTGGTTTTCACCAGAAGATATGATAATTATAATTGACAAACATTATAGTAGGTAAACTTCAGTTTCGTTTTTTTTTTGTTTCAGCTTAGTTCATTTCAAATTGCACATATTCATTTCTTATAACATAAGCAATAAAACCGATAAGAATGAAAACAATTGTTCTTTTGATAGGTCTAACTATACATACGATTATATCAGTCACTAGAAGTAACAATACATTCAAAATAAAATGCGGACATATCAGTACAATTGCATTGTATTTAAACTAAAATTAGACAAATATATTGGAGTGAAATATAGGGAAATTTAGTAAAAAGCTAAGCTTGTATATTGTAAATTCCCTTGTATAGATAACTTTAGAAACTTTGCGTTTATACGAGAACTAAGAAGGGTATTGGAAAATGATATTACACGTTGTAGTTCGTGAGTTGTGCGAAAAAGTGGGCACTTCGACTAAGTGGATCTTCTAAATCGGAAAAATAGATTAATATTATAGAGAGGGGAAGAGAGGGATAGGGGAAGAGAAACAAATATAGAAGGATAGAGAGATAAAGAGAGAGAGAGAGAGAGAGAGAGAGAGAGAGAGAGAGAGAGAGGGGTAATGAGAGAGAGAGGGAGAGAGAATATATTAGCATTGCAGAGATTGCAAATGAAAGGGACAGATATTCTAATCACTAAAAAAACCTTAGATGGGTACTTACAAATTTCCTGTGGTATATTTATCCCGTCGAACGACAAACAGAGCGTCACATTGAATCTATTCCATGAGAAACATAAAAAGGGATGAGACCAATGAAACATTTAAAAGAAGAATATTAAAATCCTTGTAACACAAACGTTTAGAAATTTACAGAGCTAGCTTTATTACAATATATAAACTTATTGCATTTCCTACTGACGGTACATGTAGGTCCTTTAATTATTCATAATAAGAATATTGGTACGAGCACATTTTCCTATTCAGAACTAATAAAATACATAACAGTACATCCCTACATGTCACAAGAATATAACTACAAATTGCACTAGCAAATGAAGTGCATAGGAATACAATTTGTAGAAGTCACCTTCTCCGCAAAAAATACTAGTTTTAATAAGCCACAGACATAACAAATCAAAGAAGAATAATCTGTAATTTTGATAAATTTTTAAACTTGGGGTCTGGCTCTGTTTTTGAAGAGGAGAAGTCACCTCCTTTTCTTTGATTAATTGGCAATAAGCAATGGCCTGGCGTGGTATACAAACATTGCGGGTTCACTGGTTTTAAAGGAGACACCAGGGCACCGTTTCACAAAACTTGTCATCAGTGACTAGTGATATCCTTGCTTCTGAATGGTTATCCGCAGATTTGCCACTGATTATTGTCATTTGTCATTGAAAAAAAGCTTAGTGAAACGGGTCCCAGAAGTGACAAGGGGATGTCTATGAAATGTGATATAGCTAGGCATCGAGTTTGGGGTTTGAAGGGGTAGTATTATCTTAGTTTGACATTGTTCTCCTATTTTTTTGAATCTACGTAAACGGTCGGAAAGACTTTCAAGAAATGAACTCGATGCCATTTCTAAAACATTGTTGTATATCCCGTAGAAATAATATTTGGATTAACGTTTTACTTAATCATCCAGGTCAGACATTAAATTATTACGGTGATGGAGAAGGCAATTGAAATAGCATTAGGTTGATTTTTTGAAAGTCTCGGTGGTCGTGTTTTTTTCTTTCTCTTTATTTGTTCGCAATAACAAGGGCGGGGGCAATTGCCCCAGTACCCGTGGAGCTACGCCACTGTCATTAAATCCCGTCTGCACTAGTTTGGCATGGAGAGATAAGACATCCCTGCGAGGTCACTGACAGGTGGTTATCTCATCAAATCAGCTCTCAATTAACATAAGAAAAAGAGGATCACGGGGGGACCAACTGTCACCGATTAGGCATTGTTTGCTATATGGAGGGCGCAAATAGCTATAAGTAATACAGTGGGGCTTTAAGGAGGACTCACCCGAGTACCCAGGCACCGCTAGGAAGCCGGTATTGGCGTTCTTTGAGTCGAATTCCCTTCAGATCAACGCTGAGATGTGCGGAGACATCCACCACCGGTCTCGACCTGGTAATTGTACAGATAGAAATAATGAAATAGTGCATTCTTACAAATTCCAATCAAAATGGCATAGTGAAGATTGCAAGAGATTAAAGATAAACTTGAGTTTTGGTACAAAAAAGAAAATGAATTCTCTCAGAATCTAACGAAATTTACACTGAATGTTCAAGATTGTAAATAAATGTCATGTGCCAAACAATTTTGGAAGAAAAGGTATACTGGCTGAGTAATGAGCATAGAAAGATAAGGAAATCAGGGTAGTACTAGCCCTGTGATGGTTACTTTACCAAGACTCTGCCAAATTTATGATGATTTTGATGACTCCAGAACCTTGCATTACACACCATTACTTACATGCTATATGATCAACTTTTCTGATCCATTCCACACCTTTTCTTTCACAATGCAATCGCATTACCAGAACTCAAGTTTATCTTTAACACAAATAGTTCAAGTAACCTTAATATCTAGGAAAATTAGAATGCTATCAATAATAGCTCTTTTCTCTTTGGGATCAATTTGAAGAATATTTCTTACATACCACTTCTCCGGTAATAAGTGCACGTCGTTTCAGTTCGTGCGACCAGTGACATATCCCTTAGGCAACGATTTTGACAAGTTCCCTTTATCTATTTATTATGGATTTATTGCGGATATAATTTTTGTCCCTATAATAGCATGATTATTTTTTGTAATCAAATCGCTGAAAACCCAACTGACTGTTTGCTTGTGAGTATTCCTACGCCATCTACGGTAAATGTTGCAATATAACACTATAATCTTCAGGGAGTAGCTCCAGAAATGGTCGTAATTGACACCGATGACATTGGCAACAAACATCTACTTATCATGACCTTAAAATGTTTTCATTGAAAAAGGAAGAAAACATGAATAAAAAGTAAAAAGACAATCTTGGCCTAATCATATGCTAATGATAAGGTGTTATAGTTTAAGATTAGTGAATAAATTAGATAAATGTATCAGAAGGTATTAGATACACGAGAAGATTATCTTCCCAACTTAACCATGAAAACGACAATTAAAGCGTTTGTTTCCTCCGTTTATCGTTTCGAACGGTACATGAAAAGAGCTCAATAGCGCGTGTGTGTCTACCTTTCAAATCCTATGTAAAGCTCAAATCAGGGCATGCGTAACTGCTGGTTGTTAATGCCAGACTTCATGTAAACAACATTTGTTTTACATGCTGGTGGTACTCAGATGGTATACCTATACCTATACTTTGCATGTTAAGTGTTTTTGATTGTGTCTGAAAGTTATCCGTTTTCAAAGGGTTAATCCGTGCTGTACATCCAGAATATCGTGCCGGCTATGCAAGCAAAAGTATTATTTGAGAGAGGTTTATCGAACTGGATGTGTGAAAAATACCACCACCAACAACAAAAACAAACAACGAACAAAAGAAAAAAAAGAAGAAGAAGAAGAATGCTATACATACCTAAACAAAGCTACCGTTGACGCCTTGTACATCCCTACAACTAAATCTGTATGAGAAAAAGAAGCAAGGTGGAATGGTTGAATTAGGGCCTTTGTTGAACACCTTTAGAATGTCACATTCTCAAGAAACATATATCAGGACGTATCAATTGTTCATATATTTAAAAAAATACAAAAATTGGCAAGTGTATGACTAATTTATTTGTTATAAGTGTGCTTGCTAAAAGTAGAAATGATAAAATCGGAGAAATTGAAAACCTGAAACGTACCAGGATACTGATTATTATCCATGTCCATTCCAGACGAGAGGGAGAAGCCAAAGGTCGGGAGGGTCAGCCCTAAGGTCAAAGGGTCAAGTACCTGCAACATACAACGAATAAGATACTCTGGTTAAATACAAGTTCAAGTTTGAAGTCATGAAATCATAAGATGGATTTCGGCTACAAATTATTATTTGTCAAATTACTGCTGTCTTAATTTTAATTGTGTACCTCTCTCTACAGTAAACATTTTCTGTCCCTGTCATTTTTTCAAGTCTCCCAGGAACATATTTTTTTACAAGCTCTGCTTTTCTATAGGTTCCTGCACATTTCACAGTTTGTACTTTTGTCTGGGTTTCCTTTAAATGATATTAGTTGTCAAACAAATGTGATGACATGTAACTTTGTAGTCTGATTACCTTGTCAATTACTATAATCATTTAAAAAAAAATTATGAAACAATATGTCTTTTATGTATATTTTGTTATCTGTATTATATCTGCAAGTAAAATGTGAAACCAATAAACTCAACTCAACTCAACCACTTGCGAAATGTCTCGGAGTTTCCATGGAGTTTCCATTTTGTAGAATGATTTCCTTTGCGCCACAAGTACAGACTTTGGCAATAGGAGGTCTGAAGACTGTAGAAACAATGGTATAATCTAAGGGTGGGGGAGGGGGTGGGAGGGTGGTGTGTTAATTTTGCGTTACTCGGTGAATGAAATAAGCGTTAACAAGAGTTAACGGATTTGGGTAGTAGGGTGCAGGAGAGGCCAAAACTTCTTTTCGACCCCGTCCCCTCCTCCCCTTTCCGTGTACCCCCTTTTCTATGTTCCCATATTTCCTTCTTTTATTCATCACTTGACAGGCGGGGGGGGGGGGGGGTATCCTTGCGCCCCTGTATCTACGCCAATGATGGTTACCTGTGTTGCTGACTGGTAGAGGCCCTGTCTTCCAGAGCTGTGAAAGATATACACCCGTCCAAGACCCGTTTCACCATCATGAGGGGCTCCTATGGCTAAATCTGCAAAGAGACGTCAACAACATGATGGTGATAATCATCATGATGTTTCAAAGACATTAAGAAACCCATCAAACTTTCTTGTAACCTTAACAATGAGTTTGTCACAGCATTTATAGTCAATGCAGACAACGAGGCATGCGTAGCGTTGGTCCAGCCGCGCCCCACCCCAAATCCTGCACTAGAGGGGATGAGGGGGGGGGGGGGATTTGAAATAGATGTAATATAACAAAACAAGATTATATTATAGAGGATGATGATGTGGGGAAAAAGACGGATCATCTTTTTATTTCATGCCTTCTGTCCACTTTCCCTTTCTTTTGAATTGAATTGACTTGCAGAAGGTTATTATTGTACTATAAAACACTTTCGCATCTTGATATTTTTGAGGTGGAATTTACAGTTTGAATTTCCCTTTCTCTTTCAAAGATTTTTCTTTCAATGATTTTTGCTGCTGTTTGATGATGTAATAGTTTGTTTTTTTGTAACCAAGGCCTGCCTCATCACTATCAATAATTTTCTGTCTTAGGGCTCTGCAGTCTTAATATTTACCTCGGGAGACCTACCATAATTGTAGTGGGTACTCATTTACTTCACTTGGGTGGAGAGTGGCAAATGTAGATTGATGTACTGAAGAAAGGATTTCCTTTTAGATAATAGGTGTTTTATAAACTAGACGTACCTTTGAATCCGTCTTGGTTGACGTCTCCCAGTGGAGCTATAGAGAAACCGAACCGACCTCCAGCTTGTCTGCCTGTCAGTATCTGTGGTGCTTCGAAGGTACCCTGCATGATACACAAAATGACGGTTTGTTCCCTTATTTCTTTAACAATCATTTTACACTTTATATACTTACATCTAAGAATGGAAGACCTCAGAAGGGTCACTTTCTCATTTGATTGCAAACTGCAAAATAAACAACGTCATTATTCAAGACAGTCATGTTTACTTCAAGTTTATGTGATTTTTTGTTTGGTATACGACTGTTCAATTTTCCTAGAGTTAAACAAAGAAATCTCCTACTAGAGGGACAGACATGTACCTTAAAGATTAATTTTACAACAAATCATCCACAAAATGTATTTTGTATTTATTTATTTCTAATCTAATGTATGAGTTTAATAATGTTATTATGCATAGTCTAGTCTATCGGTAAGTATGGGTTACTCCAAAAAAGGTAGAATCACTCCAAGATTTATGCGTTTGAAAGAATGTTACCACTCACATCGCCGTTATTTTGATATATATAAACCCGGCCAACGTCGTGTCGCTTGTCTTCCATGTTACTATACATAGGCGCTGTGACGATCAACTCATCAAAGCTAAGGAAAAAAAGAGAAGTAAATTAATATTAATTCATCATACAGATTTTAATGATTGATAAGGTGACGGACAAAAGAAATGAAAATGAAATAATGCCGGTGAGCACAAATTCTAAATAGTTCATGGTGTTTTTTATTAGTAAAATTGTATTCGTAATCAAGGAAAGCTATAAAAACTACACATTTTACTTATTTTCAAACTTCTCGTGGAGGTGGAGGGGGTGGGGGTGGGGGGGGGGGGGGGCAGTGGGGACATCCAAAAAGACAGACAAAACAGAAGGATACATAACAAAATATAAGAATAAGAAAGGTCCAAGAGGTCTACAATTCCGACGGCCTACGAGACCGAGGGCCTAAGGACCGAAAAAGCAATACATCATGATAGATGTCCCCGGGGCAGAGTATCAATCACCGCCTCACAACCTATGTAAGAAGGTGCTTGCTTTCATAGCAGATTAATGAAGTAAACATCAACACAAACAACAAACAAACATAGACACACTAACCATAACAACAACAATAAAAACCAAAAGCTTTACCCGTCGCCGGTAAGGTCTGATCCCGTCGCCGAGTGCCCAAAGTACTCTCCCATCTGTGATCCTTGCATCACGATTATCTCTGACAAGGAAACATCTAAAATAGAAACCTGTATGACAAGAACAAGAACATTCAGTATTAAATTGGTTTCATCAAAACTGGTTCTGGAAAACGTAAACAAATAATCTTTTGCACGTTATTTTTTATATTTTATGTGAAAGAATATCATATCAGCAATGTAACAACAACAACAAATGCATCAAAACCCTTATATTCAAGATGCGACCAAAATAGTACGTCTTTAAAACTTTGGACCAAAAGCGATACCACATGTGTGTGTAGTCCAACGATATTCATGATCGTATGTAGTGCCTTTCATTGTTTGAGGGGTTACCATAAAACATATGTAACTATAAAGAACATAACAAATAATTTACTTTTCACTGGGAAATAATCATTATCTATAAACAATAGTTTAGCGAGAAAAAAGAACATTGCCTTTTTTTTATAACGCTCATATCAACCAGGCAGTATTTTTAAGTGCGTCGTTTGGTTTCCTATTATGACTACACCAATGTTATTTTTTTTGTGACATTAAACAGCAAATGTATTCTGGAAATATAAAACATAAACCAGAAAATATGATAGATGATAAGAGTTGCCTGTTGGATATACCAGGGGAGTGTCTCACAAAAACTAAGATCGATTTTAAGTTGGACTTAACTATGACAGGCTATTCATGTCACTGGTTGCTCTCACTATTGGTTTCTCAATTATGATCTTTATATAACGTTTTTTCCTTCAATAATAAACTATAACAAAATGTAAATTATTTAGATTTGTGACCATGATTTGTACGTCCCTTGAGCAACCAATGCCATGAATGGTTAGAGAAACTAGTGGCATGAACAGCCCGCCATAGTTAAGTCCAACTTAAAGTTGATCTTAGTCTTTGTGAAACACTCCCCAGGTTCACTATAAAACATACTGGCTAAAAATCGTATAAAGCTGACTCAATCAACTATGGAAATACGAGCTGTTGAATTATGCATTATGTAATAGAGACACAAGAAGCCCCGTGGCAACCTCTAGTGAACTGAATCAGAAGAAAGTTATTTTGGAAGCAAATATAGATTAGCAAATATAGATTATGTGTTGCCCCATGCACCTGGTTTGGTGTCAGTGACCTCAGCGTACCTGATCCCTAATCCGAAGATGATTGGCAATATCCAATCGCCTATATCATCCTAAACTCGTACACTTCTTTATAATCACAAACCTATTTCAAATCAATGTTCAAATTCAGATTCATTAATCTAATATTTAATTGTTTTAATTTTCATATCATAAATTACATAATATAAATATATTTATCCTCGTATATCCTCGTATTTCGCCAATTTTGAGAAAAGGGACTTAGTATTTTTCAATATGGTTAAGTTTTGCTCAAGCACTCGTAAAGTGTGATCATCAATGGATATTATACCTAGGTTGGACATCGAGTTTCTCAAAGTTGGTCGGACTCATCATTGCCCTCACGATGGACAGATTTTAACATTTAAAGATATAGATCGGTAGTGGTAAAATTGCGGTTCAATAATTTTGGGTGCAAAATATCCATTCAATAGTGTTTAAATATTTCAGCCTAAATTTGCAAAAAAGCAGACATAAACGCCCAAATGTTCAATGTTGAAGTGCATTCGCGATATCTATCCAGGCCGGATCGATATGATAATTGACCAAATATATTAATTAGTAGGCGGTTTCATCACGTATTAGTCAAAACATATTCTTTCACATGATTGGTAATAAGAGCTTCCATTTCATTTTTTTGAGAGAGGGGCGTTTCCAAAACTAGTCTATCCCTTTAATCAAGAGTGTAGTGAGTAAACACCCCCGTTGAGGAAACCACTGACTAACTGAACCCCTTCATGACTATAACCCTATACAAACCATGGGGAAGCATTGACTCAGCATGGCTCTATTCCAGTATAAGTATGAGTGTAGCCCATCGAATTATGTTTGCGTTCGATGATAATAGGGACTTTTAGATTCTGCACGACGAGAACCTGGACTGCCCTTTTAAGGCACTGGCAGTGACGTCACGTTGCCTTAAAAGGGCAGTACACGTTCTCGTCGTGCAGAATCTAAAAGTCCCTAATAGCTTCAGACAAATTATTGACTCACCATGCCTCTATTGAGGGCTCCGCGGGGCGCCCCGACTATGTACTCGTTCAGGGTGTCCCCATCAAAATCACCGAATGACACGGAATAACCTGTAGGAGGCGAGAGCAAGAATAGATGACTGTCAGATCGATGATATGGAAATATAGAAGTACGTTTTCGACATGGATAACTAGACATTAAACAAATATACCATGCACTGAGAGGCTCCAGTTGAAATTATGGATCGAGGTGGCAGGAATAAAACTTTTTCTGTCGCCGAGGAATCCATAATTTCACTAGTGCCTTGAAATAATGCATAATATATTTGTTTTATATTTTTCAAGCCAACCTTCATACAAATAATTTTTTATATTTTTATTTCTGTCACCAAGGAATCTATGATCGATCGCATATCTGTTATCCATGGTATAGTGCACTATTCCATGGATGATGTCATGGTAAAGCACACTTTTCTCATCGGTAACATCATCGCAATGTTATGTTTGGTCACATGATGCTATGTTGAAAACTTATCTTTTCCCCTTTGTGATCTATGTGATCTACTCTCTGTGAAACTGTACATTTTCTGTCCTCTTTTTTAAAAAATATTTGTATGTTTAAGCGCTATGGTACTTATTGTTTTTAGCGCTCCTCAATATTCGATATCATTATTATTAATGAACATACCTTTGTAATCACTTTCCTGTAGATTCTTAGGCTCTCGTGATGAATATGTACCGAGTGATTCATAGAGGGCTGCAACGTGGACTTGACCTGCAAGAGAAAGATAGTAAAGATGTACATCTCATGACAAATTCCATAACTTTTTTTTGAAATTAATTGCATAATTGTACAATAGTATCGTATTCGCAATGATTATGTTGTTCTTAAATTCTCCATTATATCGTCCATTTGTTCGAAATTGAATCTTTAAAAAAAAAATATATATATATTTTTGAGTTTGTTATCATTCCGTTGAACATTTCTCTCTCTCTCTTTCTCTCTCTCTTTCTCTCTCTCCCTATCTATCTTTCTCTCTCTTTTTTCACCTCCTCCTCTATCTCTCTCACTCTCCCTACCCTCTCTCTATTTCCCCCTAAACAACATTGAACACATGATTTATGGAGCTACATGCATGCATCATATACACAGTACGATATTTATAAAAAAAAATATCATCATCATTCTTACAAGAATCAGGTTTACACAAGTTGAATGTTGCTTCGTGACATCTGCCACGTCTGAATGCCAATCATGTCATGTTTTCATAAAATATATTTTGATTTAGCACATCTGACATAAAACCAATAAACAACCGAAGTATAGGCATGCCTTTAAAAAAATGGCATCGATATGATTATAGATAATAAAAAAGTCATACAATGAAACTTGCTGGCACATGGCAAACTTAACGTTGTTGCTGCACAATACTAAACTTTGAAAGCCCTGCAGTATTTGACGTTTAATAACATTTGAATAATATATATTAAACTGATACACACTTTCTTTAATATAAAGCAAAGCTCTGAACTTTACCTTTTCCTTTGAAGTTTCCTACAGCTCCCATGAGTATTTCATCCTCCGAAACTGCTGCACTTAGACCTAGCTGGCAGGACAACAACTTGGTCGAATCTGTAAGAGATAGAATCACAGTGTATCCTCATCGTTATCATCATAGTCAAAATAATAGTGATGGTGATGATAATGTTATTGATAACAAAAAAGATTATGATGACGATGATGATGATGATGATAAAGATAAATATACAAATAGGACTATTACTAATACTAATGCTTGCCATTGTGTGCGCGTGCGTGGGGGGGGGGGGGGGGGGGGAGAGATGAATATTTTAATAATAAATATCATATTTTCTTTTCTTTGTATTTATCACAGTCATTACAGATGATTCATCGTTTGGTTCACGAAATGGTTTCATACTTTCCCGAACATTTGCAGTCGTTTTAAGATTGATGTTGCATGATGATATTATTTTGACTTTACCCATGCAAACAATGACATTTAGAGAAGGAGAAACTGTATGAGGCGCCGTTTGTAAACTTATTATTTAGACAAATTATATGTTATATAATCATTATTTAACAAATAATAACCATTATTTACATATAATGCAAGAAAATGTACATTTTTATTTGTATATAATTCTTAACATATTTTTATTATTTATAAATAATTACAATTCATACTTCATTATTTATAAATAATTACAATTCACACTTTCATTATTTATATATAATGAAAAGCGTATTTCCATTATATATATATATAATTGCCATTATTTATAAATAATTACAATTCACACTTTCATTATTTATATATAATGAAAAGCGTATTTCCATTATATAACATATAATGAAAAGCACATTTCCATTATATAATATATAATGAAAAGCCATTTCCATTATATAATATATAATGAAAAGCGTATTTCCATTATATAATATATAATGAAAATCACATTTCCATTATATAATATATAATGAAAAGCGTATTTCCATTATATAATATATAATGAAAAGCACATTTCCATTATATAATATATAATGAAAAGCGTATTTCCATTATATAATATATAATGAAAGGTACATTCCATTATATAATATATAATGAAAAGCACATTTCAATTATATAATATATAATGAAAGGCGTATTTCCATTATATAATATATAATGAAAAGCACGTTTCCATTATATAATATATAATGAACAGCGCATTTCCATTATATAATATATAATGAAAAGCGCATTTCCATTATATATTAAATAATGATTGTGTATGCAAATTTAAATGGTTGGTAACGCCCATAATATGAATATTCATGACTTGACTGCTATTATTTACCTCTATTCCAGGCACCTTTCCATTTTGTGTTCTTTGTGCATTCTTATCAGAAATCCTACGTGCGGTAAATAAGTCTCTGTATCACTATTCTCCTTCTTATTTGTATGCAGATTTGGGTATAATGATTGATAACTGTAATCATCCTCATTATTTTAATAAGAAATTTTTCTATCTGTGATGGAAGTTATTATGTACGATTGCCTGATCTGAAGACAAGACTTTCGCTGCATGCATATTTAATGTATGACGTCACCCACACAGAGTGAGAGCTCGAGATTTTCTTTAAAAGTTTGATGGTGAGTACAGCTGTAATTACGTTCAAATCTCGTAAATTGAATCATATTTATAAGCATATCTGCTGTAGGTATGAATCTGCTGATTTGTCTGTACATTATGAAGTGGTTTAAAATGGTTATATCTGATGAATTTAGGAGTAATGTACACTCGTACTTTTGATTCTTTATTTATCGTCGTGAGAAATATTTCAGCTCGACTGCCATCGTCACTCCTTGATCCTTGGCCCAAACTTTCGGGCGAGACCCTCTCTGAAAATTAGATACGAGTATAGGCCTAGGGTCTATAGGCAGATCACTTCACTAGCGCTAGCGGTAGCTGCATCAATGATCCAAGCTTTTTGTTACTTTTAGGTCCAACTGTTGAATAACTTCTTTCATAGTTGGGTCAGAAGAAAGTTAATAGCTAACACTAAAAAGCATGGTCACAGTTGACATGAGTTGTGAACAAGCGCCAAAATTTGGACCAGATACCGAGATAGTTAGACGAGTACGAGAGTAGAAAATTTGAGGCCTTGGCCTACAGACCAGTAAATAATTGGACTACATGCATGTGAACAGGCGCGGATCCAGGATTTCTTAGGGGGGGGGCCCAAATTTGAAATTATGCAAGCCAAATATTTGTACGTAATAGTGACACCGGTGCGCAGTGGCGAAATGAGCAAAAACGGGGGGGGGGGGGAGACAAAAAAATCTGCACCACCCCACTCTTACATGCAGGCCCGGCTAAACGTTTCTCTAAGTAGGTGGGGGGGGGGGGGGGGGGGAGGTATTTACGATCAGGTAGAGCGTTGTGAAATTGGCGTGGTGTCTAAGGGCGAAGAACCTGCTGGGGTCAAGGGGTGGAACCCCCAGAAGCTCAGGGGTATAGGCATTTAATTACGGTCATATGAGCATATTTTGAAACCTTATTTGTAACATCGGCAGGACACAAATTAATTGGTGTGGGGTCCAGGGGGCAGAGCCCCCAGAAGCTCAGGGGTTTTATACATTACATTACCTTCAGATGAGCATATTTGTATACCTTGCACTGGTTACGAATTGATGTGGGGTTTTTAGGTGATAGATAATGGTCAGATGAGCATCCAGGGGCCTGCCTTATGGCCATTGGTTGGGTTCAGGGGACAGAGCCCCGGAAGCTCAGGGGTTTAGGCATTTAATTACGGTCAGATGAACATATTATGATCCCTTATTTGTGACACTGGCAGGACACTAATTGGCATCACTATTCTTTCTTTCTTTAAGAATTTGCCATTGTCCCACAAATGCATTAAAAAGTATAATTTATTAAACATTGAGGACAAATCTCAGAAAATTATGTCATTTCAGCAACATTTGTAAATCACCGGTAATCACTGGTATCGAATTAGAAATAAACCACGTTTGAATTATATTTGGGGGGGGGGCATCTGTCACCAGCCCCCTTCCCCATCAGTACGCCAGTGCCCCTCCCCCCCCCGATCTACACCTTGTTGGCGGGAAATATTGTAACTGATCTCCCCTACCTTTCTTTCTCTTTTTTTCTTTCCCTTTCTCTCCTATTTTCCTTTCCTTTCTCTCCTATTTTCCTTTCCTTTCCCTTCCTTATCTCTGTTTTAGGTTTGCTAGGGGGAGGCAAGGGCCCTTTGGCCCCCCCTCCCCGATCCACACATTGTTGGCGGGATTAATCGCAACTGTTCTCCCTTCTATCACCCTTTTCTTTTCTTCTTCCTCTTTTTTGTTCCCTTTTAGCTCTCTAACCCTTTCCCTTCTCCTTTTTTTTTTTATTTATTTTTTTTTTTGGGGGGGGGGGGGGGGAGGGAGGAGAAGGCAAGGGCCTTTCTTTCCCCCCCCCCTAAACTACAACTTGTTGGCGGGAAAATTGCAACTGATATCCCCCTTCTTTTCTTCTTCCTCTTTTTTCCTTTCCTTTATCGATCGATCCCCTCTTTACTTTTTTCTTTCTCTTTCCTTCCTTCTCTTTTATTTTTTGATGGGGGGAGGGGGAGAGGTTACAGCTGGGAGGCAAGGCCCTTTCGGTCCCCCGATCTCCTTCTTTTCCCCCTTTTCTTTTCTTCTTCCTCTTCTTTCTTTCCCTTTCTCTCCTTTTTCCCTTCTTGCCTTCTCTCTCTCTCTCTCTCTTTTTTTTTGCGGGTGGGGAGGGGGGGGGGGGGGGGGGGAGGGCCAAGGCGAAGGTCGAAAGACTGTAGATCAACTAGATCTGGATCAAGAAATTGAATATAAATTTCAATGTTAGATAATGAAGGAGGGCTTTTTTGGTAAAGAGAAAATCCCAATTAACATAGAACAGTAAATTCTGCAAATGCTCAGCAATGTTTAAATGATCATGCTCATTTCCTTTTCTTCTAAGAATTAAATTCCCCCCCCCCCTCTCTCTTTTACAGGAAAATGTACAGAGAGACTTGTCGCAGTTAATGCAGTACCAAATGCTTGCTTTCTTGGAGTATGCGCTTGAAAAAAGAATGTCCTGGAGAAAACAGACCACCACAAGAGAAGGTAAACATATTTACTTTTGATCTAACTTGATCTGTTTAGTTTTTTCAAGTAAAACAAAATTTTGAAATGAGTGAGATCAAGGCCAAGCTGGAGGGGATGCGAAGGGCTGGTTTGAGAAGTATGTATTAATGGGATGGCTATGTATGATTCCACATGAGAAAATTTGAGGCCTAGGCCTACAATGTACATGCAAGACATTTTTTATGTTACAACAGAGATACATGTATGATGTAGGTATCAATGTTTTACTTTCATTCTCTTCTCTTTTCATTCAACAGACATACATGAACAGTATGGACTATGAAGTTCTACTTAGCCTCTTCAATGAACTGCTGGAGCTGCCCAGTGGAGCTGGAGCTGGTCAGTTCCCCCCCCACTTTTTCAAGTACCCCCAAAATGCCCCTTTTATGGCCTTTTCACATAGGTAAAGTGCCATATTACTTTGACAAGTTCCCCTATTAATTTGTAAAAGTGCCCCTTCCCCATTTCACCTCTGATAAGTGCCCCTTATCCTTCGACAAGTTCCCATTATTCTTTGCAATAAGTGTTCATTTTCCATTCTCATAAGTGCCCTTTTTAATCTCTAGACTAGTAAGTACCCCTTTTCAAATACGAGAAATGCCCCTTTTCACTTTTGATAAGTACCCCCTTCATCTCCGCCCCTATTCAAATCTGAGAGATACTCATTTTACTTTGATAAGTGCCCCTCCCTTTCCTGATTAGTGCTCTTTTCATCTCTGATTTTGTCTCTAATAACTGCCACTTTTATTTGACACGTCCCCTGTTCCTTCCTAATAAATGCTCTTTTTCTGATTATAAGTGCCCCTTACCCTTCTCATAATTACCCCTTTTCATCTCTGATAAGTGCCTTGTTTACTTTAAAGGTATTACAAAGTTTTGGGAAATTTTGAAAAATGGGTGGATAGTGATTCTTTACAATTTTAATATATTTGGATGCCCCTGTGGATGTATTAAAAACACCAGAAATTTTAGCCCCTAAAACACTTCTGCTTTCGAGAAAAATTGAATATAAAGATTTACCGGTGCTCCCGGTAAATTTTGATAAATTTCAAATAGCTCCTACGGCCGTACAATGGTAGCTGCGACCATGAAAATCTCAGAGTATGTAGTTGTGGTATATAATTTCCGAACGAGAATAGCTAATCAGTCAATTTTAGTCAATAAACATTGTTTTATAGATTAATTAATATCTTGACCTTGAGAGGGAGCTATTCAACATAAAGTGTTTATTATTTACAATTTCATAACTTTAGAGTCGATTTCGACCGCGACAACGATCACTGAATATTGTAGGATCGTATATGCTTCCAATATGTTCATTTGAACCAAATTCATGACCCCGTACCAAAACTTTGTATTACCTTTAACATGTGCCTCTTTTTATTTTTAATAAGAGCCATGCCCTTCCCCGTTCTCATAATAGCCCCCTTTCACCTCCAATAAATGGCCCTATTAAAATCTGATCTGCACCTCCCTTTTTGTCTCGCCTACAAGCAAAAAGCGAAACATAGGCGCCGCTTTTCCGGCGACGGCGGCGCTAACGGCGACGGCGTCAACATCAAAAACTTAATCTAAGGTTAAGTTTTTGAATTTTTGATATAATTTTCAAAGTTTAAGTTTTTAGTCAATGAAACTTAGACTATAGGGTTATCAAGTATTCCCAATCACGTGAGTAGAATTTCAGGTCACAAAGTTAAGGGCAAAGGTCATTTTAGGTCAACAAACTTAGACTTTGTTGTGGCATCAACATCAAGATTTTGAATTTTTAGCATATTTTCAAAATTGTTTGTTCAAATACCATGAAAATTGTACCCAAGGGTTATCAAGTATCACAAATCATATGACACAAATTCCAGGTCACAAGGTCAAAGCTCATTTTAGGTCAGTAGACTTGTATTATGTTTTCACAACTTAATTATATTCAGAGGATTTCATTTTTGGGGGCCTGCTAATGGGCCACCCTGCCTATAAATAATGTTCCAACCTCAATTTTTCATCATTTCGAATTGCATAATGCAGGCGAGACCGCCGAGAGCGTTTCCCTTGTTTTAAAACTATTGCACTTTTTCCTTTTTTTTAAGTGCCCCTTTTCATATCTATTATCTGGTCAGTGCCCCTTTTCAGGCGCAATAAGACTAGTACACCTCTTTTCACCTTTTGATAAATTCCCTTTTAACAATGATACGTGCCTCCTTTCCTTTCCAATACCAAAGGGACCTATCCCCTTTTCATAAATGCCCCTATCAAAAATTAGTGTCCCCTTTTCCTCTCATCATTAACGCGCCCCTAATTTCAAGCGACTAAGAGTAACTTCCCCAAAGCTCGCTCGCATTTATAGATGATATAATTACGTTTCTTATTAAAGGTCTTTTCAGTCTTCCATTGTGAGAATGTGCTTATAATCCCATCAGGATTGGGTTTTCCCTCCTAATTTGAGGGGTAATGCCCCCCTCCGAAGCTGAAATTTTTGAAACTGGATTTGGTCAAACTCCCAATAGATAAATATCATTCACAATTCTCTTCAAGCAGTACGTGTAACTTCACCTTGCAAGCAGTATGTTTAATTTTTTAATCACCTTGTATATTAGGCCCTGTATTTCAGCTCAAATTGTTTAGTGATTGTGGACAGGCGAGGCAGGAAAATAGAAAATTTGGCCTTCATACACACAACCACACCAGTGACACCATGAAACGGAAACACTATTACAATGATTACCGGTACTGAAACATAGTTTTCAAACTACCAAGAAGAGGTAACCAGGAACCAAGGTATAATACAATGATGCAATTGTACCCATGTTGTAGTAGTACATGGTAGTAGTATGGATATCCCGCCTCTTCTTTTATGCACATCCTTTCCACTGCTATCGCAAGTTTTTAAAAAAGGGCCCAATGTCTGCATAACTAAGCAAGGTAGGAGTTAAAAAAATGATGTAAAACATTAAGTATATCACACCAAAGCATCTCAATCTGACAGCACGATGTGTAGAAAAGTTAATGGTGTAGATAAATACACAAGAAATATGTTCATCTGGAGTCTAAGTCAAGCAATCATTTATAAAACTGAGGCTTTGCCAAGGCATCCATTTTAAGTATGCGTGTATAGGGCAAATAAGAAGTAGTCAAGTACTCAAGTTACCGCCTGTCAGCCAAGATCAAACTTTTGGAATATAAGAGTTTTGGGGAGGGGTCATCATTTATCAATATCTGTTTATTGATAATAATTATAACATTTGGGAATGTGCCTATGAGTATGATTTATATATTGTATATAACGAGCAACTGTTAATAAAAGGTCTGATATACCTTGGTGCGTGTGTGGACCACGGAGTAACCATCACACTAAAGGATGTTGTATACTATTGTACAATATTATTGTTTCTCTGGAAAAAATTGCAATCATTGAGTCATAGGTAATTTTTTTTTTTAAAGAAATCAGCATGTTTTGATAATGTGTTTTATAATAAGGATGCAGGTCATGATACAATACATTCCCTGGAGACAAAAATAGTGCTCAGATTTAGCATAAGTATGCTTTGTTGAATTTTTTAAAGAAAAAAGTAATCTACAAATGGAAGTAGCAGATGAGGTCATTTGTGCTTAATATTTGACCATCAATGTTATAATCTGTAAACATATTAGTTTGTTGTAAGAAAATGAATAAATTAAACATGTTTATTATCTTATATACAGTATTCCCTTCATATCTTTTCTTTTTAGTGTGCATATATGGTTGGATAAATGGAATCATATGTGGAAAAAATCTGGAAACAGAACGTGAGAGTTCAGAGAGAGAGAGAGAGAGAGCAAAAGAGAAAGGAAAGGAAATGAGAGAACTGTTTAATGGTGAGAGATGTTGATGTCGTGAAAATGAGAAATTTATAATGCAGTGAGATAGGGAGAGAGAGAGAAAAAAAAAGAAAATCCATCTTATAAATGCATTAATCGCCTCGCCGCTATGCGGTTCGTGGGCGATGCTCTGCATCGTCATAGGGTCAACCCCACCCCCCCCCCCTTAGCAAAAAGCTAGATCCGCCCCCCTGATAGGCCCTGACAATGAAATCTGGAGAACATACAGATTCACGAGGGCTGGACTACTCGGTCTCGTGGATCAAATAATGAAATAATGGAAGTTATTATAAAAGTATGTTTTTCTCTCTTGTTATGATAATTGGAGAAAAAAACCCTGTTAATTAGATTATATTAGTTTTAGCTTCAACTGCTTGATATTAATATGCATGTGGGCACAAATAGCAGCAACTGCGGTAAGTGATATATACGGTACTCCTTGAGCTGCGGTAAATGATCTTATTGTATATGCCACTTACTCGTTTTCCATAGACCTGTGCACAAATGTTATCATATAATGCTATTTAAAAAAAAATCAATAGGATTGTGTACAAATTGAATATATTATGCCATTCTTTCCACTTAACTTCACGTTATTCAATATCCGTGTCATTCAAACAATACAGGCAAACATTCCCTGATGTCATTAAGTTTACATCAATCTATCTTGCTTCTCTCCTTATAAACAAGCCATCTTCATTGGAATTCACATCCTGAATTCCAATGAAGATAGACACCTCTCTTGCATTGTACATGAAGTATCCATCCACTGATCTCCGCACGAAGTACCCTCAATTTTACGCACAGAAAGCTCACACTAACCCGTAACCAAAACCACCCTGAAATGATGACAATATTTAAAAGATCAATTCATTTGTAATCAAGTGTGGATTTTAATTCATTTGATCCCTTGATACTCTGGGTACGGTATACCGAAACAGGGGAGGGAGCAGCTTGTGGCGTGGAACCATAAGGACCAATGAGGTTCTTTTGGGACATAGTTAATATAAAATTACCAAGCTGAAACCTACCCTAATACCAGTCACATAAATCAATGCTTAACCAAGTATTTGTTGCATTTTTCTCAATCATGACTTGTTGAGTTTTGTGCAGAAGTGCGACAATCCATTGATTGAGAATGTATATAGCGAGTAGTCCAAATCAGGAGGGTCGCAAACTCCTTCTCAACCTCCATTGTTACATCTTGATTCCTGAAGAGCCTTGTGATTTGAGATGAACTTGGGAGAAGTTCCCACATTGTTTTGGAGGCACACGCTCCTTATGCTGACTGCTCCTCTTCAGCAACTACTACAGACAAGTCCACTTGCATCTTTGTAACCAATTCCAATAAGCCAGCTGTTCATGAATAAAATGTTAATTGAAAGAAGAAAAAAAAAATCCAATATTGTTACAAGCACTTTAAGATCTAAAGCTGACATCACAAGTATATTTCTTTTTCTTCTTCTAGTAATCTTCAAAGGGCTATTAGTTTTATATAAATTCACTGTTTGCTCGACAGGAGTACATTCCTTATTTTCCGTGCCAACGAGAGATCCCAGATTAAAATATTACTTCTCATTATGGTCTGAAATGAAATACCATATTGCCAAACATGTATTTTATTACTAATATACTACATGTCTGAGTAAAAGATGTAATCAAACATTCCGACCATTGTTTTAAAGACTGTCAATACTACTGGGCCAGAAGGGATTAGACCACCCAGCCAGGTCACTGACAGGTGGCTATCTCATCAACTCAGCTCTCAACTAACATAAGAAAGAGAGGATCATGGGGACCAACAGGCACCGATTGGGGAAGTTTTCTATATAGAGAGAGCAAGTACATGTAGCTACAAGTAGGACAGTGGGGCTTTAAGAATAGCAATTAGCATTCATAGAAATGGCATAGAATTTACATCCTTAAACTTTAAGTTGTGAAAACCCCATTTTGATTTGAGTGTAACTTTTGAGTTATTAACAACCAAAAGTTTCCAGTGATTTGTTTTTGTTTCACTTTTAGTACACAAACATATTTTTTTTTATCACACTTGCAGGTTCTGGGATATCTACAACAGGATATAGTCATATAAGATAATTAGATCTTGTACTGCTAGGCTGCCCCCCCCCTCCCCCTCTATTATACGAGTGTGAAAAAAATACAATTCTTTGTAGCCTTTCTTAATCACTAATCAAAATTTTGAACTTCAGTTAATGTTGTTTAAAGAATATATTGTGAAAGTGAGATGGATTGCAGGTGGCAAGGGTGTATTGGTTGAGAATTGCAGGTAATAATTCATGCTCTACTATGAGCCAACTTACTTCACACACTATCATCTTGCAGCAGGGTAAGGCTTTTACAGAAATTTTAGAACTTGCAATGGGATGTACTTAAATATCAACTTTGTACAATAGCAGTATGTACATGTAGAAAGGAATTTAGGATAACCTGACTTTGGGTCTGCCAATGCTTAACACAAGCTTTATTTCATCAAGATATATGGTTATTGCTCAAGTTGTGATAGGGTTTTAGATTAGCTTTAGGGTTAATATTACGTTTAGCTATGGATCCAGGATTAAGATTAAGAATTCCTTTTGTGTTACAACATAACCACTAAACAATAGAGCATGTCGTAAAAATCAGGTACACGTTTCACAAACTGGGGGTCAGCGTATTTTTAGTTTACTAATACAAAGGAAGATTTTTAAACTGCCAATGATGAGTATCAATACATACAGCTCCACCAGCACCTGGAAAATCTGATTGTACGACACTTGTTCCTCAAGACATTTGCTCAACATCAATTTCCTACACTATTATCCAAATACTTAACTTCATCCCTGGATCCAACACTAGACCTAACCCTAACCTTACACATAACCTCAATTCCAATTGCAACCCTCGGCCTATCCCTACACATTTGACAAATAAAGCCTTGAGCAGTCGTTGCAGGAGCAAATGTTGGGTCACTCGAAATGCCATGACAGGCTCACTTGCTATGAATTTATCTGTTTCTTTACCAGATTAAAAAAAAACATTGTAATATTCATTATGAATTACCAGTCCATTGTGCTTTGCTCCTAATATGTCAGGCACAAAAGGCCATCGCTTTGAGGTAAGGGGCAGAACATCAAGACTGGAACCTCAAGGCACCCCATGATCTCTCAACAGGAAGCCCTCCTTCTCAATCCCTGGAACAGAATTATAAACAATTCAATAAATATTAACCAAATTTGAAATAAATAGCACTATTTAATATTTTAGTTGTCTTCAACGTTTACTTTTTCAGCAAAATTTGAAGGTCAATTATTATTTTATTTTTTTGCTTGTCGTTCCTTTTCATGTATTGGACCCCCCCCTTTCCCCCCTGCACATGAGCTTTAAATGTAAATTCTAAAAAGAGAAACACTTCAGCAACGTGTTAGTAGACATGTGGATTCATACATAGCCATCCCATGAATACATACTTCTCAAACCAGCCCTTTGCAATTTTGCATCCCCTTCAGCTTGACCTTGACCTCACCTATTTCAAAATTTTGTTTTACTTGAAAAAACTAAACAGATCAAGTTAGATCAAAAGTAAATATGTTTACCTTCTCTTGTGGTGGTCTGTTTTCTCCAGGACATTCTTGTTTCAAGCACATACTCCAAGAAAGCAAGCATTTGGTACTGCATTAACTGCGACAAGTCTCTGTACATTTTCCTGTAAAAGAGAGGGGGGGGGGGGGAGGATTTAATTCTTAGAATAAAAGGAAATGAGCATGATCATTTAAATATTGATGAGCATTTGCAGAATTAACTGTTCTAGTTCAATTTGGATTTTCTCGTTACCAAAAGAGCCCTCCTTCATTATCTAACATTGAAATTTATATTCAATTTCTTGATCCAGATCTAGTTGATCTACAGTCTCTAGATGATCTAGATCCATGTCTCGTAACTGTTCATTCTATCAAATAGAAAAAACACAAAATAGATATGGACCTAGATCTATATGTGACAGAGAAAACTTTATCGTGTTTACAGCAAACAAAAATTCAAAGATAGAGCCTAGAGTAGAGGCAAATAAGGCTAAGCCAACAAAGAGTTTAAGAAACACACAGGCACCACTATATGTACCCCTGTATACAGTGTAGTCGAATTGGGGGGGGGGGGGGGGGGGGGGTCGTGTTTTAATTTGTTAGACAGCTACGAGACTCTGTACGACTACGAGTATCACATTCACAGGCACGCACGGATCCAGGGGGGTCCAAGCTGGCCTTGGCCCACCCGCAAAAAAAAAAAAAAAAAAAAAAAAGAGAGAGAGAGAGAGAGAAGGAAAAGAAGGGAAAAAGGAAAGGGAAAGAAAGAAGAGGAAGAAGAAAAGAAAAGGGGGAAGAAAAGAAAAGGGGGAAAAGAAGATCGGGGGGCCGAAAGGGCATTGCCTCCCAGCTGTAACCTCTCCCCCTCCCCCCATCAAAAAATAAAAGAGAAGGAAGGAAAGGGAAGGGAAAGAAAACAAGTAAAGAGGGGATAAAGGGAAGGAAAAAAGAGGAAGAAGAAAAGAAGGGGTATATCAGTTGTAATTTTCCCGCCAACAAGTTGTAGTTAGGGGGGGGGGGGGGGGCAAAGGCCCTTGCCTCCTCCTCTCTCCCCCCCCCCCCCAAAAAAAAAAAAAAAAAAAAAGGAGAAGGAAGGGAAAGGGATAGAGGAGAGCTACAAAAAAGAGGAAGAAGAAAAGAAAAGGGTGATAAAAAGGGGATAACAGTTGCGATTAATCCCGCCAACAATGTGTGGATCGGGGAGGGGGCCAAAAGGCCCTTGCCTCCCCCTAGCAAACCTAAAACAGAGAGTAGGAAGGGAAAGGAAAGGAAAATAGGAGAGAAAGGGAAAGAAAAAAAGAGAAAGAAGAAAGGTAGGGGAGATCAGTTACAATATTTCCCGCCAACAAGGTGTAGATCGGGGGGGGGGGGGGGGGGGGGGAGGGGCACTGGCGTACTGATGGGGAAGGGGGCTGTGGGGGGGGTGACAGATGCCCCCCCAAATATAATTCAAACGTGGTTTATTTCTAATTCGATACCAGTGATTACCGGTGATTTACAAATGTTGCTGAAATGACATAATTTTCTGAGATTTTTCCTCAATGTTTAATAAATTATACTTTTTAATGCATTTGTGGGACAATGGCAAATTCATAAAGAAAGAAAGAATAGTGACGCCAATTAGTGTCCTGCCAGTGTCACAAATAAGGTATCATAATATGTTCATCTGACCATAAACCCCTGAGCTTCTGGGGGCTCTGCCCCCTGGACCCCACACCAATTAATTTGTGTCCTGCCGGTGTTACAAATAAGGTTTCAAAATATGCTCATCTGACCGTAATTAAATGCCTATACCCCTGAGCTTCTGGGGGTTCCACCCCTTGACCCCAGCAGGTTCTTCGCCCTTAGACACCACGCCAATTTCACAACGCTCTACCTGATCGTAAATACCTCCCTCCCCCCCCCACCTACTTAGAGAAACGTTTAGCCGGGCCTGCATGTAAGAGTGGGGTGGTGCAGATTTTTTTTGTCTCCCCCCCCCCCCGTTTTTGCTCATTTCGCCACTCCACTGGTGTCACTATTACGTACAAATATTTGGCTTGCATAATTTCAAATTTGGGCCCCCCCCCCCCTAAGAAATCCTGGATCCGCGCCTGTTCACATGCATGTAGTCCAATTATTTACTGGTCTGTAGGCCTAGCCCTAGGCCTCAAATTTTCTACTCTCGTACTCGTCTAACTATCTCGGTATCTGGTCCAAATTTTGGCGCTTGTTCACAACTCATGTCAACTGTGACCATGCTTTTTAGTGTTAGCTATTAACTTTCTTCTGACCCAACTATGAAAGAAGTTATTCAACAGTTGGACCTAAAAGTAACAAAAAGCTTGGATCATTGATGCAGCTACCGCTAGCGCTAGTGAAGTGATCTGCCTATAGACCCTAGGCCTATACTCGTATCTAATTTTCAGAGAGGGTCTCGCCCGAAAGTTTGGGCCAAGGATCAAGGAGTGACGATGGCAGTCGAGCTGAAATATTTCTCACGACGATAAATAAAGAATCAAAAGTACGAGTGTACATTACTCCTAAATTCATCAGATATAACCATTTTAAACCACTTCATAATGTACAGACAAATCAGCAGATTCATACCTACAGCAGATATGCTTATAAATATGATTCAATTTACGAGATTTGAACGTAATTACAGCTGTACTCACCATCAAACTTTTAAAGAAAACCTCGAGCCCTCACTCTGTGTGGGTGACGTCATACATTAAATGCATGCAGCGAAAGTCTTGTCTTCAGATCAGGCAATCGTACATAATAACTTCCATCACAGATAGAAAAATTTCTTATTAAAATAATGAGGATGATTACAGTTATCAATCATTATACCCAAATCTGCATACAAATAAGAAGGAGAATAGTGATACAGAGACTTATTTACCGCACGTAGGATTTCTGATAAGAATGCACAAAGAACACAAAATGGAGGTGCCTGGAATAGAGGTAAATAATAGCAGTCAAGCTCATGAATATTCATATTATGGGCGTTACCAACCATTTAAATTTGCATACACAATCATTATTTAATATATAATGGCAATGCGCTTTTCATTATATATTATATAATGGAAATGCGCTGTTCATTATATATTATATAATGGAAACGTGCTTTTCATTATATATTATATAATGGAAACGTGCTTTTCATTATATATTATATAATGGAAATACGCCTTTCATTATATATTATATAATTGAAATGTGCTTTTCATTATATATTATATAATGGAATGTACTTTTCATTATATATTATATAATGGAAATACGCTTTTCATTATATATTATATAATGGAAATGTGCTTTTCATTATATATTATATAATGGAAATACGCTTTTCATTATATATTATATAATGGAAATGTGATTTTCATTATATATTATATAATGGAAATACGCTTTTCATTATATATTATATAATGGAAATGGCTTTTCATTATATATTATATAATGGAAATGTGCTTTTCATTATATATTATATAATGGAAATACGCTTTTCATTATATATAAATAATGAAAGTGTGAATTGTAATTATTTATAAATAATGGCAATTATATATATATATAATGGAAATACGCTTTTCATTATATATAAATAATGAAAGTGTGAATTGTAATTATTTATAAATAATGAAGTATGAATTGTAATTATTTATAAATAATAAAAATATGTTAAGAATTATATACAAATAAAAATGTACATTTTCTTGCATTATATGTAAATAATGGTTATTATTTGTTAAATAATGATTATATAACATATAATTTGTCTAAATAATAAGTTTACAAACGGCGCCTCATAAAACTGACATGCATGATCCCTGGCAACGGCACGGGACAGACATGTTCTTCCTTCCCTTATGGATATATCATCTTGTCATTCACAATGCGTCTTCTCAGAGCCGAAAGGGCGTTAACTCTGTGTTAAAGTATACGAATAAACGCCTTCTCGCCCTAAAGAGACGAATTAGGTATAATGATTTGGCCCGTAGACCAGGCCCTGTTTCATAAAACTTGATATCAATAACAAGTTACAAGCTACTGTTATAAGCTACTGAAATCATGGCATTTGATTGCCTGAGAGCAAATTTGTCATAGAAATTTAGCAGTTGTTATAGATAACAAGTTTTATGAAACGGGCCCCCTGAAGTGAGAAGGAATGTTTTATCCCTCCTGTTTTGCATTATGATGTTATGACAATGTCAAGATTTAAAGTGGTTGTCTGTCATTGAGGGGGGGGGCTGTGCTACGTGCCCCCTATTCCCATCGAATGTTGAAGGGGGCGACGGAGATGCGACACAAAGAGAGGAGAGAGGGGACGTGGGAAGAGGATTGTATGACCCTCTCCCCCACCCTCCCCATAATCGATGACCTTGTTAACTCTGATTCTAACCACGTATAGTAAGACTGGTGCCCCATTGATGCATTTGCCCCCCTCCCCATTAAGGACCAATCCTACGCCACTGATTGTCACTTTCGTGCACGGCATTAAGATATCACGTTCCCAGTGCCATAACAACAGTTTTCCTTTTCGCATTGTCATACCCATCTGCTATCTTGATGCAAAGGGAATACTAAATTCAACGTCCCCTGCCTGATGTTGTTGTTGTTTTTTATGATAATGATGATGATGATGATGATGATGATGGTCATTCACAGCATTTGTATATGGTGCGGTGTTTTTGTTAAGAACATTCAAATACTAAACTAAAGATATCGTCATTTATTCGCAAATGGACTTAATTGAAAGAAAAGTATTTTCGTGACTGAAAATGAACATTGACGAAAATAACTCATGTCATTATTACTAAATTATCAAATTAAGTACAACGTTAATGATATGCCAGCATAATAACCTAAAGTAAACCTGAACAATTATCAATGGCCCTGTCACATGGACGTTAATTGATTAAAGCCCCACTGCAGCAGCACTACTTATAGCTACTTGCGCCCTCTATACAACCAACAATGTCTAAGCGGTAACCGTTGAGTCCCCATGATGCCCGTTTTCTTGTGTTAATTGAGATAAATGAGTAAATGAGATAACCGCCTGCCAGTGACCTTGCAGAAAGGGCTCATCCCTTAATGCCAAACTAGTGCAAACGGGCTTTAAGGGAAAGGTCAACAATGTGACGCCAATTCCAATCATAGAGTATAGTTAATTTTATTCCACCATGATAACGAATACGCGAACATTTTGATATCAATTAAATACTGATCACCTACAATTTCGGCAATGTAATTCCAGTTTTAATCATTAAGTAAAGTAGCTAATCCTATGTTTCGGGTACTCAATAATTATACTTTTAACTCGATCAATAGTTACCCTACTGCGCTGCGGTGAACCAAGGAGAAACCAGCAACTCCTTGGGTGAACTACTCTCCTCACAAAATGTACATACATTACAATTTGGTACCAATTAAACACCTATCATTTCCACAACATTAAGCGTAATTAAATTTCAATCAGGGTTTCAACGACCGAGGGTAAACGTTCACGATGACGAGCAAGTTTACCTAGATGAGTGGACCGGCTCGAGTCAAGGCCCCCATGCACAGGCGCCCATGTATTACGTAATGAGGGTAGGTGTAAAAACGTCTATGGCGATACAGTTATAATGGTCTACAAAAGATACAGTTGTTAAATGATTTCCTAATAGCCAATCCTTCTTCATTTGTTCTATATCGGAAACTCTTTCGGAAACTATTCCGGATATCCAGGAAAAGTTTAAAACTGATTGGTAAAAGACACGAAGCTGTCTTGGAAGTTGCCAGACGTCCTTTATATGTTTCTGGTGACCATCAGAAGAGTGGTAAAGTAATCACCGATGAACATTAATTGTCTAGAAAAGGGCTTTTAAAATACTTTGCCCATTCTTTGACTACCTCTATATAACATTAACTCTTCCCAGACGTCCTTCATCCGTTTCTGGTGACCTTCAGAAGAGCGGTAAAGGAATCATCGATGAACATTAATTGTCTAGAAAAGGGCTTTTAAAATGTTTTGCTAATTCAATAATTACCTCTATAGAATACGCTCGGTGCGATGCTGTATTTATCATAAATGCTTCAAGGTTAGTTTACTTTTCTTAGTGTCATGAAGCTATTCAGTAAAAACCATTTCGGATATCCAGAATTTTTTAAAAACTGATCTGGAGAGACAAAAAGCTGTCTTGAAAGTTGGAAATGGGTGATGTTGCAAAGCCATTGCAAAGCCATTGTGTTGCACAAAGCAATCCTTTAATCAACTGGTGTCTATTGTTTTGTGCAAACGTGCGCGTGTGGCAAGTGACTGAGTGACCGTGCATAGAGGTGTAGAAAGCAATCGAAGTTTTAAATCCCCACTGCACTATTTATAGCTACTAGCACCCTCTATATAGCAAACAATGCCTAAGCGGTGCCCGTTGGTCTCCCATGATCCTCCTTTTCTTACGTTATTTGAGAGTTGATGAGATAGCCTCCTGTCAGTGACCTTGCAGGGTGGTCAAATCCCTCCTGTACACTAGTACAGTTGGGCTTTAAAGTACGTAGGTCCCCCTTATTGTTTATAATACTGAATGTTCATAATTTATTTCCCATAGATCTAATACAGGCACCTCCCGGTTTCAGCAGGCAATGGGGGTATGAGTGATGTATCATTTTCCTCTACACTACTTCCTGATTTTAAAATTTAAAAAAAGTGGGTATTGAAGAAAAAAAAGAATGGCTAAACTTTGTTTACATGCCAGTTTTCCGGGCAGAAGACGATATCTGCAGTTGTCTCCATTCTCTTTCGTTGTTTTCTTCTTCTACATAAGCTATCTGATTAATCAATTTTAATGTATAATAGCTAAGAAAGAAAATGAAATGTGGAGCACTAGTAGTTCTGATTCAAGCGAATATTAAAAACTGGATAGTTTTTACGGGTCTAAAAAAAAATTACCACCCAAATTAGCCGATTTTTCTCGAAACGCAATTCCATATCCAGAACTACAGAATAGCTTTAAAGATGTTAAAGTGACTGGGTAACTTTGTCTCAGATTCTGAAACAAAATCCTGGACCTGCTCATGCTGCAATGATAATTACAAACCTTCAGGTCAGTCAGGAACCCCATGACTTTTACAAGCCGATCACCTGTCTGATTATCAAGATATTTATGATCCGTAAATCGAAATCAAATTTTGCATTTTTTAACGGATTTCATAACACAGTCTATTGGGAAAAATGAGTATGGTAAAACCGGTCACTCAAAGATTTTTAATTTTTTGAGGCACTTCATGATCATTTTGAAGCGCAATTTGTTGGGGCTTCAATAGCACACCATATCACAGACACTGATACGACGTAGGGCCATGCATATCTGATTTAACATTGTTAAACGATGCCTTTAAAGATGTTAAGTATGAATACAAAATCCCGAATCATATAGGGCCAGATGGAACTATGACAGGTGCATCCAGGTTTGTCGCCTACATTACACAATGGCCGTAGTCATCACAAGGGTCAGTATGATGACCATGATGCATGAAGGATAGTGACCCTAGCTAATCATAGGCCAGACTGCGAACACTGATCCGTATCCTTCTTATTGAAAGAGAAGGCCGAGTTCGGAGCATGATCATAAAGAATTTCGCAAAATGAACGTGATGCGATTTCTTTAGCCACGTACGTCGGCTTTTGAAATATGCAACCATTACAATGAGTGGACATAGGCCTTTTAGACATTACATTATTCGGTCATCATGCTATTGAAAGCTGTCCTTGAGCTATTGTGTAGAGAGTCTGTCCAATCGTAGCTTAAAGATAAACTTGAGTTCTGGTCATGCGATTGCATTGTAAAAGATAAGGTGTGGAATGGATCAGAAAAGTTGATCATATAGCATGTAAGTAATGGTGTGTAATGCAAGGTTTATTTATTTATTTATTTATTCCGTTTTATTTTAACAGGGTGGCCCCGTCAGTAATCAAAGTACTGTTTTCCAGGGGCTAGTTTTCGGGGCTAGTACTACCCTGATTTCCTTATCTTTATATGCTCATTACTCAGCCAGTATACATTTTCTGGAGTCATCAAAATCATCATAAATTTGGCAGAGTCTTGGTAAAGTAACAATCACTTACACGGAAAGATGTACATGGGACAACACACATGGTGTCGGGGCTAGTACTACCCTGATTTCCTTATCTTTATATGCTCATTACTCAGCCAGTATACATTTTCTTCCAAAATTGTTTGGCACATGACATTTATTTGTAATCTTGAACATTCAGTGTAAGTTTCGTTAGATTCTGTGAGAATTCATTTTTTTTTTTTTTACCAGAACTCAAGTTTATCTTTAATAACTGATTTTCAGTAAGATTCAGTCGATTTCTTATCAATTTGCTGTTTCGGCAAGACCCCATTATTCTCATGTACTACATACCTACTAAACTTTTCATATACTTCCTTGATTTTTTTCTTTCTTCTTCTCTTCACCTCTTCAGAGGGACTTTATTATTCCATTTCAAATACATATACATATAGACTATTTACAAAACAAGTAAAATGAAACATGAATTATATACAAGATCAACATAATTTCTTTAAATGATCATTATAACATTTGTATTACTTTCTTAACTTCTTCATTATCGAAGTATCTTATATTTTCTTTGTATATTAAATAACATTTCAATAGTGAAATAAAATTATTTATTAACCTCTTTGGATTGGTTGGTACTTCCCCAAAGTTCCGCTTTACGTAATCTTTGTATGTTTCCTTGATTTATGACCGGTATATTGCACTTGCATCGATAGTGAACCTCGTTGTTGTGAATGTTTTATGCAGTGGGGCTTTAAGATTCAATGCAAATTTTTTCGCCATCTTCCCACGTGTGCCCCCATGCTTGTGCGTGACGAAAGTTAATGAGCGAAGGATGCTCTCATTTAATAGGTTAACGAACTATTTATTAATTATCGTCATTAAGCTCATCCTAAACAGGGCGAGTTCTGGTAATGGAATGGCATTTTAAAGAGCCTGATATAAGGTTATGCTGAACTGTTTACCATGTATATTTATGTAAATAAAATGTCATACATTTTTGAAAATCTGCATGTGAGGTGATAGAGTAACGAATATGCGTATATATGTCGACCCTAATGTCATATCTCAATTGTCATGACTGTGTAGAAGATGAATTGTACGGACGAACAAAATATTAACCAAAATAATAACCAAAATAATAACCATTCAACGAAACACGTGTAAACGGTAAAAGAACAATTGCTGTGGGGTGAAAACGGAAATCTAGAAGATATTTTATGTCCAATTTCACTCTTTCGCTCAATTGCCTCCCTTTCTTTCCACCTTCCCCTTGTCAATAGGTGTGCGTGTGTGTGTGAGGGAGGGGGGGGGGGGTGCATGAAAAAAAATTGGGACGATCAGGTAGGCGCCCCGCCCACGTGTTTGTCAATAAAATACAAGTGGTTTACTTTATTGCTTTGACCATTATGACTATCGGTCTCTACCACACTTCCACATATCTGGGCTTGCTCCAGACAAAGTTTTGGCTTATAGTAGAAACATTTTGGCTTGTTTTACTCACCAGGATCCAAGCAGGGCGTGTATTCATGAATCTCTGTAAAATTGCGTTTGGTGATAATACAGCCACCAACCGGGTTCCTCATCGTCAATGGCGAAGACGGTGGATAGCCAAGCCACGTGTAAAGGGGACGACACACCTGTATTAAATGAGAGAAAAAATTAATGAACCCCTTGGCCTGAATATTTTCAATTGTGAAATCTAGGGTCAATTTCTTGTTGGACATATACCGAGACCGTTTTGCTGATAAGATACGTCACAGTAATTTGTGTTTAGTTTATTTTTTTTTAAATTGGATTTTGCTCAAACTTTCACATGCATGTTCAGGGGCGGATTTAGGGGGTTCGGCGGTTTGACCCCCCTTGGGGCCAAGTGAAAACCAAAAAAAAAGAGGGGGGGGGGGGGAGGGGAAAAAATAAAAAAGAAGAAAAAAAAGTAAAAAGTAAATCGGCGCGACTTTTGGAAAACCCTGGATCAGCCACTGGGTCAAACCTCCCCCTTGGCAAAAAGCTAGATCCGCCCCTGCTGTTTATTCCATTTTTTGCTTCTATTTAATATCAGGATATACTTCTTTTTAAAGCACAGAGAAATATTGTGTATAGCGTAGTTGCGCTATCAGACATGCATCTATTATCATCATAATAATTAATTAATTAATTAATTAATTAATATTATACGTACTACCACAGGGCTGTCTGCTCCTCCGCTGTGCACAGTGGCTCCAAACATTTGACCAGATTTGTTTGTCATCTCTTCCCCATTCTCCATCACATTACCTGCATGAAAAGTGATGAATTTACAGATAGCACATGGTACAAATGACCCCAAATATCCACAGATCTTTTACATATGCAGAAGTTCCACTTTGAGCATCTTAGAATAATAACTGCCAAAGTCCTAGATGTGCTTCATGAATATCTTTTGTTTGCCCTCTTGAAAAGAATACTTCCACCTGCGTATCATGGAATGTATACCGTTGGTGCATAAATACATAATGTTACATAACTTTCATGAGCGCATATCCAGTATTCATCTCTGTGGGTTTTACCTTTTTGGTACAAATGACCTTTATCTGCCCATGCGCAGATTGTATCAATGAACTGGCTTATTGATTACAAATGAAAACGCATGTAAATGGAAGTGAATTGAAAACGGCGTACGCCGGAGAGAGTATTATTAAAAAATATAGGAATACAACAATAAGCTAAGTAAAATATTCATCTTGTTCCATAGCAAGTGGGGTAAGAGCGAGAGATACGTGTTGCGACCATAGCCCAAGGAGCTCATTTTTGGCGGCAAAATGCGATGAATGTATTTCATAATTCTTTATATTAACCTGAAATATCTCCTTAAACATAACCCCCCTCTCTCTCTCTATCTCTCTTTTTCTACTTTTTAACATAAATGGTCATTAATCTGTATCCATTTTTATGTTGATAAATTTTAGAGTACGATCTTTCATTTTATCTATTTATTGATCTATTTATTAAAGGTAAAGACCAGTAATGGTCATGCGATTGCATTGTGAAAGAAACGTTGTGGAATCGATCAGAAAAGGTCGATCATCTAGCATCTAGCATCTGCAAGGTTCTGGAATCATCAAAATGATAAGAAATTTGGCTCATTCTTCGTAAAGTTACAAGCACTATACACAGAAAGATGTATATGGGACTACCCTATCTCTCTCACCAGACCATGAGAGAAATACATTTACCAAATATATGAATTAGTAGGCGGTTTCCCGGCAAATTTTGTATCATCATGTATTAGTCAAAACATATTCTTTCACATGATTGGTAATGAGAGCTTCCATTTCATTTTTGAAATTGGGGCGTTGTTAAACACGATCGCCACTAGTTTCCAATAATTAACCCAAGGGCAACATCAATACCCTATTGTACATCCAATAAACAAAATAAAAAAATCATGTTCGGATCACGTATAGGTTTTTGTCGTGTTCACACATTTCAATAGGTGAGGCGCAAGGCTATTATGCTCAAATTCCTAAAAGGGATCCGGTAACTTTATAATAATAATAATAATATGTCTTGTTACACCGGGTAGCCTCATCAGTATTCATACTGTTCTCTCTGAGGGCCCTGCAATCATATTATTACCCCTTATCTCAGGTCCTTAACAAAATCCTGGATTTAGCTCATGCTGCAATCATAATTATAAACCTTTAGGTCATTCAGGAATCCTATGACTTTTAAAATCCGATCGCCTGTCTGATTATCAGATTGAAAAAGATATTTATGATTGAAAATCAAAATTTCCTAAAGGTTTTCATAACACTACGGTCTATTGGGAAAATTGAGTATGGTAAAACCGGTCACTCAAAGATTTTTTACTTTTTGAGGTACTTCAGTTTTTTTTTTTTAGGGCTTCAGTATTACACCATATCACAGACGCTGATATTTATTGTGTTATTTATTTATTTATTCATTTCGGGGGGGGGGGGGTGAGGGAGGGGTGATTGTCACCTTTAATAATGATCACTCACGCTTGATCTTCATACAGGGACACCCCCTCACCAGGTTTGATATCTCATTGTAAAACATCGATTTGATGAGTCAGCTAGTCTTACCTTCGGGGTCTATGGTCACTTGATGGCAGTCCTCATAGGTCGATAATGATGTCAATGGGCACTTATAGAGGGCGCCCCCTGCGTCTACACCTGGCTGGTTGGTCTGTGCTCTGGGTGCACCAACTAGTAACCTGAAGAAGAAAAAAAAGGAATCATAAGTATTTGTATTTATGTCGCTTTCTCTGGCCCTAATTCACAAAGGAGGTTTGTCGACAAACCTTGGTTTTCATGCGTCATATGACGTACATAAACCTCGGTTTATCGACAAACCTCCTTTGTGAATTCGGACCTCTGTGTTTGAGGTTCGTTTACGAATATTTTACAAGAAAGAACATTCCCCTCATTTCATGCTCGGTTTGTGTTCAATATTTGTCGTTATTATTTTTCTGAATGAGGTTATATTATATAACATATGGTATATGGGACTCCACACAAATTTCTGAACCAAATTTTTCAGATATTGCTCGTTAATTTTCAAATTCGAGAGACACTTCTACTATGACATTTTCCCAAACTGACATTACAATGATTAGTAAAGCTCACAATTTTGTCCTCCGTTACTTCAGAACTCAACCCTCTCTTTAATATCTATGTTTTTAAATGTGTAACCCTAAAGATGGTTAAAGATAAAGTTGAGTTCTGGTCATGTGATTGCATTGTGAAAGAAACGGTGTGGAATCTATCAGAAAAGGTTGATCATCTAGTATATAAGTATTCGTGTGTATTGCAAGGTTCTGGAATCATCAAAATGATAAGAAATTTGGCCAAATCTTGGCAAAGTTACAAGCACTGTACACAGAATGATGTATATGGGACTACACGAACACATGGCGAAAAAATCCTACCCGGATTTTTACGATGTTTCATGTCATATTTAGAATATGAAGGCATTTGAAGAGCCATGCTTTTCAGGGAACATGTTTAATCTGATGTTCTTCCACCCTAGCATAAAAACAAATAACGCTCACAAATCATTTGTTACCTCTTCCCAGACTCAACCTTCTCTTTAAGTACTGTTACAGTTCGGCGGTGGATTGAGAGATTAATGAAAGATGTCACAACATTCGCGCTGCGTTCGATCTTCCACACATAAACAAAAGAGTCGCGCAGTACAATAGCTCAGTTCATCGAACTACAAATAGTCACTTCCTCGATTAACGCTATAAAGCCGAAAGGGGAAGCAGATGATTAACAAAGGATTTCCTCCATTTTGAATCAACAAGTGTCATCGAGGGACGACTGCAAGCATTATGACTGAGCAATCACTGGTAATGGTTGCTCATGGCGATGAGTATTATATGCAATGAATGCATTGTACTTTAAGGCCCCGTTCACATACGGTATGGTAACATGTCATTCGCCCCCCCCCCCCCCCCCAAAAAAAGGAAAAAAACCCGGAAAAACGGAAAAAAGAATGCCATTGCCATTGAAATGAAAAAAATGTATTTAGCCTCTATCGCCCTTTAAGCACAATAACCTATATTAAACAAAATGTCCTCGGAATTTATCCGAATATTTAATGTTTTATGTACACATCTTCTCTCATTTTTCGTTACCCCCCCTAAATACATAGGAAACACTTTTGCAATCTAAAAAATAAATAAAAATAGATTCCAACACTTTTAATATTTCAAGGAATTTAAATTATCTATTCATATGATCATACCCATGAATTCAGTCATTTGTATTCGTTTATTTACGCATAATCATTTATATTGCATATTCTCTCTCTCTCTCTCTCCTTCGCCTTTTTAGAATACAATACGGAATGGTGTTGGAGATATATATAGTTGTTCGTCTTAGCTAATTTATTCTCTTCTTTAATTTGTTTCTAGCTAAAACAGAATGCTGCAAGGAAATCTAGTTTTAGGCTTACGCTTTAATATGCCTCCGAGTCGTTTATCTTAGTTATGCCTCGTTTATCTTATTTATGCAATTTATATTTAATATGCACCAAGTACCGTATGTTTACATTGTTAACATTACTCCTTAAACAATTTTCTACTTATGCATTGTAGCAGAAAAATGGCGTCAAATCGCATTCATGCCAATACAATTTGAAATCAATTTATAATGAAGTAGTACAATTTAAATGACTTGTATGCTCTTTCTTTGAACGTACTGCATCGCGCTTCTGTTTTTATAGTTAAGGTGGCCGTTTTAAAATGCTAGATTCTGGCCTTGATGCCCTCATGTATTTTGTAGCCTACTTTATTTATCTAAAAAATGAAAAAGTATGGAAAAAGATCAATCCAAAACACACACCCTAGTAAACCTATTATAATCACATTTTCTTGTTCCAATGCATTCAAATTGTGATACTAATGATTGTTAAATGCTTTAAATTTAGAGCACGTCGTGTCCAATAAGGAAGTTAAGTCATTTACATTACATACTCTCTCTCTCTCTCTCTTTCTCTCTCTCTCTCCCTCTATTTGTCTCCCGCTCCCTCTCTTTAAGGCATTGGCATCGAGTCACTTCTATACGGAACAAAATAAACACGACCTAATTATCAAATTTCAATTCGGTAATGATCTCGTCACTCGCACGGTAGTATGCTAATGCCATTTAGATTGGAGATATTAATTTGTGAAATTCCTTATGATGATTGACATTAAATGAATTACAACATTTTTCGATGATTCAACTCAGAAGTTTTTTTAAAGAGATGGCTGAGTTCAGGAAAAGTTGAAACAAAATATGTGTGAGTGAGCACATTATCTCTTTTTTCATTTGGAGGAATATCACAACAGAAATGTCCAATAAACACGATAACAAGAAAATTTCTTTAAGTGCATCCATATTGAAATTATGGATCAAGAGTTACCAATACTTTTGTCTTAGAACATAAATTTCCTACATTTTGTACAAGGAAATAACTTGATTTGGAAACTCACAAATTACGGTAAAGAAATATTCATTAAAATAATTATTTATCCTCAATCATTCTGTAATCTTATGGGTCACACCCCCTTCCCCGTCTCTGCCCCCCTCCCATGTTTATCAAGCATGTTCATGCGCCATAACTCTAAATGTAAGACTCGTCAGACAAATCTGTTTAATAAACACGGACATTATGGTGGGGTTTACATGTTTAAAGGAGTAACTCGCCGCATTGGTATATGAAATCAAATCTTTACGACCTTACGGCTTTCTTAAATATACTGGTCATGCTGGTAGGACAAGCGGGTATGGACATATACGGTCTCGGTTGGTATTGTACGTGATCTGCACACTGTTAAAGTCAAGTCTAAAGGATTTATTTTATGCCAGCAACATGGGCGTACGGGCCAATGTTCTTCAGGGGGTCTGCCGTCTCTGTCAAGTTTCTAAATCTTTTAAAGCCCCACTACACTACTTATAGGTACTTGCGCCCTCTATATAGCAAACAATGCCTAATCGGTGATCATTGGTCCCCATGCTCCCCTTTTTCTTATGTTAATTGAGAGCTGATTTGATGAGATAACCACTTGTCAGTGATCATGCAGGGAGGTATAATTCCTCCTGGCCAAACTAGTGCAGTGGGGCTTTAAGCGAGCACAAATGTTGACACTTGATTGTAAATGTAATACTGTCATCAAAATATACAAAGGAAGATCTAAAAGACTCAAATAAATCATTGTATGAGTTGTCGCCTTGTCGGTTCCTTGAATATTTTGTAGGCCTTTGATTAGCAATATAACTCTTTGAATAATTTAAAGATAATGACGATTCGATTTTAAGGCAAACAGGAAATATTTGTTTTTCTGTTGTTGTCGAACAAAGGCCTTTTGTAAATAAAGAGTTAATTTCGGGATAAGGAATCAGGGAGCTACAAACAAACTCCGCTCCATTAAATTATTGCTTATTTTGGCAATTGAGTATTATTCTTTGTTTCCATCTTTGTTTATTTGTTTAATTTTGTCAGAGGTACCATTATGAAGAATAGACTGTTTTATAACAGGACTGCTTGATAGCAAGTATAACAAAAGACAAATTGTTTATATAATTTTCAAAAGAGCATGTGTATGTATGGATGAAGTCCAGGCAAATAGCCCACTTGTTCATCCAAAATAGCATAGACATATACCTACTTATGACAAGTATTCTGGCAAGTTCAAGTGTAATTTGAGGCATGAGGGTCCATTTGAAGTGCAAGAAAGGAGAAAACACAAACCATCGTCAATGCCAAATCTATAGCGCGTATGAAACTAAGATGGCGGTGGTAAAATTAGCTCCCCGAGATGCAAACGCGTTGAATGGATTTAGCATACGTCTTATATGACGTCACAATTACTTCATGGATCAAAGTTAAATCAGGCGTTCCGCAAGGAACAATTTTAGGCCCAATATTGTTTTTATGTTTCATTAATGATATGCCTAATAATATTTCATCAACTATTCGATTATATGCGGACGATTGTATATTGTACCGTCCAATTTTCAATGTAGATGATTGCAAGATATTACAAAATGATTTAGAAGTTTTAAGTAAATGGTCTGAAACATGGATGCTCGACTTTAATGTATCAAAGTGTAAAACTATGAAAATGTCTCGAAAGCTTCACAATATAACATATAATTATTCTCTCAATGGACAGGAGTTAACAAATGTAAAGTCTGAAAAATACTTAGGTCTTGTAATAAATGATTCTTTAAACTGGAACGACCATTGCACTGACTTATATACAAAATGTAACAGGATCATGGGAATTATAAGACGGAATTTTGTTAATTGTCCAAAGTCTATTTTAAAAAGTCTTTTTGAATCACTAATTCGCTCACGTTTAGAATATTGTTGTACAGCATGGGATCCCTATAGAAACACACACAAAGAGAGGATTGAACGTATTCAAAAACGTTACGTAAGGATGATGTGTAAGGATTGGTCTACGAGTTATAACGTGTTATTACAAAATGTCAAAATGAATTTATTAGAAAATAGACGAAAGTACCATAGACTTGTTTTTTACTATAAGATTGTAAATAACTTGATTAATGTAGGAGAAGTAAATAGGTGCACACGAGCGAACAGAATAGGAAGAAATGATAATACTTTTAAGATGCACGTTCCATATGCCAGAACAGACTATTATATGAAATCCTTCTATCCCCAAACAATTAATGAATGGAATCAACTCCCACAAACAGTAGTAAACAGTCAATCGCTAAATACCTTTAAATCGGCTCTGGTAAAACATCTCAATCTAGATTTTTGAAATAGAAGTGTCTTGCAATTTCTAACTTGTATTTCTGTTGTTGTATTTATATTGAACTATAGCCTATGTCATGCTTCGATATTTTATGTATCAGTATTTACTGTGTAATTATGTATGCCATTTTATTGTCCATATCTGGGTTGCAAACCTGTATGGGTTTTTCTAAACCTTGTTTTGTAACCCAAGACATGTATATATTTTTATATTGTCTGAATAAAATCAAATCAAAATCCACTCGCTAATTCCCCATTTTCCACCCGTTTTTTTGCTTTTTCATTTCCCTTTTTTTCGTTGAGGATAGTAACATTTCCAGCCTTTGTGACACTCGTTGGTATTGATTTGATATCAAGCTCATTTCAAATCGCTGCTCGTCATCTGAAGATAATATGTAAAGTAACCTATGGCGCCTAAGTGGATAATTCGAGAAAATATATTCATATTTCATGATTATTTTCAAAGAATATATATACCGGAGAAGTGCGTTTCAACCATTATCTTGATACATATTTTGTATTTTGAGGAGGCATTGTAGCCTAAGATATATTGGGTTATTGAATTTCTATTTTTTAATTTTTTTGTTGATTTGTACATATTAGCTTAACAGTTCAAAGTGGATTTTTATAAACACTGATACAAATCGGGACAGATAATTGTTTTTATACTAATATACGAATATTTGTTTTAATCCTTCTCATTCTATGTATCACCTTTTGATGTTTATTAAAACTAGCGTCTTGATACTTGATTGAAAAAAGTTTCGAGTAGAAATGAATTAAAACATGAACATAATGATAATAACAACAATCAAATATAATAATACATTGCTGAATTTATGAGGCGCTGAATGTATCATCCATTTGTACTATCCATTTCCTGAAATATCAAACGAATTTTCCTCTCTTTCCTTTCTAGAACAGAAATATTGGAAGAATCAACAAGAAAATGACTGCGCAATGACTAATGGCCTAAATTCGCCAATCAAAATGCCACTGAACTTTTTGAAGAGCCCTTCAGCCTTAAGGAGGGAACTTTGGTCTTGGATTTGGAGACATTCTTGGTCTTCATCTCCTTCTCCATCAGTCAGCTGCCCCGAGATTGTGACATCTGCAATTCGCATCAATTTCAAATAATTCCCCTAATTCCATCATCCCATGCCGTTTCTTCAGATGAATATGATCTGCTCGAGCCGTCATTCTTTAATGGAATTGCCTTCCAAATAGGACAGGTGTTTAAATAGGAATATGACTCATTTGGGGGATACTTCAGATTTTAATCGAATAAAAGTATTCCTCACCCTCCCGCTGTCCATCCTCACTGCATGCATGAATCACCCAAGAAGTGTTTGGATATGGATGGCCACACATATTGTCTTTCATATCCCCGATACTGTATTTGTCTTTTGGGATTATTATCTTTGAAATAGTAATAATAAACAATTTTAACAACGGAGTGCATATTATTAGCTGAAAGAAGCCCCTACGCGCTAAAGCAAAAAGCTATGAAAGAGAGGTCAATACTTGACATCATTACTTATGCCTTTAATAAGGAATATAATTACTGATGATCAAACAGTTACTTTGAAATGCAATTATAATTTGTACAAATTACAAGTTATTCAATTTACAAAATTTATCGTTCATTAGTCTGGTTTAAACGAGTCGATTGTACAAAGTCTAGGAAATTATAAAGGATAGATACATAGATCGACAAGATAATGATGTCGGTAAAAAGAGTAAAGTTGTAAAGTTGGAGTTCATTCTCTTCTCTTCCTCAATATTTTTAAACAATTTGACAATTGGTAATTCTGGTAAGAATATCTTTGATTCTTAATCTATTATCATATCTGAATAAATGTTATCTATACATCCGTTATGTATTATGTCTCGAGTCGCTCATATTTCTTTTTGTGTGTATTAAATGTGTATTTTTATTTAGGGGGGGGGGGCACAACGTTGATTTTTGGTTGATGGTGAGCCGAATAACAGGGTCATGGAGTGATGGCAGAGTGTGTGTGTGTGTGTGTGTGTGGGGGGGGGGGTGTCCAATCATCTGTTTTTTACACCGCCATATCCCCTTCCTTTCTTTCACAATATTCCCCTTTTAAAGTCGTTTTGTCCCTTCTTTTCGCCAAGTGATGGAGGTAGGGGGTGGGGTGGCGATACTCCAATTTATCCCTTGGCCAAGCCATTGCACACAATGAAGCATTTATTCATTTATTGATCGAGTGATATATACACGGTAAAAGGCCCACAGAAGCACAACAAGACTAGTTTCCAACAGAGTCGTGTCAAACATCGACAAACATTACAATATTAATAATAATAATAATATTTAGCTTTAATATAGCGCTTAATACAAATGTCTCGAAGCGCTTTACAAATATACTATTACTCAGTCATTGGATGCAGTGCTTGTGTGCACAATCTCCACTCCCTAGGGAGCATTTCACACATTACACACATCAATGATATAATGTTTATCATTGTGCGGGATGTTCGTGGGGCAGCATTATAGGTTTCCTTTCGTAGAAACGAAGCCCCTTTCCGTCTCTTTGGAACACAGAAACACGTACAGGTGAATAATCTCCTTCCTCTGTCTTATACTACAGTCACAACGGCAAGGCCGATACCAGACCAAGAACCCCCTCCCCGAACATAATACCCAAGTCACACCAACGAGATCGACAATAGACCTATTAAAGACCGAACAAAATAATACATTACCACCCAAATGGCCCAAAATCAGTCGGTATGGAGTCGGTTAGAAGTCGGTTTGGCGGGGTGACGGAGGTATGACATTATTATGTTAACCCGAATGGCCATGGTTTGTTTGGTTTTGAGTCGGTTTGCCGGTGTGACTGAGGTATCACATTATAATGTTAAAGGTAAAGACCAGTATTCGAAACGCCCCAATTTAAAAAAAATGAAATGGAAGCTCTTATTACCAATCATGTGAAAAAATATGTTTTAAATAATAAATGATGATAAAAAATTTGCCGGGAAACCGCCTACTAATTGATATATTTGGTAAATTAGTTTATCTATTGGTGTGTGAGAGATAGACGCACGTGTCGCGCACGTATACGTAGTCCCATATACATCTTTCTGTGTACAGTGCTTGTAACTTTACGAAGACTGGGCCAAATTTCTTATCATTTTAATGATTCCAGAACCTTGCAGTACACACTAATACTTATATGCTAGATGATCAACCTTTTCTGATCTATTCCACAACGTTTCTTTCACAATGCAATCGCCTGACCATAACTGGTCTTTATCTTTAACCCGAATGGCCACGATTAGTTCGGAATAGAGTCGGTTTTTCGGTGTGACTGAGGTATTAGAAACCCACGTAAATACACACAGGTGAAAACCATGACTCAATGTTTGTTGTGCAGTTTTCGGAAGAGTTGAAAGCGACGAGCAGGTTCCTGAAATGCCTGTAGGGTATGAGGTTGAATTTCCCCAGAAGATGAACAAGGTATAGATAGCGAAGACTGTCATGAATGTAACCGGCACAGAATAGGTAATCCGTTTCTATAACCGTTAACCCAGCACATGCACGTTCCTGTCATAAGAGACATGCAGTAGTATTTTAATTTGTGTCACTCCTGGTTTTTGTTAATTTTACTCTTACACTCAATTATCTATGTTACACTATAACTTTAAAATTTGTTATCCGGTGTTTACAAAAATTGATAATGATCCTATCTATTTGGATTGAAATCAATAAATTTTGAATTTGAATTTGAATTTATAATATTTCCTAACTATTGACTTGTTTTTCCCCCAATTAGTCTGAAGCTAAGCGATTCTTTATTCATCACTGTCTTGTATTAAAGTATAAATCCATTATGATGACACACATGTATAATTTGTGTTATATTCCCGAACACAAGTAGTGAAATAGCTAAAGAAGAAACAGAAAAGCTCAAAATGATAGCCGCTTGACTGAAGCTTGCTGAAAACCACATACAGTGAAACGAACTACACACATATTATATGGACACACGGGACTACACAAATATGTGACATCAAAATATCTACCTTTTTGGTCCAAAATTTTAAACTATTTCAGTCATACTTTTGGGGAATGAAGGTATATCAAGAGAAATGCGAATATGGGTTACTGGGACAACGCTCAAAATGTGATATTAAACATTTGGTGTAAACATTTAACAATATTTGAGGGTATTTTAAAAGCTATCCTTTTCATGACAAGTGACAATACTACTATATTAATCGCCCACATGGGAATAAAAAGAATGAAAAAGTGCTCTCATTATTTCCCACCTTTACCAGGGCCCGTCTTACAAACAGTTACGATTAATCGCAACTTATTTGCGACTGATATCAATCTCACCTATGTACATACGACAATAGGAGAGTGCAAACTTGCGATTGATTTGGATCGATCGTAACTCATTGTAAGACAAGGCCCAGATATCAACAATCGGATGCGGTCTAGGTACATGCAAATACAACGACGCGTTTCGTCACTGGAACCTCGTCCAGGCACCTCGTCGTCTCACAGGAAGAAACTCTAAATCCCAAATTCTCATCTCCTTCTTTGTTCGTCCAGTCTAAAATTAATTTGTGTCAACCTTGTCACTTTGCTCGAGGAACCGATGTATCACCACCAATTCTAGCCGGCAGGCTGGCCATCTAGCAGCCAGGGATTGATCCTGGTGAAAGGATGGAAGGATGGGGAGGGGGGGGGGGGCATACAAGGGGCACATGCCGTGGCAATTAATCTGGTCATTTAAGCACATATCGAGTATCCTAGTCAAGTTAAGACTAAGAAAAAGGGAACCTGAAATGAGAAAAGGCATTTTCATTTGTTTGTAAGAGAATTCTAAAGCAAAAGGAATCCCAAATCTTGTACCACTTTGTGCTTGTCAGAGAAATCGTGAAGTAAACCTCATGTACAAAGGGAAATGTGTAGCGTGCAAAGGCAGCAACTCTAGACCCCCAACAAAAAAGGACACCTGAACCAAAAAAGTGACAACCCCTTTTTGTATTCCCTGCCAAAGAGATTTGGAGTATAAAGCAACCCAAAATGTGGTAGCTACTTTTTTATTTGTCGGATAAAGAACCCCCCCCAACCCCCCGGGAAAAATTCAGACAAATTCCTGGATCCGCCACTTACTGATCAGGTCATCAGCTTATTAGGCGGAAGACAGAAAATTGGGATAATTCGGCCATCGACCCATTAAGCTCATTTTAGAATTCGGCGATTTCTGAAGCTCTCCACTAATCATTGCTGTCTCTAAAACTGACCACATCGAAAAGCAGTCACCATGGTTACTGGAATTTAGTACGGGCTTGAATTTTCCAAATTATTGACTTCTTCCTGCATGCGCGGAGGTTATGTCTTTCACTTCAAACGGCTTAGTTGAAGTTTAAGAATAAACACATATTCTTTCAGAATTACAAAAAATGACCCGTGTTTTAAGAAATTGTTTAAACTTTGATTGTACTACAAAAGGTTGGTCTCAATTTGGTCTCCTTTTTTCCGGTATGTTATTCTCTGAAGATTTAAATAATATTGATAATATATCAGTGTGTGGTTACATAATTTTTGTTCATGAACCGATAAATAATGATAATTTTCAGAGAGTTATAACACAAACGACCTGGACAGAATTTAGACCATGAAACTGCCGCCCGGAAATGTGGAAATGACAAGTAGCCTATATCTATAAGAAGTTCACTAGTAAAGTTTATTTAGTTGTTTATTTAGCATACATAATTTATCTAGGACATAGACAAACAAAACTAAGCTAACAAAACACGTTTGCACCCTAATAGACTCTTGCGTGCATATACTTTTCCTTTCGAACTTCCTATGCGGACTGAATATTCTTAAGATAAATTTTCTTGTTTGAGTTCGTTACTAAAGAGAACGTTGGCCTGAATATCCCTCCTGAAGTTCCCGTCTTTTGATAAATAATAAAATTGGATCTTTAAAAGAGGCCATATGCTCACGGGAAGGTGTTTAAAGCCCATCGCCCATTGTACGTTCTGATTACGACCCGATGTTAGAAGAGTTGGCAATGGTATTTGATGTGAAGATTCAAACTTGAAAAGTCTTAATGATCCAGAATGTGGAATTGTGGATAGTCATTTTATAATGAATAAAACCTACATTTCAATGGATTTCAAGCTTCCTTGGAGGAGGGAACGCTAAATCGGCTCAAAATCGTAGTGACGTCACACTATTAGTGCACTTGTCTACGATTGGAAGCCGATTCGGCTTTTATTCTGACTGGAAGGCTTAAATGCACTACAATTCCGTTTTTTGTATTCTTGTCATTATTTTAAACCTTAAAGGTAAAGACCAGTAATGGTCATGCGATTGCATTGTGAAAGAAACGTTGTGGAATCGATCAGAAAAGGTTGATCATATAGCATCTAGCATCTGCAAGGTTCTGGAATCATCAAAATGATAAGAAATTTGGCCCATTCTTCGTAAAGTTACAAGCACTATACACAGAAAGATGTATATGGGACTACCCTATCTCTCTCACACGACCATGAGAGAAATAAATTTACCAAATATATGAATTAGTAGGCGGTTTCCCGGCAAATTTGTTATCATCATGTATTAGTCAAAACGTATTCTTTCACATTATTGGTAATGAGAGCTTCCATTTCATTTTTTGAAATTGGGGCGTTACCAATACTGGTCTTTACCTTTAATACGAAAAATGATGTTGGTTTAGATTTCCAGATCTCATATAATTGTGATTTCTTCGAAAATTGGATCGCGGGAGGATCACGGCATTCAAGAAAACCTTTTCTACTGGCACTCATTCAACATCTGGGTGGAGAGTGACAACTATGGATTTATGTCTTGCCAAACAAAAATCCACAAACAAATAAGACAATTAAACAAGCATCACGAAAGTACAAATAATTAAGCAATACTGTGTAAAATCGCTTTAAAACGCACCCGAAATTCCAGTGGACAGTGAGGACGAGCATGGAATTGAAAACATCCCTTGTGGATTACGTGATGACAGACAAAGAGGATTAAATCATGTTTAATCCACCAAACTATCTGCTTAATTTTGGATCTAATCATTTGCCTTCGAATGATGATAATCATCATATTTACAATAACCTTGATTAGATATGTGAACATAATGACGCATGTAATAAAAGAAATTCTGTGTTATTGTGCTTTCGGGAGCACTCTGACATTGCACGCAGAGGCCTGGGTGATTAACTAATCGTGTGAATTAATTGTTAATCCAGTGGTTATTAGTAGACCAAGCCTATGTGGGTTTTCTATAATACTGAACATTATAAAGGTCAATTCTAACGGGATTATCCATGACAGTTAACTTATCAAAACGGGCTTAGTATGGTAGGCAGGGTAATTCATGATGTAAACGTTGCGCTATCAATTTGCCAGTCTAACTTTTTTAGTTATTGGCTTGAATACTGTATTTGAACATATACGTATTATGTTGATGTGTATGCCACCTTTGATTAAAAAGTGAATTCGGTTTCCCTTATCATCTAGGTTAGGTTTTAATTAAACCCCCAAAATATGCTTGCTCTCAATCTTAAATTCACCTCGACAAATATATGGCTTGCAAGGAAAGAATATTTAAAATAAACAAATAAAGTACAAAATAAAACGACAATAACAATACAAAACAAAAAAACAATTATCAGCTGCCGCAAATTTGAACCAAATTAAGGATCTTTTTATAGACACATTCTTACGGCAGTTCTGTAAACAAAATCAATCGAATACGAGTATTTAAATAGACAATCATGCGTTCAAATGCAAATGCACTGCTGGTGTAGTGGTATCATGCAAGATTCCCATTCTTGCGACCCGGGTTCGATTCCCGGGCAGTGCACCTTTTTTGGCATTTCAAAATTCAAAATTCAAAATTCAAAAAAAGAAAGAAAATAAGGCCTACGCGGTTGGATTCCGGGGAAGAAAACATAGGCCTTTCAAAAAAAATACATGCCATATGGAACAGGAACATTGTGGATTCATGTTAAGGTTTCCGCTCCAATTGTCAAGCATTACGTTGCTATAAAGGCCAAGACCTATATTTTAACTTGGTGATGTCAATTACTTTATACCGATTGAGCATCATCATTAAAGGTCAACGCAAACACCACAAAACAATGAAAATACACGCTATCCCACTCCGTGTGGAACATAAAGATGAAAAGAGAATTATCAAAATCGTTTAATGGATATCATAAATTTGTTGTATATAATGGACCCCACTGAATGTAAAATTAAGGTTTACTTTTTCTTTATCACTAGAATCCAACAGTACATACAAATATTTAAGAACCATCTCAAAACACACCTAGTTACATTGAAATTAACTGCATTACATTTTCTATCATATTTATTATGTTTTAGTTCATTGATTTTGTTTTGTAAAGCGCTTTAATCAGTTATAAATTGAATATAGCGCTATAAAAGAAACAATTCATTATTATTTTTTTTTAAAAATATTATCAACACACCCCTTTTTTCTTAAATCTTCTTTCCAGGAAAATCGGCTACAATCTTATTTTTATTAGTATTCGTGACATCTTGGAATAGCATTCCCCATTAGCATTGTTCCGAATGATTAATCAACACTTATGTAGTTCTTGGAAGCTGAAAAAGGCCCACAGATGTAATCACTTACTTAGGGCTATTGCTCATACCGGAATTTCCATTAACTGTAAATTTCAGTCGTTAATCATCCCTAACTAATAGATATCATCCACATGTTAGAATGATTTTGACGAAATACACGGTGCATTTATATTTAAACAATCAAAAGTTAAACAAAAGAGGAATTAAATGTAAATCTATTTTTCAAGCAAAGGCCTTTATAAAGGATGCATATAAATGAAAATGAATGAAATAAAGAACATTTTGTTTTATTCCGTGTGTGATTATACCTTTCAGCGCCCCTCCCCCCCCCCCCAAGTCAGTATTATTATCATATTATTAATAAGTCTCTGTTTTAAATGAAAATATAATAATGTCAGTAAAATTGTATGATGTCTAATCATGGACTAAAAGTAGTGATTTCCACTATTTCAAGGGTTGTCTACGTATACTTAATGTCCATGATACCTCAATGAATTAAGGCAATCTATTGACCTAATTGAATTAAGTTAAATGGTCGAACGGTCTTTGTGTGTGTTCCGCAATGCATTTGCTGCAAGGACGAATAATAACGGTGAATCTCAGGCAAGCTGCTTAAAAAACACACAAGATAAATAGGTTTTCTGGACTTTGAAGATTTACCAAGCGCAAACCCGTCTTAACCAAAGTGAAGTTAAGAACTGAAGGTTTTAGGGGTAACCCTAGAGAATATTGGAGTGATATCCGGAGAAATTATCAGCTCATCCTAAATCCTTGAGATTCTTGCGGCAAAGTTGGAAGAAGATTTATGATTTAGAAAAAGTAACCTCCTCTCTCTCCATCTCGCCTCCCCTATCTTCGTACCTACATGTACGCCCTTTTGTCTGTGTCTCTCTGTACCTCTGTCTCCTCTTCGCCCTATCTCGCCCCCCCCTTTCCATCGCCCCTCATTTATATTACCCTATTGTCTGTATCTGTCTCGCTGTACCGCTGTCTCCTTTTCGCTTTCTGTTGCCCCTTGGTGGGATGGTGGAGGAGGGGGGGGGGGGGAAGAGAATTGGAGACCGAATATTGAAAGACAGAGAAAGAAAAAACAGAAGAGAGAGAGAGGGAGAGAGAGAGAGGGGGGGGGGAGAGAGATGGGGGTGGCGGCGGCGGATACAGACAGCGACACACAGAAAAATAGTAGGAGGGGATGGCATTATATCCCAATTCTGTGTCTATCTTTCTGTTTCCCTTTTCTCAAAGTCGCTTTCTCAAGCTCCTCCCATCGTCTTATCACACACAGATGATTTACTACTGCCGTTTAATTAGAACCCCTCCTTAGATACATTGCATGTCCAGTGCAATTACTTGTTGCCAAACAGAAAACCGTTTCAAACAGTTTAAAAATGGTAAAAATTAAGTACAAAGTATCAGTATACTATAAAGTAAGTTGACGTTAAGAAAGAATATTTGCCCAAAAAGACCGTTTAATTAGAACCCCTCCTTAGATACATTGCATGTCCAGTGCAATTACTTGTTGCCAAACAGAAAACCGTTTCAAACAGTTTAAAAATGGTAAAAATTAAGTACAAAGTATCAGTATACTATAAAGTAAGTTGACGTTAAGAAAGAATATTTGCCCAAAAAGACCTTAAATATATTGTTAAGATTAAACGAAAACGAATTTAAAAGCAAATACAGTACCGAATTTGCAAGAACTTCGAAGGGTATGACGTAAATCGAGATAAACCATGTGTGTTAAACACAGGAATTGGCGGACTAACGATTTATATGAGTTGTATTCGATAACAAGAAATGTATAACTGTTAAAGGGATAGTTGAGTTCTTGTTTAAAACCGCATAAATTATGCCTTCAAAGTGCATGGTTATTGCTCTTTTTCTTATTTATGACATTTATAATGCTTTTAACATTTTAGCCCCTAAAATTGCTATAAAGGTAACTCAGATTTAGTTGAAACTTACATCAGTTTGCTTCTCTGATGTTTCTGCTCTCTTTTAGAGTAGTTGTAGATTTTTGGTCGGATTTCTCTTTAAGGTGATGGCTTCTGTCTCTCATGTCTGCTACATGGCTTCAGAAGTGGCCTAGCCTCAGCCTAATGTATACATCGTTGACAAGTATCATGACCGCATGCACCTTCCCGTAATTACGGTCATCATCATCGTACCTAACCCTCGCTTGTCTCCACATCATCAGCGTAGTGCAGTAGATATCGGAGGGATAATGTACGAGACAGATGGCCAGCTCATCGTCGATATTGCAAGTGGTTTTCTGATTGCTAGTACGACACAACATTAATAGCAAGTGGGTTCTTTCTACAGATGCCATGGAGCAACAAAGAGGCGACGGTGTAAGACGGAGATTTCACTTTGCCCTTTTATCATTTTTTTTTAATGTCACCCCTTCCTTCGCAACGATAATGGGCTTATACTTATAGGCGTTATGGCTAATAACGTGATGCTATCAACATGAATACACACTTTCCCATAAAGTTGGAATACAATGTGTATACCGATTTGTATGGAAGGTTTGTGAAAGTATGATTAATTGTTGCTAAATACAGTTTATGTCTTTTCAGATGGATTAGTAAGATATAAACGCTATTTATCAATATATATATATACTTTATCACATTGGCACATTCATTTTAATGAGAAAAGGAAAGAAAGATTTATTCCAATTTTATGGGAAAGAGTACTTTAACCAACCGTTTTTTCAATATAAGTTGACATAATTGCTCTGTTAGGCCTAAGGGTTGCATACAAACGGGGGCGCCGGGTCCAGTCCATTTCAAATGGGGTTAGCCTAAATATTTTTGCAAGCAAGAGAAAAAATAGGCCTAATATTCAAATTTTACTACAAAAATGTTTAAAGGAAAAAGAAAACAAAAGAAAAGAAACTGTCCACAATAATCACATAGGCCTATCTGTTGACAGAAATTCGGAGCGGGGGGGGGGGGGGGGGTTGCCTCCATATGGCAACACCCCTGTCCTCCGAGAGACATGTGCCATTTCTAAAAGAATTGCAACACAATCAACTAAACTGCTATGGCTTCAAAAAATCACCCTAAAGCTATTTCAATAACCTAGCTTTTGCGTCACTTCCTGAAACGTGCGAACATGACAATGAAATATTCCATCATTAAAACGTGATTTCTATAGGCAATACAATCAAAGGTTACTGCATTATGTTGATTTAAAAGACTTTACAAACTTTAAAGGCGTTAAAAGCACACAAAGCGGAGGGGCGAAAAAGGAGAGAGAATGCTACTGACGAGGAAATGGGAACAGACAATAAAACCTTCTCAGACATGAAGAAAATAAAAGTCGGAGAAAGGAGGGTACATTTTACAGTCACAGAAGGGCTAGAGCAACAAACCGACAACAAAAATAATACTTTCCTCAACACATTTTATATTTAGGAAAATATAACTACGACTTTAACTTTTCAAAAAAAAGTCCACACATTAGGAAACATTAAGACGGTATGTTCCCCTTCCCCCTGCGGGGTGGGTGGGGTGGGAGGAGGAGGGGGGGGGGGGTGGGGGCTGTTTTCAATTATTACTTCTCACGATCTAAAAGCGACCCATGCACGTTAAATTGAGCCATATGTATTGTCACTATCTGGTAGGAAGATTATGTGCTACGCTCATTAACTCGAAAGGGGGCACACTATAGCTGCCGTGATTAGTAACATTCGCTTGAGGGGATGTTTAGAAAAAAAGATGACATTTTCAAGTCATTACGATGATAACCATAACAAAGACCCGCTCTGCTTCCCATGTGGAAAGAGAGAGGGAGAGAGAAAAAAAAAAGAGAGAGAGAGAGAGAGAGAGAAAAATAAATTGGAGACAGACACCGCGGCAAATGAAATGGTAAATTAGAGTGATGAGGATTAGTCGATGTGTCGGCTGTAATACTCAAGCTTACCCTCATGACAATGACAATATATGACTGCCAATACCAATTAAAGGAGCCTTTTAATAACAGTAAGTCACTTTTTTTATCAAAGTTTTCGATATCTCTGAAAAAGAAAATCTGTCAAAATTGTATAAACATGGTTCAGAACCTAAGGCCCGAATTCACAATGGAGGTTTGTCGCCGAATTCACAAAGGAGGTTTGTCGACAAACCTCCTTTGTGAATTCGGGCCGATATGTTTGTTCAAGTAGACATTTATATACACGTACAAATGGAAGGAGGGAGAGAGAGAGACAGATAGAGAGAGAGGGAGGGAGGAGGGAGGGAGGGAGGGAGGGAGAGAGAGCGAGAGAGCGAGAGAGAGAGAGAGAGAGAGAACGGGATAGAGAGAGAGAGAGAGAGAGAGAGAGAGGGAGATAGTGAGAGAGAGAGAGAGAGAGAGAGAGAGAGAGAAAAAAAAAGAGAAAGAGAGAGAGAGAGAGAGAGCACATCCTTCTTCCCTGTCTTTCTATGTACTTGAATTATATGAATTACACTTGAATTCCTCCACTTTATCCTACATTATGAAATTCTATTTATATTTTAATACTCACACAACGGTTTGCCATAAATATAACAGAAAAAATGAATAAATTGCTTGTAAACGACTTGTGATAAAAAGTGTACCCTTATATATCTTTGTAAGGTTTATGTACAATTAGCTGAATCTGTTATGAATACAGTCACAATGTTCTTTATCATCATGAATTAGACCGAACAAAAATACACTCATAAGGACTCTGTACACAACACTATACTTATGCTCTGTTCATGTATACACATTGTTCACTTTACCATTTTGATATTAAACAAAAAAAGAGTTCTTTAAATTGTAGCTAGGCCACTGTTATTCCCATTGACCTTACGGACTATTTGTTTGTTTGAATGACCCTTGAAATTGAATTTCAGGATACAATTGGCTAATTTCGATCTCGATAACCCTAAGGTTTCAACATACATCCTGCTTCTTTGTTATTAGATTTTCCCCATTATCTCCGATTTCCGTGTTTGCATAAAAACAGTTTTCAAGTTTATAGCGTGCAGGGTAAAAGTAATAGAATCCAGTAAAATGTATCGTAAGCTTTTGTAAAAGGCATCACTTTCCTTCATGTTACTCTTTGCAGATTAGACAAATCGTGTGCTTATACTTTATTGAATTCATTGCCCCCTTTCTTTCTTTTAAAGAGAAACAGGAATGAACTACTTGATTATCTTCGATCATTTTCCTGAATATAATATCTTTCACAATATTGACGTTGTTAAACGTGCGTTGATAGGTACCGCGTGTAAAAAGCTAAGAAATGAATTAAAAAAAAAAATGCTTGAATGTTTACCCGTTGAAATTTTCTCCGCATAAATTATTTCATCTGGCTAAAATCACTGGATCATTAATGAGTCTATATGGTATCATAATTCTATATAAACTGTTGCCCTTACAGTCCGAATGGTATTTTCTTATCTCCTTTCCTGAAACGATTGTGACGATCTTCATTGTCATTGATCAATAACGTTCAGAAAAGAAATATATTTTTATCTATCCAAAATATATCCTATCGTCACAACCATTTCGTGAAACGCTGTAAGAAAAATCAATCCAAATTTATGGCAACAGTGAAGGTTTTGGATTAACGATCACGAGAAGACAGTTATATAGTTCAATTATAACAGTTATTATGCATCAACATAAGTTGCCACGTTTTCGGCATTGGGTTAAGTTGTTAACAATTCATGGTGCTACATTTGACACAAGGCATCAGCTTGCTTTCATGTTTAAGGTGTACTGCTCGTTTCCTTAACTAAAGTTTCAGACCGTAGTCCACAGAGAGATACATCCAGACATACCTAGACCCCTGTTACACATGCGTCGGCTTTTAAAGCGGGCCCCGGAGGCGGCCTCACGCCTGCAATTTGAAGCCGCCTCGAGATCATCAAACCCCTGTTACACATGATCTCGGGCCCGCAATTTTGCGTCTACACATAGGCCGGCCTCACGTCGCCTTTTCACGAGCTGACGTTTGGGCGGACTCCAGAAAGACAGAAAGAGAAAGTGATAGAATGATAAAAACTAAGAATAACATAAGAGAAGGTGATAGAAGGAAGAAACAAAGATAACAAAAGGAAAGACAGAAAGAGAAAGGGATAGAACGATAAAAACAAAGAATAACATAAGAGAAGGTGATAGAAGGATAAAAACAAAGAATAACATAATGAAAGACAGAAAGAGAAAGTGATAGAATGATAAAAACAAAGAATAACATAAGGAAAGACGGAAAGAGAAAGTGATAGAATGATAAAAACAAAGAATAACATAAGGAAATAGAGAAAGAGAAAGTGATAGAATGATAAAAACAAAGAATAACATAAGGAAAGACAGAAAGAGAAAGTGATAGAATGATAAAAACAAAGAATAACATAAGGAAAGACAGAAAGAGAAAGTGATAGAATGATAAAAACAAAGAATAACATAAGGAAATAGAGAAAGAGAAAGTGATAGAATGATAAAAACAAAGAATAACATAAGGAAAGACAGAAAGAGAAAGTGATAGAAGGATCAAAACAAAGAATAACATAAGGAAAGACAGAAAGAGAAAGTGATAGAATGATAAAAACAAAGAATAACATAAGGAAAGACAGAAAGAGAAAGTGATATAATGATAAAAACAAAGAATAACATAAGGAAAGACGGAAAGAGAAAGTTATAGAATGATAAAAACAAAGAATAACATAAGGAAAGACGGAAAGAGAAAGTTATAGAATGATAAAAACAAAGAATAACATAAGGAAAGACAGAAAGAGAAGGTGATAGTATGATAAAAACAAAGAATAACATAAGGAAAGACGGAAAGAGAAAGTTATAGAATGATAAAAACAAAGAATAACATAAGGAAAGACGGAAAGAGAAAGTTAATGATAAAAAAAAAAGAATAACATAAGAGAAGGTAGCAAAGGGCGCCCGATGTATATGTTGATATAATTATGATGACAGGTCACGTCACTTCCGCTTATAAACCGGGCCCGAGTCCACTTTGGTGTTACACCTACCGATTGCGGGACTGAGGCCGGCCTCAAACCACATCCAGAGGTGGACTGAGTCCACCTGGCCTCAGTCCGGCTTTTCAAAAAAAGTTGGTGTTACACATACGTTGAGGCGACTCCGGGGCCGGCCTCAGTCCACTTTCAGACGTATGTGTAACAGGGGTCTTAGATATTGTTTCGGTCCCACGTGTGACTTTCGACGTGAGTGTGATCTGTTGTTTGTTAAGAGAAAGGCCAAGTTAGAGTATGGTAGCCCCGGCCCCCCCACTCAGAGGTCGGAATGACCGCATGCGTGTTGCCAAAATGTCCGGTAAAGGGGTACTTTTCGTGCGACAAAGTCCGGCCCGAGAATTGTAAAAAAAAGGGGTGTATTTGACTTTTCACCCGGAGATTTCTTTAAAAAGGGGATGTTTTTCTTTTTTTCTCTCATCTCTTTGGACTCCTGAGAAATTATTCCGAATTTAGGGGGGTACATTGAGCATTTTTCCTGATTTAGGGGGGTCTCCAAAGCAGAAAAAGCCCGCGAAAAGCCCGCGAAAGGGGGGTTCGGAAATGTTGGCAGTCCTCAGATAGGGGGTGCTTTCAAAAATAGGGTACGAGCATATGCGTACCCTAAATAACATTGAGTGGGGGGGCCGGGATGGTAGCCCAGCTGGGCTTTCATTTCTTTCACATTCATTTCCCTTTCGTTCAAGGCGGAAGAGAGGATTAAAAGGGCTTTCTTCTGAAAATGGTAATTTATTAAATTCATGATAAGATTTCCCATCGGGCAGAAGAAAAGTTTGTGAAATTCTTTTTGTGTGCCTCTGTTCAATGCCATACCCGATTAGTTGCAGGCGCGGATCCAGGAATTTCTTGCCGGGGGGGCACAAGGAGGGGCACCGTGTGGGAAAGAGAACATATATATATATATATATTTTTTAAGTCCCCCAAAAAATCGCAACGACTCAGCCAGCCGCTGAATAAGCGGGGGGGGGGGGGGGGGGGGGGTAAGCGGACACTTTTTAAATATTTTTTAGTCCCCAAAAAATCGCAACGACTCAGCCAGCCGCTGAATAAGCGGGGGGGGGGGGGGGGGGGGGGGGGGGGGGGGGGGGGGGGGGGGGGGGGGGGTAAGAGGACACTTTTTTTTTTTTTTTAGGTCACGAAATTTTTAAATTTGACATTTTGCTTCGTTAGGGGGGGGGGGGTAAGGTCACCTTTTTAGGTCAGCCATTAGGTTTTTTTTTTTTTTTTTTTTTTTTTTTTTTTTAATTAAAAAAAAAAAAAAAAAAAAAAAAAAGTTTGGCCGGGGGGGCACGCCCCTGTTTTTAAGTGTATTTTGGGCGGATTTAGGGCTGATTTTAACATATTTTTTTCGGCCGGGGGGGCACGTGCCCCCTGTGCCCCCCCCCTGGATCCGCCACTGAGTTGATGTAAAGTATTGTCTGTATGCAGCATGTGCTTCCAATAAATGGGTTGCAACATCGCCATGTTATATGTATGATTATGTGTGCAGCGATAAACAAAATTGGAAAGAGAAAGAAAGAGAGCAGGGTAGATAATAGATAGATAGTCTGAGTTTGTTTGTGTGTGTGTGTGTGTGTGTGTGTGTGAGAGAGAGAGAGAGTGAGAGAGAGATAGAGAGAGAGTGATAGAGACAGAGACAGAGGGAGAGGGAAACGGGGGGGGGGTGAGAAGAAAGTGAATATCAAGCGAGGGATAAAGTGAAATAGAGTGAGATAGGGAGAGAGAGAGAGAAAGAGAGATAGATAGAAATGTGAAGAGATAGAGAGAGAAAGAGAGAGGGGGAAGGGGGAGACGGACGGATAAATACATAGAGTAAGGGAGAGAAAGAGAGAGAGAGAGAGAGAGAGAGCACGAGAGATGGGGTGAGGTGAGGGGGTCGAGGTATACTAGTCGTGTGTCATCTTTAACCACTATGCTAATTATGTATAACCCATTATAAAATGAGCTGTTAATTAACCTTCACTGTACTTTTTGAGACATTGCTAAATGACTCTGACGTCACAATAAAAACTCTAGCTATCATGTTTAACTCGAAAACTCTTAAAAACGTCAACCAGGAAAAACATGTGGGGTATTTATTTCTCAGAAGTTTTCCTCGTAATATTTTATTACTCATTTATTTGTCACAAAGTACTATTGACAGACAGTTTACTCATGACAAATGATTACTATTTCATTCACAATGAAGTATTATCTCTTAGAAACCTCACTCGTAAAATTTGATTACTGCTTTATTTGGCGTTAGTTACCGTCACAAAATAGACTTAATTCGTTTTATTTGAAACCAACAAAATAGGTTGTAAGGACGATTCTTTGAAAACTATCTAATATGATACCTTCATGTATAATATTGGATTTATTCGTAGCGTGATATAACTTTTTTATAACGTGATATAACGTGATATAACTTTTTTATAACGTGATATAACTTTTTTTTTTACTCTTCTCAGCATTCTCAAAAATGAACTCCTGCACCCAGGCCCCCCCCCCCCCATTAAAAAAAAAAAAATCCACCATTCACAGATAAGTTAACATATAGAAGGGGGGGGGGCTTGGAAATAGTAGCATTATGTTTAATGGACTTGTGTTGCTTGTACCAATATTAATACTTGTTTTATCTATTAAATATCTTTGTAGCCATCAGCTTCCATCGATCATTCTATAACCATATTAGGATTTGGATTCATATATTTACTGACCATATTAATAGTGGTTCCACTTTTTTCAAAATGATATAAACATTCTTCCGTTTGTGGAAGGTGTTATGTAGTCAAGGAAATGCTATGGTTTTCGCTAAACGCTGATCAAAGAACGGTTAACATGTACAAGGACGTTTCACACGATTACATCTCGAGCCGTCATTAGTTTGGCATTTCCAATATATACAGTTTAATATACAAATAATACACATCAGTGAGGGCATTATCGCCTCGGGCGTGTTAGACTGCTCCAAAAGTACTGACTGTGGGTAATTTTGTCTAATGCCCGAACAAAATGATATGTATTATTTGTTTTATATGTTTTTTTTTTTTTTTAAATGATGTTTTATGACATGATTTTACTAATGACCGGTCATTATCAAATTACGTCTGAAGCAAAACAAATGCCTGGTCACGTGTACGCTCTAAACCAATCATTTGATTAGGATCCACGTCATCATCTTATAACATCAGCTCACGCACCTAAGGGACTTTGACTCTCATTAAGTTCTTATTACCACAAATATGATATCGATGAGACTAATTGTAGCTAATATGTATACACCGTGGATTATACTCAGTGCATTTTTCGATAAATGTGATAATAATGAAGAAAATCCCCGACACTACTAAACCAATTTAGTAATTATTATTATCGCCACTGTAAATATTTCATTCCAAGCCTTTTTCATACCAAGCATTTTAACAAAACGGTTGCCTTAATGCTCGAAATGAAGGTCAAATTGCCCTCCTTTGGGGGTATTGTAACACAATTCTGTTGTCAAACTTAATATCCATACATCTAAGAAATTAAGGTTGAAATTAATACAATGGAAGGATCCCTAAGGATGCAAAATTGAATGACTTTTAGGTTATTACACCCTCCAAGTACTCATCCTATAAGGTTCGATCAGAATGCAAGTTAACCCTTTATCATAGTTCAGGCTCGATTCATTACGTTATTTGAGCTACCGTTTTTGTACCGTTTTTGGAACCAAATCTGTAACCTTTATTTATTAGTGAGTTATAAGAATTGAAAAATAACAACAGTCAAGAGACACGCATGCACAAGTCTCACGAAGATGTACCTATATGGATGGCTTAATTAGACCAATATTAAGCTCATGTGGCTTTAGGCGATCCCGCCCTAGTACACGCGGATTGTCGAAAATGTGAACACAGTAGATCCAAACGATTCCCATCACTATATTTTCTTTCATATTTAAACAATAATTGTCATGTTTCTTATACACAAGGTATTACCCTTTTTGCTTAATTTTGTTTTCAAACACTTCTCAGAATTCTCAGAAACCTCATGTGTATTTCTTTGTTTAAGATATATATTTTCCCCTTTCTGTATGCTTCGTACTCAATTTTGTTTAGCATCGATTATAATAGATAAATATAATAGAAATAATGTAGAAGTAATAATAGAATAGTAATCGTAATAGTTGTAGTGTCGGGGGGGGGGAGGAGGAGGAGGGCTAGCCATATAACCATCATTGGCACTAATTAAAGCTACCTCCTTCGAGAAATACAAGGATACCGATAGGCAAGTCGACTATTTGGTATTTGGTTTTTTAGAGTCCCATAGGTCACCATGCATTATGGTACGACGAAGATAACCCAAAGTGTCTTAAAAAGGCTTTTAAATATATTCAATCATTAGATACATTCTAAAATCTTAGATGTAGCCAGTAACATAGGGGACAATAAAGCTCAGTCTTTCCCTCGAGCTCGAAGGAATCCCTCTCAATGTTGATCATAACTCACGAATCCACGCTAAACTACCTGCCATGATTGATGGAACATGGTCCGTTGTCCTAACGGTTTTTATAACACTACAGTCTATTGGGGGAAAATTAGAATGGTAAAACCGGTCACTTAAAGGGATCCGGTAACTTTGTCTTAGATCCTTTAGAAATAATCCTTGATTTAGCTCATGCTTTAATGATAATTATAAACCTTTAGGTCAGTCAGGAACTCCATGACTTTTACAAGCCCATCGCCTGTCTGATTATCAAGATATTAATGATTGGAATTACAAATTTTGAAAACCTTTCACTGAACGGTTTTCATAAAACTACAGTCTATTGGGGAAAATGAGAATGGTAAAACCGGTCACTTAAAGACTTTTGCTTTTTTGTGGCACTTAATGATCATTTTGATCATGATTATTTTAGGGCTTCAATATAACACCATATCACAGACACTGATAACAGGTAGGGCCATACATCTCGGATTTAAAGATAAACTTGAGTTCTGGTTAAAAAAAGAAAATAAATTCTCACAGAATCTAACGAAACTTACACTGAATGTTCAAGCTTACAAATAAATGTAATGTGCCAAACAATTTTGGAAGAAAATGTATACTGGCTGAGTTATGAGCATAGAAAGATAAGGAAATCAAGTTGTACTCGCCCCGACAACATTTGTGTTGTCCCATATACATCTTTCTGTGTAGTGTGCTTGTTACTTTGCCAGGACCGAGCCAAATTTGTTATGAATTTGATGACTCCAGAACCTTGCAGTACACACACCAATACTTACATGCTACATGATCAACTTTGCTGATGCATTCCACACCTTTTCTTTTACAATGCAATCGCGTTACCAGAACTCACCTTTATCTTTAACATGGTTATACGATGCTTTTAAAGCGAAACCAGACTCCATGTTAAAGTTACAAAGGTAGATATCACAACCAGATTCTCACCTCACCGATGCTCAACAAATATAGGAACGGAAAGTGACGACGAGCGATAATTGCGTCAATTTTCATTTGGCGTTTCCTTTCCTCGTTCTGATGACGTACATAATCATTATGCTTTTACCACACACAGTGCGAAGGTTACAGAAACTCATAATTTAATTATTTTCCATTACTTGCGAATAGAATGAGTATCTTCAGGTCATTTATGGAAATGATATCACTCTCTAATGCTTCACTTGGCATCATTGCTAAAAAAGAAAACGGGTGTGGCCGCATTTAATTAATGGAAATGATACCAAGTAACAATTGCCACTTTGCATGAACGAAAAGTAGATTAAGTGCCATAAGTGGCAAGTTTCTTACAATTACTGGTAACCATCTACAATCATCTTAAGCCACCATTAAAGGGTCTTCATGATAACAAATGCTCATCTGTTTGGAATTGAATCAGGTCATTGAAACACAGGTCTCTTCGAAATACGCCATGGCTCAGTGGTAGAGCAGTGGTCTCGTAACCGGGAGGTCCCGGGTTCGCAATTAAGTTGATGCGCTTTTGGTACTTTGTTAATCATGCATTGATCCTCATTACCAGGTCCTTCGTAGAGGACTTGAAGCAATCGGTCTAGAGCATGGTTAACTGCAAACACATACACATGATTTCCTAGAAGTCAGGTTAAACAAACCATCACACCTACTTATTTCACACAGACAGTATCGAATGCCATATACAACGATGGATTTTGATATCAAGAGTTATTATTTCATAGTTCAAGACAAAACAAAGACATCAGTAGGAAAAAAATTATGAACGACTGGAGAACAATGTTGATATGGAGAGCAAATAAAAGAAAGGATCCCGAAATAAGCGTATTGAGTAAATTGTCCATGATAAACATGCATACAAAAACAAAAATTGGATAGTATAACCTTATAAAAACACATATAAAAACCGACAAAACTGTTTCCCTACAGTATAACAAGTATGAAAGAACTTCCATGAAACGTTTTGATGTCTATTCAATAAATGGGGGAATCAATGTATTTATACGTTGACAGAAAAACAGTTTAATATGGGTGAAAGTGTACTTTTTGATAAACCATGTTTTTTGTTACCTACGGGTTGAAAGACCTTTCGCGATACTTGCACATCAGTAATCAACATGACATTGAAACTGATTTTATCAGATCAATGAGCATACGGTAAATCAATTTGTAACAGTGATTGAAGTCCAATTTAATGCCTCATAACCAAGTTAAGGTTATTTTTCCAAGTTTGGTAGACGATGGATTGTCACGAATCAACTCAACAATATAATTACATGTTGTAATTCAGGGTCCCATCCTATTAAGATCTATGATTATTGATTCGAAGATATCCCAAGTCCCGAAAGCTTACGATCTACATCTCTCACGCTAAGATACCATCCTGTAGTGTTCTGTACGATAAAGCGGAACCGGTGTGCCAATTAACACTACCAATTAACAAGTGTTTAAAGCTTCTTCACTCTCTTTAACTCTCTTCCTTTATCTTGAATTTCAAGGCATTGAGAATACGAGCGAAACAACAAGGGAAATCATTTGATAGTGACAAAGTTTGATAGACTTAACAAGTCATTTAACAATTGTTCGATCTCTCATAATATTTTATTTTTAACATGAGTAAAGAGAAAGAATAACTGCAGTTAAAAATTGCATGAGGATAACTTGACATCTACAGTTAATCTTGGGTATTGAATGACATCCGAGATATTCAAGATAATTACGATGTGTAGTCTCAAATTTGAATGGAACCCAACGAAATGTGACGAAAACACCTAAGGCCCATTACCTAGAGCTTACATTAGTTTTAACAGAATGATAATGTTAAACGAAATATCGTAGAATCTTTCTTTACTTTAATAGAAAAGCAAACGCACACGCCCAAAACGCTTCTAAACACAAACATTAATATCATGCCAATTAATGCTCAAGTGTTTGAATTTTCTTTTCTCCCTTAACATCTCTTCCCTCATCCTATTGTCATTATTAAAGACTCTCCAAGATAACGGATACTAGAATGGGAAGTTCGTTAAAAAAATACCGCTTGCCTCCGTCATTGAGATAACATATACTGTAAGCCTCTTACTGTGAATGTTTAAAGGGAAAGTTGTGTTCTGGGAAAGATTTAAAATAATTGATGAGCTTTTTCATTCTTCTGACGTTAATGTGCAAGAATATCGTTTAGAAAATGTCCCGTAAAAAGGATTTCTGTTTATAGATGCTTTCCTATTAAAAAGTTGACAAGAAGTACCTGAGATGAGTGGACCACGCTTTCACGCCAAATGTTTGTGTGGTCCCATAAAGCCTATACACATTTTTGCGACAGTGCATGTGACTTTCAAGAAGACTGACTGGATCCCTTATCATTTTCAACACGTCCTACCACGATTTCTTAGCAGTTAATGTTCTAAAGGGATTCTTTATGATATCAGACAGTGGGTGATACATGCCTCTTTATTCACGAGGTGACTACTTTAATGCTTGATCTTAAAAATAACACTTCATCATTTTGTGTCAATTTGTCAATTCGTCATGTTGCTATATTTATGAATCTAATAAAGTCTTTCATTTTCTAGGGCAGTGTGTATGAGATACAGGTAATTTAGATTAGAGTTAAGAAGGCCTATGTTACGTTCGATATTCGCCTTTAGATTTACAAATCATTTTGCCAACTAATCATTAAGCTAGAAACAAAATTTAGCTATAACCAAATACTATTGCGTAATAAGAGAAATATTTGACCTCGTCAAACAGGAATGATTAGAAAAAATGTAATAATAATCATGATGATGATGATGATTATTATTATAATTTGATGCTTAAGGAACCTACAAAATACTATCACTAACGGGGCTTACGCCTAACTGTCCTAACTGGGACTCGAATCGCAAACCCACATTGTTTAGCAGATAGCACTTGGTTACGATTGAGGAAAGTCAGTGCAAGTTTCCTACGATTCTATGACTTTTTTCCAAAAGCCAAATCCCGATGATTTCCTTTAAGAAAACATGTCAATGACGAGTTAGTCTCGTCTTATCCTTGCTCCTTGTATACATTTTTTGAGGGTTCTAATTCTTATCATCGCCTGTTATTGTGTCAATGGGATACTGTATTGCTATAGTTGTCAGGTTCTCTATATCAATATGGTTCTATTCCAAAATTACATATATACATTTTTGCGCTGTGTACTTTAAGTTAAATGCTTAACCCATACTAGTACAGTGAGTCTCTTTTTAGATACATAGCTTATTATATTTCATCTAGAAATTAAATATTATACATTAGCAGAAAGAGTACAAATCAAACAATTAATGATTTAAAAAAATGCAGTAGGTATATATTGTGCCATTCATAAATAAAAACGATTCAATTGTGAATACTCACTAAAATTCCTAAACGGGTAATCATTCTGAATCTTATACTCACTTCCATTAATAATGAATCACAATTTTGTGAAGAAAGAAGTAATTTTTATTCAGGTGGGTTCATTAAACATGTATTTTGTTTTTTAAACTTTGAAGGATTGGAAAAGAAGGATAAAACGGGATTGGAGGAAAAGCTGGGTTAACCTGTTATTTAGAAAAGTAACTGTGAACTACAGTTGCAAAATGAGTTAATGCATTATAACAAGAAAATGTTCGCAGTTCGGCGGCTGGTCGCAATGAAAATCTGAACCGGACCATGAACCGACAATAAGTTCTGCTACATAGAACATAGTCATTACCATGGGCCCTCTTTTCCGTGGCTTGTTTAATAAACCTATGGTTCTTGAATCAACCAAGGATCCTAACTCCTTGACTTAACTCACTAGACCAAATAAAGTGAACGATCGGGACTCGTCTAATACATTACATACACAACACACAATCACCAACACAAAGAACAAACATTAATTACCCCCACCTCCAACACAAATTAACAAGCAATCAATAACCCCCGATAAAACAACTAATAATCTACCCCTAAAAAGAAAATTATAATTATACTACTTACATGTTTTCTCCCATTTCTCGATGCATGGTAAGTGAATATCCAAAGTAGCTTCCCTCGGGGCCATGCCGAATAATCGGTGAAGACACATCCGTATTAAACGCATCACTGGAAACAATAAACCATCCCATAACCATCAATATCAATGAAGTTCTCCAGATAGTGAGCATTGCAAGAAATGACTCTCTTGTTCTCTTATAAACCTGGTAAGATCTGTGAGCGCTGAACATTTTGCATATCATTCTGACTAGTTTTACCTCACATCAAATCCCTGAATCGAAATCGTTCGCCTTATGATATTCAAAATCTCTGGTCAACTTTTAATGACCAGAGTACCGTAATTGAAAGTATAATGGCCTGTGAAATGGTTTGAACTCTGAGTCCAACCCCAATTAGTTGATCAGACCCTTTGATAAGGGCGTACCCTGTTCGCGTTTGAGGAGAGTTGTCACAAGTAGAAATCTGCTAATCGCGTCATATTTTTTCCCCGGGATGGTATTTCCAGATACCTTTGTTGCGAAAAGTCAGGTCGCCTCACAAAAAAAATATTTGACCTTAAAGATAATATGGTTATTTTCGCGATGTACACGAAACTTCCACCAGTCATGTCATTTGCAGAAGCCTTCACCTTAACTCTCACTCTCACTGCTCGCTAGTTATTCCTTCTTGATTGTTTATTGAGCCGCGTATAAATATTTCCCGTTGTTGTCATAGCATGTTTCCGCTTTCACATATTCTTTTGAACTTGTTGGTTATAAAGGTTAAGCCTTCACAGTTTTGTTTTCGGCGGGTCTAAATCTGTTCTGGTGCATGACATCGTTTAGTCATGTTAAATCCATTGATGAGCGGACTGCCCTTCGTAAAATCCCGTTCTGCCGCGATGAAAGATAAAGCAGTTCTCATCAAAGCATCATCAGTTGAATTAATAACCAAATGGAATCCCACGTCAGAAAAGGATGAAACTACACATCAACATCGACAAAGAAAAAATGACAATACTTGGAACCTTTTATGTTGACTTGGATAGGCGGAACCAATAATTCGAAAAGGAACGAGACAACTGCCAGATCACTTATTGAATCAATGTTCAAGTGAACAGTGATGTTAAAACTCCTCTTTTCCTAGGTTTGACATCACACATTGTCCAAGTTTCAACCATGGATTGGTATACTGGCAATCAAGGTTCTGTCCTCAGAAGCTTTATAGTAGTAATTCGAGAAGGAGATTTGTCAGCTCACATGGCTGGTGTGCCTTCGATGTTAAACTATAAACAAAACAAAAAAAGGTTGTAACAGGACGTTGTCAATTCCTAGTCCTTCCTTGATCTTTTCTTGCACAAGTCTGCTAAGATCAAGAGGCGAACGCAGTCAAGACGCGACGAACGATCAATCGGCAATGCGAAGGCGGCTAAGCTTTCTCACTTTAGAACCGGTTTCCGTCATACACTACTAAAAATTAATTGATTGGCGTGCGCGAGCGCGTGCGACAGTGTGCGTGCGGTAGTGTGAGCGCGTGTGCGTTTGTGCGTGCGTGCGTGTGTGCGCGCGCGTGTGTGTGTGTGTGTGTGCGTGTGTGCGCAGCGAACTACATGACGTTCATGTCTGTGCTCAGTCGATCGTGTATTCCCTTGGGTATATTACATGGTACATCCGAAGTTTGTTATGACGAGAAGCGTGTATTAAACGTGCACAGCACGCGCACTTTCTGTGTTTGTTCCTGTTATTCGATCAGCGCATGCGCACCCAACGGAGATGTGATTAAAAAAAAAAGTTATCCAAGTAAGGCCTCAAAAGCCAGTTTTCATTTTCCAATTTAGTCTTTAAGAGCCTTACAAGCAATTGGCAAAGTAAATAATCTACATGTAGAGAAGAAAACCTACCAGTACAATTCTTATAAAAACAACTGAAACGTCTTAAGTTCCGAGGAAAACTGCGGTGTTAGATATACTATAATTTTCTATGAAATAAACATGTTTGAGTGTCCACAATTTTACGTCAATATGACCAGACAAACATGGGGACAGTTTCGAGTATAGGCATTGTGCTATTTTTGATGTAGAGCTGACTAGATAGCAATGAAAGAATGAAAAAAAAAATTGATCTGATTTAAATCAGTTATTTTGTATTTCAAGCAGCAGATTCTTGGTAAATACTCGACACATGAGTTTTAAACTTAAATCAACGTGAGAAAATAGCAGTAAAGTATTATACCCGTTGCTTAAAGCATCATTGCGTTATTTGCTGCGACAATCAAGCCTTTGAAGAAAATAAGTGCGCGCGGCAGCGTTTCAACGCTGTGTTTGCACTGTCAAATTCGTATGTATTCTTTACACAACGCGCCAGTCGGGATAGTAAACCTACGTCAGGCATGTTTCAGTTTCAGTTTATTATCATATTTCATAATTATGCTTCATTGACAGTGTCGTTGGCTGTGTCTCGTTAAAGTGTCCTCGCTTGCCACGGGCATAATATGGAATGTTGACACTTGACACTGATCATTGCCTTCATGTTTTGCACAGTATTCATCTAACATGATGCGTCAGATGCCGCGCCAGTGGCTGGCGTAGTCCTACGTCACGAAAAGAATGCATTGTTTGCGCACATCATTTCGAATGTACTCTTTGTACAATTTCAGTCTCCCATAATTATGGCGCGTCAAAGACTACGCTAGTCGCCGACGCAGTCTTCCGTCAAAGTAAAGGCTCCTCGTGTCCAACAGGCATATTACAACAAAGCATGCATGCGCTCGTGAAAGTCAACTGCAATAATGTAGTTTATTCGTGTAAGGAGTCTTACTAGAAGACACGATACAGATGTTGTCAGGCATCTGTCAAAGAGTCACGTATCGCACTCTTTAGCGTCTCATTCTATCCACAGCTGATGAAAGAAATAATTACAGGTACAAGCTACTACATCTTTAAAGATGCAGTGGAGTTCTGGTCGTGCGATCGCATGGGGAAAGGAACTGTCTAAAAGCGATTGGAAACGGGGATTTGTACGTAGCATATTATTGATCGTGTAGCACATCATTAGTGTATATACTGGTAGATTTTGGAATCACCAGAATGAAAATAAATTGATTTAGTCATATACTAAAATTCAAAGGTACTGTTTATAGATGAGGATATATGGAACTTATATATATGGAAGTTGGCTTCAATTAGCTATATTCAGTACACTATTTTGTATATCAGGATATTTATAGAGGCATCTTGAGGCATTTTAATCAAGGATACTCTTCCGCAATCACCTAAAAAGAATGAAAATGTTCACAAATTATTTTTCCAGCACCTTGTTCTAGAACCCAACCTTGTCTTTAAAGACCAGTGCCTGGAGAGGGTTTAAAAGCAGCATTCGGGGTAATTGAATTAACTATTTTCTAGAATGAGCATTCCCTTGCCTTTTAAGGATACCGCTCAACATGTAATATATACCGGGATGAATATGGCAAAATGCTCTTGCATGTGACAAAGATTTCATTTGTCACGTTTAAGTGAGAAAACAGATGAAGTGTTACTCAGAATATCACAATCCTTGCTGATAGGTAGCGAGAATGAAGGAGCGAAAGTACCCGCCTACCAACGGTGTAGAGCTTAATAATGACCTTGCTTAACCTGCTTTCCTATAAATCATGGCCAAAAGTGTCGCTAAAGGGCAGTCAACCAATCATAAATCATATCATAAATCTATCATATCTACCTATTTTTAGAGGAGACAAAATATGACTTGACCCCACATTTCTGTAGGCTACTTTTGACATTCTCTCTCGCAACAGAAACAAAAAGTTTGAGAGCTAGAGTATTGCTGCAGTATTCAGTGGAGAAAGGGGAAGAGTTCTAGGGAAAGGTGGGCAATGGTTTTGATAAAATGCCCTCATATTTAAACTAGAGGTAACAGTTAAAACTTACAAAATTTCGATGCCACCTATATGCGAATTCACTTGTAGGCCAATGCACAATATTTCTTTTGTTATCTTTTTAATCCATTAAAAAAAACTATACTATTATACACATAATCAACTATTTCAAAATATCAAATATTTTCTCTATCATGTTTCGATTCTGTGAAAAAGTATTTAATTTTATCTTTGAGCTTTTTACGCATCGTGGCTAAATCTAGGGGTAATAATAATAATAATAATAGTAATAATGTCAACTTATAAAGCGCACACATCCATTCTAAAAGACTGCTCAAGGTGCTCAAAGACGCTAAAAGATACAACCAAACCTTCCCCAAATCTTGTTATTTCGGAAAAGGAAGACAACTTATTAAGTTTTCACAAATTTCGGTTTGCCTACTTTTAACACTCTCTCTCTCTCTCATAGAAAATAGTGAAGGTATAGCTGTAGACAGTACTCTATAACTACGTTTTGATCTTGCTAAATGACGACGCCAACATCATTAAGGAAACGAGAGAACTATTAGGAAAATAACCTTTAAACACCATTCATGTATGTCGAGGCTGATGTAATGAATGTACTCCATTCATGGATGAAGGGGGGGGGGGGGGTGGGGGGTGGGGGTGCACATAAACCTATATACCTTTGGCATTAATACAAAAGTGGAAGGTAGTTAAAGGGGTTGTTCATGTACACGGAAGATCACAAATGAGGCAACCTTTCAGTAAGTGCACTTACCGTATTTCTGAAGACAAAACTGCATATGGGACATATTGTATTGTACAGATTATGTTACCATTACGCATAGGTGGGGATTGACCATATTAAGATTTAGATAAGATAAATCAGCATTTTTGACGCCTGGAATGCCGTTCGTCTCGTTTCGGATCGTTGTAACGTCCACAGATTTCAGGGGTGAAATTAAATCTGGAAAATTGTGATATTTTTTCTACGAAAATTTGTGTACAGTAGATAACACGCCTTTAAATGATGCGAAAACCTTTCTTCTTTCTATCTCATTTCGTCCTTCTTTCATTTATTTTTGTCAGAATGGAGATGGTTGTGTCACGATTCATAAATCCTGGTTCCACCTCCGTCACATATCCTCTTTTTTCGGTTGGACCTATTTATCATTTGAAGAATGACTGTCGAAAAAAAAAAAATCCATGGAACCCTTTCGGCCAATCCTGGATCCGCCCCTATACCGGGCACAACATCCCGTTATCTTCCTGATGGATCTTTTTTATCATTTGATATGCCACGGTGACATTGACTTTCACCGTGATTAGTTTCGGTCCGTTTATGAAGCAGTACTTTGCTGCAACGCCTCGTTAAGCTACAGCGAAAGACACCTACAAAAATGCCACAAATGCCGACTATATAGAGTAATAAACTTTTTCTTGAGTTGCATGGATTTACTTGTACTTCGCAACAAAATGGCACGGAGTGACACATTTCTCGAATGCCTTGAGCTTTATGTCATGGAAGCTCGGAAAAAGCCATGGTTTGATGGCAAAGACTGTTAAAATTCAACTCATGGCTTTATCAATAGCATTGTCCACCACCTTGTGAAATCTGGGCACATTACAATGACGTATTATATAATCCAACCATGCTTTTTTTGGCATATACAGTTGAGAATTGAAATTGACCTTGAGTTGATTTCTCGAAAGTCTCGGCAATCGTTTTCTTTGCGCCTCCGAAGGTGCATTGTGCCTTTGAATTATGTAGTGAGTTGTACACAGAGGCTCATATGATGCGATAGTAATGCACTAAAACTGAAAATCTGACATTGAGTACGAAATCTAGAAAGCTCGCTTTGTAATTCTTATTGAGAAGTGGAATATAGGTTCACAGAATTTGAAACAAGGCATACATTTAGGAGGAAATCTCGTCAAAATCCTCATTTCACTAAGCTGACATAGATTATTTTTTGTATCGAGGATTTTTCGCGGTCAAATACGATTACGTAAAATGAAAAATATCTAATCATTGAATTATGATAATTATCATACCACAGGTATTCTATACACTGTCATGACGCAAAGCGGACTTATTTACTCTAAAGCCGGAAATCAGATGTAAGTGGTATATTCGATCTCACTAACAACCCTCGTCCCCCTATCATACCTAGCTGCATCTGTATCCTGAAAAACCTGCTTTAAAGGATAGAAAACATGTTATCATAACAAATCGGACGAAATGATGACGATTTGGCCATCTGTTAAATAATAACAACATTTACTGTCCGTATGCAGGTTGAATGTGTAGGTGGGTATAATGTGACGTATGTCTTTCGGCACAGCTTATATGGGTAAATTCGTTCATATTACGTTGAGGTTGGGGGTAAATGCCTATATAACTATCGATGGATATGAGGCCAATTTCCGGGGATGCTACCGACCGGTAGGATTTGTCAATGGCCCTGTTGTAACAAAAACAACAGCAACACAACAACAAACAAATACAAACAAACATATAAACAAAACAAATTGTGAATTCACTGGTATTTCATAAGGAGTGCGAACACATACGCCCTATAAAGGTAATATGTGAACGCTTTTCCCGATCCCGTTCGACAAGTTAATTGTGGCCAGCCATAATTATCAAGTGAACACAAAAATAACAACAAAAGCGACAGCAGCAGCAGCATCAACAACAGCAACAAAACCTTTTTTTGTTGTATGATTCCATAGATGTTATCAATGCATGTACTTGTAGAACTTACTTTCACAGACCTCCGATGTCGCAGGCGATTCGTTTACGGGTTCCATACCCATTTACACCTGGGTGGAGAGCGGCAAATGTGGCTATGCCTTGCCAAAGGACGTTATTCTCGGTCTTGGATTCGAACCCTCAACCCTTTAATTAGAGAGTCAAGTGAATGAACCACTATATCACGCTAGTTTGCAGGCACACACCCTGGTCAGTCGTAAACGAGAGTCTGCACTATAAGAATACCATAGGCCATGTACTATAGGTGCTCCTGACCGACACAACAAGTAGGTAGCTGGGCTAGGCTTCTCTCAAGGCACAGTGATTTTTGATAAAGTGTCAAATTAGGGTCTGTGCTTGCAGACTAATATCACGCTACCAACCCAATACATCAAATAGTTTATCATGAATAATCGGGAGGGGGAAGGGGTGTGGAAATGCTTACTTTTTTGAAAATTTCCCCTGACCCAGACTGCCCCTGGAACCATGCGATGAGTGATGTCCAGTCATGCTGGGTACATGACATTTCATCCGTATGGAACACTCTTGACGTAACAATACAGCTTGTCATTTCCGCATTCATTTAACAATTAGTAAATTCAGGTTGTCTATCAACATATATTTTGTTCTCCCTTATTTGGACCCAGTCTTTCGTCATCCATTGTCTGGTCATGCATAGGATAGCCCAAAGCGCTAACATCTGCTACTAATTTTTCTTGAGAAAATATCTTTCCAATCAATTCGTCAGCATCGAATTATTCGGGTTGTCAAAAGAAAACCGACGAAAATTTTGCTGCCATTATTTTTTGATGAAAAGAACTAGAACAGTAGTCATGGCAGTGGTAGTAGATATGTGATTACTAAACCTGGTCAACTTATTTTATGTATTTATTTATTTTAATTATTATTGTACATTATTTATTATTTTCATCATTATTATTGTAATTATCTTCATTATTATTACCATTATCTTTGTCATTATCAGCTTTATTACATTTCATTCATTTATTTGTATTTATTAGTATTATCATTATTATTATTATTATTATTATTATTATTATTTTTTTTTTTTTGGGGGGGGGGTGTTGAAGAATGAGTCAGTATCTTTTGTGATTGAGCTAATAAAATATTCTATATCAAATAGAAGTACAATACTGTTGTTGTGTGTGTGTAAGGGGGGGGGGGGGTGGTCGTTGGAAATATTAGCAGTAGTATGACATCAAGATGCCTGATTTACAAGGGCGTCAATTTTCTGACGCAGGATTGCGTCATTGATTTAGGTGCCACGTGAGAGTGATATCAGTTCAAACGTTGCTCTCTATTATTGGCGCATGCACTAAATTGCCTTTACAACCTGCATTAGCATGATAAGCTGATAGAATTAAAAAACGCCTCGGCTGCACAGGGTAATACCATATGCCACGAATTCGAGAAAAAAAAAATCGATACTGAATACGATCGCAAAGACTCTCGAAAAATCAATCCAAGGCAATTTTAAAAGACCTGTGCGTCACCTATTGAAATGTGCGAACATGAAAATGACGTAGTTACGTAATCCGAACATGACTTCTATGGGATTTAAAATAATGTATTGAAATTACCCTTGAGTTGATTTCTTAAATGTTTGTACGAATCAGAAGACCGATTTAAGAACGATTTAAAGTTACCGTTTCCGTTCTTGGTCAAATGAGAACAGCACTTCAAAAGGAAGATTACGATAGGGACTTTTAGATTTGCACGACGAGAACGTGGACTGCCACGTATGACATCCTTTTTACTAAGGCAATGTGACGTCCTTTTAAGGCACTGGCAGTGCACGACAGTATCTTAAAAGGAGGTAACAGTGCCTTAAAAGGATGTCACACGTGGCAGTCCACGTTCTCGTCGTACAAATCTAAAAGTCCCTAATATTAATGACGAGGACCGTTAGTCAAAAGCTGTCATCACCCGTGTACCGAAGCGGGCCGATGGGTAGAGTGCTGAGCCCTGTGGCATTGTGGGTGTGAAACGAGTAGAATTATTAGTAACCCGTATTGATGGACCGTTTGAAGAATCCAACCAAAATGAGTCATCCCTCTTTTAAAACAGAATGTACCAGAACAGATAACTTGATTTTTATAATTTGGTTTTGCTTCGATTAATGTGTTTAATGTCGCTGAGAATCCGTCATCGGTCTCAGGCATAAAACAATACGAACAGTGTAGTTAGCAAGAACAACGTCGTCCTGTTACACCATTGATTGTCTCTTTATACCTTTTAAACCCCGTCTGTTCTAGTTAAGCCAGGAGGGAGTAGACCTGCCTACATGGTCACTGACGGGTGGCTATCTACTCAACTCAGCTCTCAATTAACATAAGAAAAATAGGATCATGGGTGACCAACGGGCACCGCTTAGAATTGTTTTCTATATAAAGGGAGCAAGTAGCTATGTGGGCTTTAATCAATAAGAAAAAAAGAGGATATTTAACAAGGAAATACCAACAAGAAGATGGAGAGTGCAATAATATCTGATCTGATGGAATTTTTCCGAACATTACACTTTTTATCAATCCTATTAACCTTATCGTTTACTGCAAGGCAATACAGAGAGGAAACAGGATATCACCTCAGATACAATACAGGAGAATGAAATAGCCAATGTATCTCTTTTTCAGTGATCGATTAACCTTTAAATTGTTTCCTCCTGAAATACAGAACCTACCGTTATAATTGTCTGTTTATTTCATAAGGTCACGAATTGAATATAACTCTACAAATCAAAGTGCACACAGGGTAACAATAATGTACTATACAAATACAAATTTATAGAAACGATGCCTATATTATTTTATATATACAAGATGTTTACCTGAGACGAAAATAATGAAATTCTTTGCGACTGGGAGCATTTATTTTTATTTTTGATCAAGAACAAAATGCAAGTAAAAAACAACCATCCAAAAAACAAACAAACAAACATACAGGGGAACAATGATCCAGTTTGTATGCATTCAAACACCTTGTTAAGGATATACATAACCGATGCAAATGCTTTAATAGGACTTCATATTCACGGTTATTTATCGAACGAATATATTCCTTGGTCCGATTTTACAGTCATTCCTATAACCATATTTGCATGTAGATACGTCCTTCGTTTTAAGTGGGATGAAAAGGAATTTCTTCGATTGGTCACTTCTAAAGGTAAAGTTGAGTTCTGGTCATGCAATTACACTGTGGCAGAAACGTTTCATTCGTCTTGAACGAAGGCTGATTATGCAGTACATTATGATAATAAATTGCCTATTGGTCATGATGTTAGGGTTTTGAATTGAAACTGATAACAAGTTGGATTAATTTTGAAGCACAGCACATAGAAATTGGTACATGGGACTATAATACACACTCATGTGTCGTCAAAATGCCGAAGTTTCAGATAATTTGTCATCTTTTGAATATGAGAACATTTCGAGAGAAATCCTTTGCATGAGAAGTTGCCACTTTCAACTCCTTCTACATAATAATAAATATAAGGAGAAACCCACAAATTACTGGTAACTCTTTACCAAAAACCAACTATTGCTTTAAAAGACCATTTCTTTACACTTTCACTTCGCTCCCTCTTATAAAAGGTAACTGACCTCACACATATGACCGACACATTGCTTAGGGTTAATATGGCATGTCTCGCTTGGACTTCATTATTAAATTCCGTCCTGATTTCCTAATAAAACTCGGTTGGATCTATGCCTTCGTGAGCGAATTAAGCATCTGATATAACGATTAAAACCTTTTCGATGTCATTTTAATGACATTGGCTTGGCGATCCAGAAATTCCTCTGCATGTTTCTATTTAATTCATTCTTTAATTCTTATTTGCCAAGATGTGTATCGACGCGAGGTGCGAATAATGCAAACGTCTGTAGGTGTAGAGAGTGATTTTCTATTTAAGAAATACGTTTTTTTTGCACGAGGGTTTAATAGATGCATCATTAGAAACCGACGTTTATGCTTAAAGAGAAGGTTGAGTTCTGGGAAGAGGTGAACAATAATTTGTGAGCGTTATCATTCTTATTATGCAAGTGTGGAAGAACATCAGATAAGACATATTCCCTGAAAAGCATGGCTCTTCAAATTCCTTTATATTCTAAATATGTCATGTAACTCGTAAAACTCGGGGGGTAGGTTTTTTACGCCACGTGTTCGTGTAGTCCCATATACATCTTTCTGTGTACAGTGTTTGTAACTTTACCAAGACTTGGCCAAATTTCTTATCATTTTGATGATTACAGAACCTTGCAATACACACAAATTCTTATATGCTAGATGATCAACCTTTTCTGGTCGATTTCACACCGTTTCTTTCACAATGCAATCGCATGACCAGAACTTAACTTCATCTTTAAAAGTGGAGAAAACGAATCCGTGTGGTTGTTAACAATACGATGGGAAAATATACACGTTTAAATTATGACAATTTTGTGTTGGAAATTGAATGAAGGATTATTTATTCAGGACACATTAGATGAAGTACCACGACATACAGGGACAAAGAGAGAGAGAGAGAGAGAGAAAAGAGAAACTAAGAAATTAAAGAGAAAGATGAAACCAGAACCAATTATGCATGGTAGAATTACAACCCTAATAATAACTCCTTGAAAAGGTTCATCTAGTTGGTAATTATTCCATAGATTCAATTTTCATAGTTTTCATGATTAAACTATGAAAATTCAACCTATTAATAACTGATAAGATGGCACCGATGATATCCATCGCCGCAACTTTTTCTTAAATTAAATATGAGAATGAGTAGTGTGTTAAACTCATCAATGTTAGAATGGAAAGTAACATGATCTCACTATCCAAATCAAGTATTCTCTTCACTGGCGTATTCGGAGGAAGGACATAAGGGGTTATTCACCCCTCCTGACCGATTTCTTAAAAAGGGGGAAAACTGGCTTTCAACTTTTTGCCTACGAGGTGTCGTGTAGTCGAGTGGATACGTCGCTGGACTGTCGATGACAAGGTCTGCGGTTCGAGTCCCGCCGCGGCACTAATGTCCTATGGCAAGACGTTGATCTACATTTGCCACAATCCACCCAGGTGATTTAAATGTGTACCTGGCAGGAATTAATTCCTTGAAATGCGCATGGAGCGCTGTAATGGCAGCAAGGCTAAAGCTGGGGTAATAATAAATGCGCCTCGGAATGAAATTTCTAGATAGACGGCGCTATAGAAATTTTTATTATTATTATTACGAGATCAGGGAATCATTTGAGATTCAATAATTAATAACAATTCCACGTGGAAATTCACAGAGTATATGACGTTCTCAAAATACCTCCCCCCCCCAAAAAAAAAAAAAAAAAATCATCTTGGTAACCCCTCCAACCATTGCACTGCAGACCAGGTAGCTCTAAAGGGGGGTTGCCGTGAAGAAGAATATGGATTACAGTAAGATGAAATGCTTCGCCCCTCCTGGGGCCAAGTTCTGGATACGCCAACGATTCTCTATCTAGTAGAGAAGTGGTTTTTGATGAGCAGTAAGAGATATATCTTTTCGGAGGAAGGGGCTGAGGAGGGAGGGAGGGGGGGGGGGGTGAGGCCCAAGTTGAATAGCTACATTCACATTGTATTTCCATTAAAGATACAGACCAGTTATGGTCATGCGATTGCATTGTGAAAGAAACGTTGTGGAATCGATCAGAAAAGGTTGATCATCTAGCATATAAGTATTGGTGTGTACTGCAAGGTTCCGGAATCATCAAAATGATAAGAAATTTGGCCCAGTCTTGGTAAAGTTTCAAGCACTGTACACATATAGATGTATATGGTACTACGCACACGTGCGCGACACGTGCGTTATATCTTTCAGGTCCAAATAGATATAATAATGTACCAAATATATCAATTAGTAGGCGGTTTCTCGGCAAAATTTGTATGATCACGTATTAGTCAAAACATATTGTTACACATGATTGGTAATAAGAGCTTCCATTTCATTTTTTGAGAGGGAGGCGTTTTCAAAACTAGTCTTTACCTTTAAGCGACCTCGTCCATTTTCACATTAATGGGTTCTCCACATATCACTTCCAATCAATATTTACTTTATAAAGAGAAGGTTCAAAGATGAAACAAATAATTTATTACTTTTCCTGTTCTCTTTATGTCAGTATTGGAGAATATCATGATAGAAAATGTACCTTGTGAAAGATTGCTCTTCAACTACCCTCACATTCGAAATATTAAGAAAGATAACTAAAAAGTTTAGACTAAATTTGTAATGCCATGACTTGACACATACACATGCCTATTTCTTTGTACAGTGCACGCGATTTTCGGTTTTTTGCGATACCTCACAGTGAAACTTGATACAATATTCAGGCACATGATATGGAGTAATTAAAGAAGAGATGCAATCAAGATAACTTGTCTGAAAGGTAATGCAAAGTTTTGGGAAATTTTGTAAATTTGGTGGATAGTATTCTTTACAATTTTGATATATTTGGATGCCCCTGTGGATTTATTATAAGCACTAGAAAATTTAGCCCCTAAATCACTTCTGCTTTTGAGAAAAATTGAATGTAAAAATTTACCGGTGCTCCCGGTAAATTATGATAAATTTCAAATAGCGCCTACGGCCGTACAATGGTAGCTGCGACCATGAAAATCTCTGAATAGTTGTGATATATAATTTCCAAATGGGAATAGCTAATCGGTCGATTGTAGTCAAGAAACATTGTTTTATAGCTTAATTAATATCTTGACCTTGAGAGGGAGCTATTCAACATAAAGAGTGTATTATTTACAATTTCATAACTTTAGACTCGATTTCAACCGCGACAATGATCACTGAATATTGGAGGATCGCATATGCTTCTAATATGTTCATTTGAATCAAATTCATGACCTCATACCAAAACGTTGTATTCCCTTTAAAAGTAATATCTATTGGCGCAGGTGCGTGACTAAATACACCTAGGTATGACATCATACAAGAAAAACATATCATAACTCACCGGGACACAGGTAAACTATTATGCCAGCCAATAAAGAAGATAGTACTATACAGGAAATCTTAGAATAAATACAAAAGCATACTCAGATAACCATATATCCTGCAATGGGAAATTGTTGTTGAGTATAATAGTCAGAGAGGAAAATGATGTATGCCAAAAACAATAAATCAAGAGTCGGCGATAATAAACAAAGAATGACGGGAAGTGATTTTGAGGCGATAAGAAGGCCTATGTTTATAGTACCTTAAATTCTTCATGATATAAATCAGTTTCCTTTTAGTTCTTTATACGTTTCTATTCCTCAATCTTTAACCATTGTCTAATGCTAAAAATAGAAAAGATCCTATTGAATATGCATCATTTTCTTTACAAATATCTCTCAACTATTGGCATCTAAAAGTTCTTGGTGATCACGAGTGCTTGATTCATCATTGCTCTAAAAGAGTGATATGATTTGATCACCATATAAATATTTCTTGGTGGGGGCAATGTATGATTTAAAATACCTAGTCTGTTTGTCCTGCATTCCGTCAACAACATAATTATTCATACCCCTTGAAATTATGATCTTTTTTGTTTATTTTTCATTACTAAAAATGAAAGGTGGACTGGTTAAAGAATGGCTTTTCTTGAATACATTAAGACATATACTTCAATATGCCGCATTATCAAAAAACATATACATACGGACAAACACATTTTTTTCACAAACTCACAAAATCTTTAAAAAACTTATTATGGGTATAAATGGGTCATTTTTTTAACTGTATGTAACACCGTCACAATAAAGAGTTGAGACATCAGCTCAAAGTTAAGACTGTTAACATCAAATGATAGTATAAAACTCAATATTAGATAGTTTGCCCAAAAAGGGAATTTTTGGTGGATGTTATCTGTGCCTGATACTATATTACTGTAAGTTTTAAAGACAAAAAATAGATCCAGTTGAAGGCGTCGCTTCCACTTAGGAGGGGGAGGGGACGTAGAGGATGATTAAACATCTCCAAGGACTTTTTGTCAGTAACCACGGATAATTGCCATGTAATTTATCAACAAATAATTTGTGAAAGAAATCAGCAATTCCCAATAAAAAGAAGAGTACTAATTATTTCACGATTCCCTATACATGTATACACATGTATAATTCATACCTTTACGTTATATAGATTGGGTAATTTCAATGTTTCTAGCTGTCAATGTGACTTAATAGTACGCATATCAAATTTGATCATATAATTTAATCACTGTGTAATATGTCTCCGATTTATCGTCAAATTTTATTATGTAACAATCAATGATCATCATGTTTTGATACGCTTGAATACGGATAAAGCATTTAATTCCCAAATTATTAATTCCTTATTATTCATTTGAAATGTTATTTGGGGCGCAGGTCTGTTCGTCATACCAATTTAAGGTCTCAGAAAGGGGATTCGAATCGTTATTTGGAGAAAAAACAACCTAATCGGCAAAGGGATTAACGCCCAGGTCCCTATGTATTAATAGCCAAGCGGTCATAATTATATTAATTATATCAAATTTAAAAGTGTCAATTTTTTGTTTTAAAGGCACACTGCCATACTTGTAGCTACTTGCTCCCTCTTTATAGAAAACTTCCCCAATCGGTGCCTGTTGGTCCCCCATGATCCTCTTTTTCTTATGTTAAATGAGAGCTGAGTTAATGAGATAGCCACCTGTCACAGTGACCTCGATGGCTCTCTGTGTGGTCTAATCCCTTCTGACCCAGTAGTGGTGACGGTCTTTAAATATAAAGTTGTCGTTTATACGGGTATTTTCTTAGCCGGCAATAAGATAACAAATTTCTTTCCTTTTTGTGAGTTTTACCAACAAATATATCCTGTTCAGTCTTGAAGGAAACCCCACTTAAGCCCGATACACAAGGGACTATATTGTTTTTTGGTCGGCATAGATGTACAAATTATTAGTTTCCGTGTAATATCTTGAAAGTCAGACGAGTCAGCCAAAATGCGCACAAGGATCGTCTTACGGCGATAACATATTATTGGCCTTATTGAAAGAATTGAAATAAGACGCCTGTAATCGAGTGTGTAAGAGCTTACGAATGGATGGGCAAAGGGAGGGGGCGGAGATGATGCATAAGTTAGTCACCTTGAAGTTTATATCATGCAAAAAATGTTGACTCTGAAGAAGCATTACAAGCATTTCAAATCTAAAATCTAACCCATTAATGTGAGGCACAGAAGTGATGTGTTGAGGAATAATATCGAGATCGACAGATAACACAAATAGCATGTTTTTCAGATTTCCAATAAAATTAAATCTGGATATTCCTGATAATCAAAGGCATGTGCTTTGGCAGACATCTTTTTCAAAATGACCTTCAACCTGAACTTGGTTGGGTTTGTTTTTCATTTCCGAGATGGTTATACTAAAAAAAACATCCATTCAGTTAGAGGATTGTGGTGAATAAACTGTGACCAAAATGTGTCTGTTTACGGAAGAGTGGGGTTAAAATTTCATCATTTCATCAACCTGCTCTCCCTAATGACCATCAGACATCCGGGCAAACCACAGGGATACATCCGGGCTTTCATGGTCTCTTCCATTGACTGGTATGTAACCTGTCTCGGGACGAGTATTTTAGAGGGAATAAACTTTGTTTAAAGATACTATGTCCCTTTTTACAGCCAACATCAAATTCTGTAGAACTTTGCAGGAATTATGAATATTCCGTGTATTTCCTAGCTGTGAAATTTAAACGTTAGCAGTGTCCTAGTATTCAAATTATGCAAGGAAACCCGTTTACTTTCTGGACTTCTCTATCAGACACTATTGAGTGACTGACTGACATTTTTTTTCTTCTTTGGTGATAACATACATAAAATGAGCTGTAACAGGTACATGAGCATTTGTCGACATCAATTACCCACTAATTGAAATGGCCAAAATTAAACTGATTAAACCTTTGCGCAGCACAAAACGTGCGACCATTCGGAAGAAGGGTCTGGAATTCAGACTATTACTTAAGTGATTGCAATCACTTATGTCAATTCGACAACTAATGGTCATTGTTTTCCCACAATAAACCATTTTCAAACCCTTTCGTTTTGAGTTCTAAATAAGTATTGTCTTTCAAATGCCGTAGGAATTTAACCTTTTCATTTTTTTTCACAGTGTGAAACGAATCGACCACAATGTGAAAACGCTCCAATTTAACATTGTGGAGCACACTGTGATTTACAGTGTGATTCACACTGTGAATGCGTGTGAATGAGTGTGTTCTTTCCAGCAGGGATACTGGTTTATTAAGTTGGCTCTCAATCCAAGGTTGAGGGATCGAATCCCAGTCAGGTACAATAGCTACATACCCTGGGTAAACGAGACATATTATTATTATTAACAAAAGCGCGCTGTGCTTCATTAGTTCTCCATGCGATACGTCACAACCCGGAAGTTTTTAAGAGAAATTTTGACAAAACGGCAGCTTCCTTGGGCAGCCGTCGTAAATATTGCAAAGTGGGGTCTCTTAATATTGTACTTGCAAAACGATATTATTGGGCCTACAGCAATGTTTTAACATCAAATGAAACGGTGTTTTACTCTCTTTGCCATGATAATGCTTCATAGTCGATACGTTAATTCCCCTTTAAGTTTAAAAAACCAAGAACATTCATTGCAATTAGAAACAACTGCTCAGTGAAAAAGAATATAGGAAAATCCAAGAAAATTCGATTCTCTTTGACTGCCGGATATCCTGCGTCTTGTGTTTAGCCAAACCTTTCAGTCATGTGTATGGTCTAGTCTAGCCGCAGCCACATCAGGGTGTGGAGTTTGGATTCAGATTGATTTTACGTATTTTCCAGAATTCTATCAATGTATATAGGCCGAAACATGTATTAAATACATGAAACACGAATACCTAAAAAGTTACGATCAGTGCTCCCAAAATACGGCGAATGGACCATGGAGATCTCTTCTTATCTCCATGAACGGACATAGGAATGAAAATACAAGGATCACTTACCCCAGAATAACAACATGAAAAAAGAATATCAAAACAAACACACGGAGAAACCGATAAATGATAAACTACACCCTCCCCCCACACCCTCAAAACAAAATCATGAGTTTGTCAGTGCAAACAAATCTGCCCTGTTCATACATCTGATGGTTATACAAAATTGGAATACCAATTTTTTAATAATGTAATATTATAATCATCACGAGTTCTACATGATTCGTTAGAGGGTGAATTTGATGTCAATGATTATGCGAAATGACAGGAAATGTATTATTGTCCTCGTGATTATAAATCAATATCACGTTTCACCCACTCGTCTATAAGGTAAGAGTGTATGCGGCTGTCTAGGAAGCTCTGGGTTTTCCTTTCTCTAGGGAGGTTGGGCAATTTGTGGTTTATTCATGAATGACTAGAAAAACAAACATATATTAAAACCTTTACCAGTGAGCTTCATCATGGTAGATATTTGTATAAGCTTTTGAAAGTTTGCTGCAAACAATTTCATTACAGCCAGAATGTTTGTTAGCACATTGGGAGTTGTGCACTAATGTTTACCATTAATGCCCGCAAGATGACGCTGTTTTTCAATGCGTAAATATACATGAGAGAAACGCACGTACATGTAGGTATAATACGGTATAAAATGTCATACACTAGAACCAGGACGAGTTCTTCATTAATAATTAGGACTTTCTGTTGAAAAATGTCCGAGTGTGTCCGAATACAGCCCATCAAACCACCACCACCACAACAACAACAACAACAACAAACAAAGAAACAAACAAACAAACAACAACAACAACAACACCAATCAAATGAACGAGAACAAAAAAGGCAAATATAATGCCTGATATATTATTAAAGGTATTATGTCCCATTTGCAGACCAAACACAAGAGGGCTTGCAAATGTCTTTAAGTGGGAAAATAACGACTATTAATTGTCGAATCGACTTAAGAGCTATAGAGCCAGTTAGTAATAGTCTGATTTTCAGACCATTGTACCGAATGGTCGTACGTGTTAAGATTCAATCAGTTTAATTTTGGCCATTACAAGAAGTGGGCTATTGATGTAGACAAATGCTCATTTACAGCTCATTTTATGTATGTTATTACCAAAGAAGACAAAAGGCCAGTTAGTCACTCAATAGTGTCTGACAGTAATGTCTAGTAAGTAAACGGGTTTCCTTGTATAATTTTAATATTAGGACACGGCTAACGTTTAATTTTTCACAGATAGGTAATACATGACATATTCATAATTCCTGCAAAGTTCTACAGAATTTGATGTTGGCTGCAAAAGGGACATAGTATCTTTAATTTATATTTCATTTCAAGATTTGTTTTCCTCGATTTTTTTTTTGAGCTTTCGCTCTAGCCCGTTCCCCCTAAATTGTTCGACCAAGCTAGTAATCAATTTAAGTGTGCGTGTTGACTAAATAATCAGATGCCTGAAGCATATCCCCGCCTTTATGCTTGTTGTAGTATGTCCATGCTTGTACCATGCTCCTAAATGGTGTTAGGTACTTGATACATTGTTTAGCTCTAGTTGCTGGATTGACCTTTGCGTTTGCTTTAGGATGTTTGCTAACCCTTAGAAAGTGATGAGATCATCATCAAATGTAGTGGGTCAATCTAGTCTGGGGCCCGTTTCATAAAACCTTTTTATCAATAACAAATGCTAAATTTCTATAACAAATTTGCTCTCAGCCAATCAGACGCCATGATTTCAGTAGCTTATAACAGTAGCTTGTAACATGTTGTTGATATCAACTTTTATGAAACAGGGTCCAGATACGTTCATCAAGTGAGAAAAACAAGCGAACGCTCGGCTAATGTTAGTCAGCACTCAGAAGATGCTATGGCGCTTTTGACGACATCTCTAAAGTGGACTAGCAATTGAGATCTGACGTCATATGTATTACCATCGATACGCATTGGATTTAATCGTATTGAAATCGTGTCATTTATATTCTCTTGATCTCGTGAGTTGCTACTTCAAGCTTGACATTTTTCGAAAAAATTGACAAATTAATACAGCAGATAATTACAAATTACGTACATCTATTTGATCATTTTGGTTTGGATGGTTTATATATAAATCGTTGTTCAGTATACGGATTTGAAGGAGATTTGATTCATTAATTCAATTACGACGAGGACCAAGGACAAATAACATATCAGCTCTGGTAAGTAACTGTCTGCAATAGAATAATTTATTTCATTGTATTTGTAAAAATTGTGATTATAATAGACACTCTTTCCAAAATTTTGTTTAAAGACCCACTGTACTACTTGTAGCTACTTGCTCCCTCTATATAGAAAACAATGCCTAATCGGTGACCATTGGTCCCCATGATCCTCTTTTTCTTATGTTAATTGAGAGTTGAGTTGATGAGATAGCCACCTGTCAGTGAACACCCTGGCTGGTCTAATCCCTCCTAGCCAAACTATTACAGACGGCCCTTAAAACAAAATAAGTACTTCTACTTTGAAAAAAATGATTGATTATACCCTTACGAGTCTGTCAAAAATCAGCTTTTAGTATGGTACAAACGATGTTAATTTTCCCATACATTTTCAGTTCAACCTGAACGAATGTTGCTCGATTAGTAAAAAAATACATGTTAGTGAGTAGAATTAGTAATTAGTAATCAGGTTAATTCGCTACAGTTCTACCTATTTCTCAAATTTCATTTTTTGTTTTGTAGCGATAGAAATTAACGTTTTATTTTTTTTAATGAGAATTTAGAAAATGAAAGAATTGATCTTCAATTGTTTAGTAAACATCTAAAGTCGATGAACGTTGTAATATAAACTTAGAACATAGTTTGTCATCATGGAAATCCTATCAAAAACCACTTCTAAGTCCTAGACTTTTTCGCGGTGAAGGTTTGATTGATACATTGTTTTCATAAAAGATAATGATTTTGTAATACAAGTACATGTCAATGTATACACTTCGTGCATGTGTTCTGTGTTCTGACCGCTTGCTTTCAGTCAAATCTTTACTTTATGTAATAAATCTTTTTTGTCAACACGCACATGAGGTGATCGGGTAATCAAAGTTATGTGTGATGGTAAACCCAGAATCAAAATTTACGAAAGGGTCGGAAGTTCGAATAAGATCAAATTAAGTAAGAGTGAGAGTGGGAGGGAGAGATAGAGAGATAAAAAAATTACCCACGATGGAATACCAGAACACGTTGATAATCGTATAACATGTAGGCATTTTTATGTTAACTTGAGCATTTAATAATTTATTCATTTATATTGTATGGTAGTTTATTTTGATAGAAATCTTTTTGGGGGTGGATAAATCTCACGCTATTTTCTTTCCCCTCATTTTACAGCTCTCAAAAGAACGTAACAAGGCCACATCATGGACGAACACGAGGTAGGAGTAACAATTCAGGAGATCCTGATGTATACGACAGATGACATCGAGGGCGCTGCAATCACTCTTCCGGCGCGTGATACAATACCGTCCTATGATTGGCTGTGGGATCCAGTCACGTGGTCATGGTGGGAGATCATGCAGGCGGTGTTCGCTTCGTTGGGTATCGTCGGGAACGTTCTCGTCATGACCGTTCTGTTTCAGAGACGGACGATGAGAAAGTCGGCCGACGCCCTCATCGGTGCCTTAGCAGCTGCTGATTTTATGACGTCATTCTTCATGATACCCCACCCCAAACCAAAAACAGTCCCCGATACTCTTCTCGGTCGCCTCGTCTGCAAAGTTCTTCTCTCATCCATCTCCGTGTGGGTATCCATCATGGCATCGGTGCTCACTCTCACTGCCATATCAATCGAACGGTATATTGCAGTGGTATATCCTTTCCACGCAAAGCGTTACCTGACCAAGCGCCGTACGATGATTGCCGTGACTCTAATCTGGTTATGTAGTTTCATAATAAATTGCCAATCCTTCGTTGTTACGACTGTAGATCCGCTAACGCATAACTGTATAGTGAGATACCAATCTCCGATTGCCCAGAAAATATTTGGTATCTGCGTTTTCCTGATTCTCTTTGTCTTCCCAACATCAATAATGCTCATCTCTCAGATTCTTACCGCTAGAAAATTACAAAGACAATCCAAATACTTTGCGGACGATGTTAGGACAGACCGATCAAGTCCTGCTTACAACCTCCTCCGCGCCAAAAAGCGCGTCGTGAAACTCCTTCTCATAGTCGTATCCATGTACATAATCTGTTGGGGACCCGACCATCTCGCCTTCTTAGCTTTCAACCTAAATTTGTTGGACGCCTCGTTCCTCTATAGCCCCTTGTATCAAGGTCTAGTCGCTCTTGCGTTCTTCAATTCTTGTGTGAATCCTATCGTCTATGGCGTTCATTATCCCGAATTTAGAGCAGCTCTAAGGGAAACCTTTTGGCAGTCTTCGAGTTCCACTCGCCGGGCGTCCTTATTTGGTCCGGACCTGAGTTCTAGGACATGAGCTCCAGGCCCTACGTTCAATGACTTTGTGACGTTCATGTGGACGTATATAAGTAATATAATACATACGATAATAACAAAAAATTATGTGTATACCGGGCATGGTAGCTCAGTAGAGCGTCCGCCTCATGAACGGGAGGTCGTGGGTTCACTACTGAGCTATCGCGCCTCCCTCCTTTTCGAACCCCGGCCGAGTCATACGAAAGAATTATAACAATGGGACCTTCTGCCTTCTAGCTAGGCGCTCAACATATTAGATTGGAGAAGGGTAGTAACATATTATGTTATGCAGGGCCCGCTGGAAGAGCAGTTTCATAACTGAAGTGGCTACCCTGGGTACATAAAACGTTATTATTATTATTATTACCACGCATCTCGTGTATGAAGTCGTGCGGTGTACCACTTTTGTGTTAGAAAGTGGATTATTATTTTAAAGAAATTTCCTTTTTGGGAGAAGGCTGTATTGTTTTTTTTCTTCAAATTATAACATTCTTAAAAGATCAAATTCAGTTTCCAATCAAAAGTCTTTTTTTAAAACGAAATTTAAAGAGAGAAAGAGAGAGAGAGAGAGAGAGAGATAAAGAGAGAGTGGGTGAGGAACGCTGAGACTGAGAGTGTGTATGTGTGTGTGTGTGTGTGTGTGTGTAAATTGTGGGCTTTGGTGAGAGAGAAGGAGAGAGAGAGAGAGAGAGAGAGCGGGGGGGGGGGGGGGGAGGGTGAGGGAGACTGGGACTGAGAGTGTGAAGACAGATGATGTGTGTGTGCGTGTGTGTGTATATTTTGGGTTTGGTGAGAGAGAAGGAGAGAGAGAGAGGTATATAAAGAGAGGGGCAAGATAGATGAAATTAATAGATGATACATATTTAGAGAATATTGTGAGAAAGACAAAAACGAACGAGTAAGAGAGAGAGAGGGGGAGATGGGTGGAGTAGCACAGACTCAAGAGAGAGAGAGAGAGAGAAAAAGAAAGAGAGAGAGAGAGAAAGCGAGAGAAAGAGAGAGAGAGTGAGTGAAAAGGGGGGGGGGGGAGTTTGGGATGGAGTGGGACATAGTCACGATAGAGGGGATACATTATTGGGAATAAACAAGATGGTGAGAGCGAGAGAAAAAAGGGAGGTATGAGACATAGGGGAGAGAGGAGAGAGAGAGAGAGAGAGAGAGAGAGAGAGAGAGAGAGAGAGAGAGATAGAAAGAGAAAGAGAGAGAGAGAGAGGTGTGTGGCCTATATATGGCTCAAATTTAACCCATGAGGTGTGACACGAATTAAAATATTAATATACTGTTATAGAATCAAGCGAAACAGTCACTAAAATTAATGTTTAATACTACAAATCGTCTAACCAGAGCCAGAAGGACATTAATTCCCTTTCTTAACACAGACTATACCCTTAAAGATAAAGGTGAGTTCTGGTAATGCGATTGCATTGTGAAAGAAAAGGTGTGGAATGGATCAGAAAAGTTGATCATATAGCATGTAAGTATTGGTTTGTACTACAAGGTTCTGGAGTCATCAAAATCACAATAAATTTTGCCCAGTCTTGGTAAACTAACAATCACTATACACAGAAAGATGTATATGGGACAACACAAATGGTGTCGGGGCCTTGATTCTAGATGAATCAAGGCCCCGTCACCATTTGTGTTGTCCCAATTTTTGAAGAGCAATGAGCATATTATGCTCATTGCTCTTCAAAAATTGTTTGGCACATGATTTTGTAATCTTGAACATTCAGTGTAAGTTTCGTTAAAATCTGTGAGAATTAATGTTCTCTTTTTACCAGAACTCAAGTTTATCTTTAAGGCTCTCAACAGATGAAATATGGTAAACGTTATGTTCAAAACGATTTTTTGTTGAGAATATCTTTTCAGTAGCTGAGCATGCGTGGTAGCTCTTTGCTAAACAAGGGAATCAAGCTTTATAATATTTCTGACACACGCGCATAACGCATGATCTCTTGATCCTATTTGAAAATTTGTGCTTTTCAATGAATGTTATTCCTATCACAATTTCTTACTTTTCTCATAATCTGTTTAATCCCTTTGTCAGGGCATGGTATCTAGTTCAGAAGTTTACTTTAATCTACTTTCTCTCAAAATGAAAATTCATTACCACAACTCAAGATTAGCCACAAAGGCCCGAATTCACAAAAGAGGTTTGTCGACAAACCGAGGTTTATGTACGTCATATGACGCGTTTTGACTAGTTTTTTACAAACCTGGTTTGTAAATTACAAAAGGAGGTTTGTCGAAACAAAAGGAGGTTTGTCGACAAACCTCCTTTGTGAATTCGGGCCAAAGAGTGTTTAAATCGTTTTTAGGAAACTATTTTTTCTATTTTATCTCATTGATTTGAATGGTATTTATGATGTTTCACTGCATTTGTGTCCTTATAAAAAAAAAATATATAAAAAAGAAGCCAATAACTTTAACGTTGTCACATGTGGCAATATTAAGGACAATATCCCTTTCCGACATTGCTCTTCTTTGTTTTTAATGGCGGATTCCTCCCCCATTCCAAAGGCCTCTGGATATGCATTACGAATTCAGGAGACAAACATTATTCTTTTCCCCCTTTTTTAAGTTTTTATTGTTATTTCTGAAAAATGAACAGAGTAAAAGCAAAAATGTAAGAACTTGCAACTATAACAGCAGTGTTTGCCGCACAAGAAAACTAGCGAAATAACATCCATTAATTATCATGATGTTGATATTTCGACAAAAACAGAGATGGAACAGACGGCCAGCTGTGGCATAAATCATACTCCTAGTCAGTCAACCCGATATGAAGTATCGTGTTTTGTAAACATGTGTGATAAATTGGTTAGTTTACCTCTTGATCAAGCCATAAGTTACGATGGTAAGATTTATGAAGTGACACCAGATCCACTTGTGATCAGCCTTTCAACGCGTGTCTTTTTTTAAATCGCGAATTAGCGTGGACTGGGGCCTACAACTGGCATTCAGTGCCAGAAGCCTCGAAGTAGAAGAAGGAGAATAAGGAGAAGGAGAAGGAGAAGAAGAAGAAGAAGAAGAAGTAGAATCTGATAAAGTTTAAGAAGAAGAACGAGGGAAAAAAGGAGAAAAGGAAGTTTTGTTTTCAATTAGTACTATAACAAGAATCAAATGTCCTTTAATCAAACCACGTGACCCAAAATTCTATAAAAAGTGTCTCCATCAGAAGAAAAACACGCTTCTTTCTTCATGATCTCTTAGTACCACCCCCCTCCTATTTTCGTCTTTAACAATTTTACCACATTATTGTACTATTATGCAGCACACTTTATTTTGAGATTGAAACGCAATTGATTAGATTTCGCTGATTTTTTTTCCCTTTAAATAGAAACATTTACACGATATCAATTGATTCCATAGTTAACGTACACGACATAACAAATAAAATGAGATCATTTGTATGAATAGAACATGACGAAAGTGAGAATCATAACTTTTTCAAATTAATTCCGTCAGGAACAGGTACATAACAACACAGTATGGTAGTAAAGTCTGTGCAGTCTGATATTTCAGACCCGCCGTTTTGCGTTACGACTCGAAAGAGTTTGAGCCTGTAACTAAATTGAGGCCGTGTTGCAGTAAGCTTGGTTCAACCTCCGTCCGTATAGGCTTATGTTTGCCCCTCCTACGGAACCCGTCTCGATCTAGTAATGTGGCTGTATTTGTGTCAATGTTAAAGTTAAAGGGTGAGAACTGGTCATGCATTTATATTGCCCGGAACAATGAGGAAAGGGTGATTATTATAGATCATAACAACAATGTAAAGATATTGACCTAGTCTTCCGGACTAGCAAATGCACTGCATTCATAATGGGTACATGGAACTACACAAAGGTGTTTGGGACAAAATATTGGGATATTTCTTGTAATTTCTCGAATCCGAGTGCATTTGGAGAGCGAAACTTTTCAGGGGACATTTTTACTACGATATTCTTTCATACGGACATAAAACGAAAGAACGCTCACCGATTATTCTATTTCTTTTCTCTTTACAAGAACCCAACCTTCTCTTGGATGAGGTGTCGTGGTATATTGGTTCATTCACTTGACTCTTAATTCAAGGGTTGATGATTCAAATCCCAGCCCAGTACTCATGTATTTTGGTAAGGCATTTATCTACATTTGCCACTCTCCACCCACGTGTTATTGATACCTGGACATTGCTAGGGTAATGATAATTGCAGGGCCCTCAGGAAAAACACTACTGATCAGGCTTCCCCGAGTAGATCAAATTATAATAATAATCATTATTGTCATTATAAGAAGTATTATTATTATCATAATAACAGGACAAGGAACTTTTTTTAAAATAAAATACATATAAGTTGTAAACTGATAATTTTGCGGAATATCGATTAAATTATTACTCCAAATCTTAAACATAGCCTGAATCCAAATCTCCCGTAGAACATCAATCACAATTTCTGACAGAGGAAAATCAAACGTTTAAAAAAAAATGTTTCACAGTTTCCCTTTCAAAAATGATCGAGTCAAACAATATACAGTACCATTGTAGTTTAAATCTGTGCGTCTTCTGTCTATCTTTTAGGGGGCGAACCCTTTTTCCGCCATCTACCGGATACGCCATTGTTTGACGGATTTATTATCGATATTTGAAAGATAGATGACGCTAGTTGACAGGAAAAACTACAACAAAATTATGATAATGTTAAAGAACAAAGAAAAGGGAGGAATCTTTGACATGTCGCCATATGGTAATGAATAATGATACTTCAACGTTGCATCATGTTTTGTACGTTGGTTGGAAAACGATAAGAGTTATGTACCCACGGAAGAACTGAGCTTGGAAAGAGGATCCCATTGTTGTAGAATTTCTCGAAGGAAGAGGACCAGTTCCCCTTTTCGCTGCAAGCCTCCAAGGAGACTGCACACCTTCCGAGATGGCGATGAAAGTAGTCGCGTTGGTTCTTTCTTTCGTCATCTCTATCTTGATAGAGAGAGGCAGGTAAGAGACATCAATTCACAATTTAATTTCAATGTCAACTGTATATCACTTTGCCATAAAAATACAGAAGATTAAAACGTCTAATTTCCTAGTAATATCGAACGTTTTTTTATTCTGATATATACCACTAAATGAACCTCAAATATCAATTGAATGATCGCAAAAGCTTTCAATCACCTCGAGGGCGCTTTCAATACATGTTGCGTTGCCTGTATAAATCGTGTTCGGATTAAAAAGCAACCCAACACTTGTAATAAGTTAAATTGTATGAAAGCAGAAAATATGAGAAACAGAACGGTGAAAGTTTAAATAAATCATACCAATCATGAAATATTTATGAATTTTTATGAAATATGAGACCATGGCTATTTGAATGTGCCAATTTGTCAGTGGACGGTGACGTATAGTCATGGACAACTCATCCGTTTGTCCTGTAGAAAATATCACTAATTACCGTTTTTCTTCCTTGGGGCCATACTCGAAAATATATTATGGACACTTTATTATAGGATTTCCCGGCCAAATTCGCGAGTTTGTCATTAAAATGAATTTGTATTGCGTTCAAATTCGACGGTTTTAGTGCTGTCGGGTATATCTCGGGTTTATATTCCTTTTTCTAGATTTCAAATCTATGAAGTTTTCGTTAGAATCTATGTATGTTTCATTTAAATTAATGAACAAAGTGCTTCTTTCGCTATTTGGTCCTTCAATTTAGCGCAACACGATTTTCTGACATCGCGACGGTGTACTTCTAGCATTCTAATTCATTTGTACCATTCAAATTAGCACTTTGTGCACTAAAATTAATGGTCAATATACATTTCTCGTTTATTACACACGTTTAATAGCTCATTCTTTTTATTTCAAGATCGTTTTTTAATGTGTATTTCATCCTATTTTATTTTCTTGCATTTATACTCTTTATATACTTTTAGATTTATCAGATATTCATCAGCCTTTAAGTTTGATTGTTAAAAAGACTTACATCTACGGACTTGATGGTCTCAATATTTGTGTAAATTTTCATGTAAGAAAGCTATTTGTCTTGTGTTTCATCATAAATTTGTCACAATTTCATTATGGAGGAAGGGTACAATATTGTGACTGGGGTAGGTGTTTTTGTATCCCCACTTTTCCGGGGTATATGAACATGTCCGTTCAGAAATGCCATATCCCTTGATTTCGCCCCTTCTTTACCTAATGTCTGACTACACACATATGCTTTGTCCTCAAAATTAATAAATTGAATAACAGAAAAGACCCCAATGGCAAATCATGTATTTAATTGCATTTTTTTTTAAAACTGTAAACGTGTGTTGCATTTCTTCCCCCTAACATTCCTAACTTGAATAAACATAATTCGAATATGAATGACAGGTGTTAATTTGAATGATAAAAATGACGCCTCGACAAGTGACAATTAATTTGAATGCTAGTTGAGCAGTTTCTAAATTGAATGACAGATCTATGAAATCCTTCGACCAAAATCCTAAATTAAATACAAAATCGGGAAAATTGAATGATAATTGGCATGGCAAAGCTGATCTGCGCTAACTTAAATGCAAAGTAAATGAATTCGAATGACAAACTCGCGAATTTGGTCGGGAAATTCTATATTAAAGGTCTTATAAGAAGCAAAATAATGAAGAGTTTAATTCCAAAAAGAGCTAAATCCACTTTTGATGAAAATTGAGTTATTGATATCAGAACATTGTCTACTTCAGTACCCATCTTTCAACAAGAGCATTAACATAAATTTTGGGAGCAATTATGAAAAAATGCACTTCCTAATATCACTTTTTTGTAGACGCCTGTACAAAATCTGGTAAACAAATGCGTTTTTCTCTCAAGTTACAAAAATTGATTTATCTCCTTTTGGAATTAAACTCTTTAAATACTCTCCCGGTTCATAAATGTTGACAAAAATTGAGTCATTTTGCGAAATGGAGCAAAACCGAAAGTTGTCCGGCACTATCTGACAATAGGGGGTTTCGCAAGCTCAACGCGGAGGGAGAATATGCGGTTCGTGTGAAAAATGGAGAAGTTACTTTAGTAACAGCGGGGTGACCGCTGAGGTATAATCCAGAACGGCTTTTGGCCAAATCTACGGGCGTTCTCAATGACGCCCCAAGTGAATCAAGTGCCTCGATACAAACTATTTCATTCACCTGATAAGAATAATATTATTGCCAAAGATAGAATCCAATCTGCATACATAAGTTGTTGCCACACTTAATACATGCAGTTTGCATTCCGACTATTGAAATACTATTATTCTTATCAGGTGAATGAAATAATTTGTATTGAGGAACTTCCGGGGAACTTCACAAATATTTATGTATTAAATTTGATTAAAACGAAGATGGTATATTCCATGCCACGCAGTACAGTACAGACGGGTTACACGACTAGCACAACTTGTCTCGATCAAGCCACAAAACGGCTTTTTATCATATTTCAACAATTTATCATCAAGTTTTAAAACAATTCATGTTACATCCATATTCATGCTGTTATAGCTAAGAAACAATAATCGAAAAAAAAACTCGCCGAAGAGCCGTTCGCGCTGAAATTCGTCATACCACCTTTGGTACAAGCTCGCTCCATGAAGCTCCGACGCCGATGTCGGCGTCGGCGTGTGGAACTTCCTGGAGTTAGCTGATTGGCTGTTTATTCACTTGGGGCGTCATTGAGAACGCCCGTAGATTTGGCCAAAAACCGTTTTGGATTTCGGTACCTCGGCGGTCACCCCGCTGTTACTATAGCAATTGTCATTTTATACAGTGAAAAATCCTCCAAATCTTAGTATATTTAAAGGTTATTCTACTATTTCACGTCAAAGTGTATTAAAAACAATTAGAGCGTTGTCATTTAAAAGCACTACATCGAGCAGTCGCCTTCCGGTAGCCGCCCGATCGCCGCTGAGAGATCAGTCGGTCACTCATATGGAAACGTTGTATCATCCGCCCAATCTGACTTGCGTGCATAGAACAAATATGCATTTTTCCATGAAAAAGTGAAGTTTTTTAATATGTGCGTTTCTTTCCAGCATTGGGGCGCCCGGGAGTCACGCGGGTAACATTTCATAAAGTATAATATAAAAAGACAATATGCAAATTTTGTGTACTTTTGTCGGAAAAAATACATTTATCCAGCACAATGTCGTCTCTTTTTGCGTTTGAGAAGAGCTATGAGCGAGTTTCAATCACACTTTGGCCGCTCTCGCAAGCTCTCGTTCGTTTCACTGAGGTCAAGCGACTTTGGGGCAAGCGGTTAATGAAAATACTAATCGTTAGCTTTCTTCTGGTGTTAAACTTGTTTTGATTGATTGTATAATTTTGTCGGAATAAAGGAAACAAAAAGGCTCGACCAATAACTTAACAGCGTCTGAATTTACCTTTTGACCTTGAATTCCCTGATGCAAGCGCACTAATGACGTCATCTTCGCTTGACCTAGCGGCTTCGATTTTTGATCTAAATCGCTCGGCGGCTAACGCTCGATTGGTTCGGTGCCCGGGCGGCGACCGGCCGGGCACCGAGCGTATTTTGGAGCCCCGCCGATCACTGGCCGGCCGTCGTGCAATATGCTCGGGAATCGGTGGGTCACCGGTCCGTCACTGCCGGGATACCGCGCGGAAAAGCTCCGCGATTTCGCCCAGTTTTTACCTAAAATCGACCGGCGACCGACGGAAAATCGACAGGGCACCGCCCAGGCACCGCTGGGGCTCTACAGCCTGCTCGACTTCTCCAAAAATAGCTGGGCGATGCCTAAATTCCAGCGGCGACCGAGCAGGCAACTAATCGATCGGTCGCCGCTCTGATTTGTGACCATAGCTTTACGGCATGATTGCGCTGATGAAATAGGATATTCAGACCTTGACAAAAAATTCCATTACCACGATATTCCGAAGAGATTCTTGACAGCTAGCTCGCGCATGCGCATGCACGTTAGGACGTCATATCATATGACAACTGTCGTCCAATGATTTTGAATCCACTAAATTATGCGCATGCGCAAGTTCAAAACCATAACACCAAAACTCGGAACATCAACCTGTAATTAAATATTTCGACACTCTGTTGGCGTTAAACGGATGTGAACGGACGTGAAATTAACACCAAGGGTGTTGTATTTTTTCTATTCCGTGCTGGTGTTAGAAATTTGACACCCTGGTTTTTGCAGTGTACCATTTCTCTTGAGTTGATTTAAAAAATAAGTGTTTGCTATCTTGATTTTGAAATAAACAAAGAAAAGATACATCATCAAGATTATGGATGAAATAGTTTCTAGTCACTCTTAAATGTTTTCCCCATTCACATTCTGGGTGTAGTAAATGAGTATCTGGTAGAAAGGGATTCCTTGGGTGATTTTAGGGCCTCAGGGGTGCTTGACTTTACCCAACTGGTACTTCATGTAGTTTAAAGATAAAGGTGAGTTCTGGTCATCCGATTGCGTTGTGAAAGAAAAGGTGTGGAATGGATCAGAAAAAGTTGATCATGTAGCATGTCAGTATTGGTGTCTACTGCAAAGTTCTGGAGTCATCAAAATCATAATCAATTTGGCCCAGTCTTGGTAAAGTAACAAGCACTGTACACAGAAAGATGTATATGGGACTACACAGATGTTGTCGGGGCTACTAACCCTGATTTCCTAATCTTTCTATTCTCATTACTCAGCCAGTATACATTTTCTACCATTTATTTGTAATCTTGAACATTCAGTGAAAGTTTCGTTTGATTCTGTGAGAATTTTTTTTTTTTTTTTACCCGAACTCACTTTTATCTTTAATAATTATACAAGCGCTTTGAGCATCCTCTGACTTAGACAAAAATACACACACCCTCGATACAAATTGTTTTTTCAAAGGGTTCTTGACATTGCGAAGTGTTTCTGGAGAAAACCAGACTTCTATGAATATTGTAAGGTTCTGTAAGTATCAATAAATATTCCCGAAAAATGCGAACGGGTTTTTATAGGCACAGTGGTTCTTATTTGAACAAACGTATTTTGTTTAAAGGAAAGACGTTCTCTGTGACCTATTTCCTACCAAACAAAATTAACACACGCGTGCAAATAAAATCTGAGGCCTAAATACCAGTATATGGCTTGGTTGAGGGTAATTTGTCATTCTAAATGTTTCTTTTGCTTATTCTTCTCTCGCCGAAACATCAAATAATTAGAGGAAAACAATTCCCTAGAGAACTCCAATCCAAAGGTTCTTCTTTGTGGATCAAATACGGGAAAAGGTTTTGAATCCAGGAATAATAATAATTTAATAATAATAATAACAATAATAATACTACTAATAACAAGAACAATAACTATAATAATAATAATAATAATAATAATAATAATAAAAATAATAATAAGAAGAAGAATAATAAGAATAATAATAATAACAATAAAAATGGTACTTATAAAGCGCTTTCCAGCGAAGTCTCTATCCGTTTATTTTCAATATCTTTCGCAATATAGATATAGGTTTTATTGTATTATGATCACTATTATCATGTCTTCATTCTCTCCTTGTTTCATTCTAGAACACATGACTTGCCGAGCGATATTTGTTCAATCGTGTCGGGTCGCCACTTCAAACAGTTTCGAGGCTATTTCTACGAATATTTCCCCAATCAATGTCTGTACACCCTGGCAGAGTCCGAATTGACTGATTCTCGTTCTTTTGAGATCCTGCTGGATACACAGGACTCAGACGTAGTAGCAATAATCTACATGTGAGTGTTATAAGAACGATTTCTTGCTCTGAAATAAAAGTAGCGTAAGCCTAGAGATACACCATTCAAAGGTGACAAAAAGCCCGCATGCTATGAATTCAAGCATCCGAGCACGTCTTCTGCATAGTAGAATACTAGTTGTTCATTGTAAATTGTGTACTTTTTAATTCATCTTTTAATTACATAACCCAGATTAAATTTGAAATGTAATTCTTTTTTTTCTCCAAAGAAAGGACTTATGATAGCTGCATGTGCATCAAACCCATTTGGAAGTGTACAGGTTGATGTTGTTGCTTCTCTATTGAAAACAGTTTTTACATTGTGAATTTTACTTCAGAAGCGCAATTTGATTTATTGTAAACAACTTAAATAGTAATCATATCGCACTTCAAAATGCTCATGGGGCTACAATAGTTATTTTACAAAACTAAAACTACATTACTCGTTTAGCACTCATAGTGCTCAAGAACAAGCACGAAATTTGATTTGTATTATTTTATTAGAGACACCATAGAACAGCCAGGTAATGAAGAAGACGTGCTCGGATGCTTGAATTGATAGCATGGGTATGTGAGCACCGAGTAGAAAGCAACAACAAAAGGCTAAACTTCGGACCATTGCATGCGGGCTTTTTGTCACCTTTGAATGGTGTATCTCTAGGCTTACACTACTTTTATTTCAGATTTAATTTAATTACATTTTAGGTGAAAGGAAATCTCACAAAGCAATAGTGTTGACAGTTTTTTATAGCCTGTTTTATGTCATTTTTTTCATGGAAAAACGGTTGGGAAAATTCAAATATGGTTGGGAGAATTTACTGTTAATCACTGTTACTGTTAGAGGGTGTCGTACAACGACGCCTTCAAAGAAAACCATAGATATCTTCGTGGTTTGAGAATTTTTTCAGGATTGTTTTTATGTCAGAGGGTTAGTACAGTAGAAGGAATATAGTAAGTAACATTTTATACAAAAATTAAGCAATTTTTTCATCAACCTTCAACAATGTTACCAAGTCACTTTAAACATATAACGCAGACTTAAGTCATTCGCCTGGATTGGATTCGAACCCACGATGTTGGTTTGTTAGGCAGACTGAGCCGACTAGACGGATCGGCAATACATTCTCACAATTATAGTCTAGATCTAGAGTAAAGATAATATATTAGATCTAGATCTAAGTTAGATCTAACTAGATCTAGGATACATTAGGCTACTCTTCAAAAGTAAAAAAATGAATTACGCGAAAGCGATATCGGCAGATATCGAGTGTGCGTTATCAATATTTGATGGGAAATGTTTTGCAAGGTGGGAAAAATAAATGCACGCCCACGTAATTTCATTTGACCAATCGGATTGCTTAGATTCTAGAACCCGTCTTATAAACCCTCATAATTTCAATTTCTTTAATTTTATTCATTATCATAATTTATATATTTAGTTTAAATGCCTCCTGTTGGGTTTAAACTGACAAAATGATTTTGATTTGAATATTAAGTATATTTACTTCATGCTGCTTTCACTCTTCCTCTTTCTGTCGTAGACTTACTATCCTTCTCTTCCTTCATCTATATCTCCCTCTCTCTCTCTCTCTCTATCTCACTTTCTATCACTACCTCCACCTGCCTACCATTCACTCTCGTTTTTTCCTCATTATCTCTCTCTCTCTCTCTTTCTTGCCTTTTCTTCTTTCTCTTTATCTCTCAAATTCTCTCTCTCTCTCTCTCTATCTCTCTCTAACTCTCTCTCTCTCAATTCCCCTTATTTCGATACAAATAGGCAATGAAAAGATCGCAAATTATGAATATATTTATAAAAAGTGTATTCGAATTCACCTTGTATTTATTAGCATGGCGTTTGTACGTACTATATAATTCTTCAGCAGTTTACCTACCATATAGTTTTTAATCAATACCCATTCAATTCAAGTGGCATAGAAGACGGCGCGGTGACCGTTGAGATCAGAATGACCCCGGTTGGAGTTTTTCTAAATGGAAGCACAACCCCAGCCAATCTCCCCTTGATGCTTCCCCAAGCTAGCGTTGTCAAAAGGGGCTTTTATTACATCCTCGAAGACAGTTCAGGTTTGTTACTCAGCGTTAAGTTCTTGCTGAAATATAACATATATATGGGTTCACAGGACTACACTAAATATTTCTGAAAAACGAAACTTAACCCACACCCGCATGCATGCATTTTACTTGGTTGTCAGTTCCAACGAGACTTTATAGATTTGCTAAAATTTCACAACATTTATTCCTCTATCATATTTTTTTATCTTAACAAAAACAAATCATAATAATGATGATAATGATGATGATGATAATGATCGATTATTACAATAATACATGTAATAATCATAATAATAATAATTGTAATAATAATAATGATGATGATGATGATGTTGATGATGTTGATAACATTATTCGATAAACAAAATTACACGTGTAATAATAATAATAACTGTTATAATAATGATACAAATAAAGTTAACAATGATAATAATTTCGTGGAAACTGGATTTTTTTTTAGTAATTATCAAATGAACTAAATGATGATTGTCGTCCGTCACTATGTCCATATATGGTAAACATTATCTGTTTCAATTAAACCTTGTTATTATATCCAATCCCAAAGCGATTAACTTCTAGAAAACTAAAATTAACTAGAATTAGCATTAAAAACACCGCTAGAAACTACTCTGGATGTTGCATGAAAATACTTAGACAATCATTATTAAGCCAATGTTGCAATGACTAAAAAATGCCTAATTTCTACTACGTCATGATATATTTTGCAATAATTTTGAAATTAAACTCGTTTATTTTCTAAACGTAGTGTGCATGCAAATAATGATACTAATATTAAAAGCAATAAACCCTTGATACAAACATGCATTGTGGAACTAAATGACACTTGAAGCTTTAGATTTAAAACTTATGTTCTAGGCCTCATTATAGAGTTTGAACAAAAAATATCCCTTATGAATTTCCAACTAAAATGAGACAAACAAATATACTCACATGTAGCATTTTTTCTTTTCTCTCTTTAGAAATAAAAATTGAATATGCAGCGGGTGAGAGGATCTATCTATTTGTTCCGGAATCTATAATCAGTGAAGTAAGTGTATGTTATACTAACTAAAGATAGAACCAAAGAAAATGTTCGATCATACATGCACTCTAAAAAATAATTATTGCCAATGTGTTTTCTACAACCCACGCATAGATAACAATCCATTTCGTCATCATAAAGAAGAAAATGGAAGTTAATAAATCTTATGTCTTGAGCAAATGGAAAAGGACTTCACACGATACGTCACAGTGTTGCCAATTTGTGTTCGTTTGATCGAAACTTTCTTATTCTTAAAGGGATCCGGTAACTTTGTCTTAGATCCTTTAAAAATAAATCCTTGATTTAACTCATGCTGCAATGATAATTATAAACCTTTAGGTCAGTCAGGAACCCCATGACTTTTACAAGCCGATCGCCGGTCTGATTATCAAGATATTTATGATTGAAAATCGATATCAAATTTTGCGTTTGCCAAACGGTTTTCATAATACTACAGTCTATTTGGGAAAACGAGTATGGTAAAACCGGTCACTCAAAGGTTTTTACTTTTTTGAGGCAATTCTTGATCATTTTGAAGCGCAATTTTTTTCGGGCTTCAATACAACACCGTATCACAGACACTATATATATCACAGACATATAATAACACGTAGGGCCGTGCATCTCAGATTTAAAATTGTTAAACGATCCCTTTAATAGAAGTTTGCTCAACCTTTTACTGACGCGTTTCTCCCATATTAAAGCTTCTATCAAAACCAAATTAATATCAGGCTGGACTTTCCCTTTAAGAAGACCAAAACAAATTATACCAGATTGGCCTTAGTATTAAATTCACACTCACAAATAATTTTAACACTGTTTCTTACCCTTTATCACAAAACGTGCAATTAGTTAGCGATATTCTACTACGGAACACTTTTAAATACAAAAAAAAAAGCGAAATCATATGTTTCTAATCCAACACCTGGAAATACTTTCATGTACCTCCTACCAATGTAAATGCAATATAAAAACGAACCCGTTGGCTTGCATCATTTGTACTGTATATTATTTGTAGACATACGGACTGTGCAAAATTGTAGAGGGTTCTTCATTAGCGACGGCAGCTGATTTGAGCAAGCACCGTACTGCCACCAACACTGAATTCTGCCAGGGTAAAGAAGCTGAGCGGGCGCCCTTTGCCACCGCCGACTCCGGCCTCAAATGCAGTGGCATCGTACGCAGTGACTGCGGCCTAAACGAAGACGATGATTTTTTCACAGGGCTTTGCAGTACAGAAATGAATGCCAATCCTAGGAATCATAGTATAGATAACGGGATATGTCTGGCACTTGCAGAGTACTACCGAATATGTGCCCTCTGCGACCAAACGTCTGTATTTGAAGATTGGCGGCAAGAACATGAATGCGGTAAGTATCACAATATACAATATAGTGAACATTTTGCTCCTGCAACAATTGCTCCAGTCTTTATTTCGTCGAAAGCATAGTGTGAGCGTTAGGGTTGGAATTAGTTAAAGTGTTGGGTCTAGGGTTTAAGTTAGAGTAAGAAATTGACGCGGAGCATTTTTTTTTCAGGAACAACAGCATAGAGTTAGTTTAGTTATTATTTCCCACATTGGGTTTTAATAGTGGCAAGCTGAGAAAACTGTAGGACAATAATGAAGAGCCTGAGATAAATTAAAATCTATCTCAGGAGGCCCTCGAACATAATGATATATTATAAAGTGCTTTATGAAATGTTGATGGTTATGTCATGCTTGTCTGTGTTGGCGGATTTTATGTTCGAACATACATCAATCAATTAAACCACGAAATACCGCATACAAAAACAATGTGCCTTTCTATCAATGTGATCAAAACAATAACAAAAAGATGTATATTGGACCAATAAAGAAATGGATGACAGTTTAGAATGTTGTTTAACACTTGTCGAAAAAGGAAAAACCACTTTAGAAATGTGGATGAGAGTTTAACGTTGTACTATTCAAACGTTATTACGTTAGAAAGCATGAAAATAGTTCGCTTAAATCAGGTCCGTAACTAGGTTTTTGTTAGTTTTTTCCTTTGGGGGGAGAGGGGGGGGGGGGGGGACCCTCTCGAGAGTGTGAATCGCCCGAACATGGGTAGGTGCACTCCTACCCCAGGGTAGGGAAAATGTTGGCATTTATCTGTCTTAACGAAATATCAAATTTTAGGTACAGTTTTAAACACAAAAAACGGTATCACTAATAACTGTGTGCTATACAGATGTAGTTTGTATCGCATTGTTTCCTTTACCTTTATCAGACGGAGCATCACCCCCTTAATACACACACACATGCTACAGAACCGATACAGTACATATACAATATGCCCGCACCCCACTCAGTGTTATTTAGGTTACGCGTATGCATGTTCCCTCTTTTTTAACCCCCCCCTTAAGTCCGGTGTGTAAAGTCCATGCGGGCCGATTTTTGTGTGTGTGTTACGAGCCGGACTTTGCTGCGTGAACAGTACCCCTTTACCGGACATGTTGGGAAGTTGAATGCGGTCCCACCGTTTCCGGAGTGGGGGTGGGGTGGGGGAAGTATGGCACATCACGAACCAAGTAATGTTTTATTCCACTAGTAATTCCTTTCCATCAGCATTAGATAACAGGATATTTTGTTAGTTTTACAAGCGCACCCCTTGTCGCACCCTTCTTAGTAGCGGGCCTGTGAATTATACGATTTTTTGTTTTTAAATTTATGTGTGATTATTATACGATTCTTTGTGTCTATCGCAGTTGTTTCCTGTCCAAATAGCAAGGTGTTTGCAGAAAGTGGTAGCCTTTGTCCAATGACATGCGATAAGACATATCTGACCGGAACTTGCTCCGATGAAGGAGGCATTGACGGATGCCATTGTCGTAGTGGTAGGTCATTCTGTTATGTGGAGAGGATTTTGTTTTTAAAGGTGGGGGGGGGGGGGAGGGGGTGAGAGCAGTATCGGTTTTTAGATTGAATTCTTTAATTTTATCTTGTTTAAACAAAATATTCATCTCTTTAATATTTAATATTTTTTAATCTGTTATAATGATAATAATAATTATTATTATAATTACTTTTTTTTTGGGGGGGGGGGGGACTAAACCCCATCAATTATCGTGAGGCACAATTAGAAAATTAATGCAAGAACTCTCAATCTTCTTTAAGCCCTCCACATGGCTTAACTCTTGGTTTGAAGAGGGGAGGGTGGAGATTTTTTTTGTGGGGGGGGGGGGGGGGTGAGCGGGAGACAGTAGCGAGATGATAGGGATGTGAAACATGAGGATATTACTGTTTCAGTATCATTCTTTAAAACTTGTACCTAAGGCAGTGTCTTTTAAAATTTAAAAAAAAAAAAAAAAACCGTTGCAGTATTCTCATTTAGGCTTACTACTTTGACCAGGGTTGTGTGAGTTTAAATAAACCAACCTTTCCCGATCGATTCCAGTCAGTTTGTCTCACAATAAAACCTTAGATTTGCACGGGGATCCTGGTGAATGTGGCAACTGGAGTGAAAACATGGTTGATGGTCTCGGTTCCGCAGCAATCACAGTATGGATCAGCTCCTAATTCCATTTAGGGTAAGACCAGGCACTATCCACGTCTTAAAACTGTCCTAAATTCGAAATAAATAATGTAATAAATCTGTGCTTATTTATCAATTTTATTTGTTACAGATCATTACTGGAATGAGGACATTGGGGTATGTGTCCCAAAAGCGGGATGTTTCTGTGTTCATGAGGGACATCATCATGAAACAGGAGAAACAGTCGATATTGAATGTAACACATGGTAATACACCACCGTCGCCTCGGTTAAAGGCTTGTTGCAATGACGAATATCGTCATTGCCTCAATATTCTTCTTCTCCGTGTTTTCCTTCTTTTCGTCAGCAAATCGCATTCGTTGTGCACGTAGTGCTTGTTATCACTAGTTATGCCCTTTCCTCGTGTCCGTTTCCTTTCAAATTTCATAGGCATAGTCTCTAGCATCTCATCAAGGTCACTACACTCTTCGATTTTCGAAATCACTCATGCATAACCGTCCAGGCGCCACTATCACAGAAGCTACATACTTCTTACAAATTGCTCTGGGTAGTCCGAGAGAGGCTTTTTCGTTTGAACCGTAGAAACACGTGCGCCATTGCATGCACATCGTTGTGACACGATTGCATGTCTGGTTCGATATAAAGTGCTGTCAACCGTTAAAAAACCCCGCGGCGATTATCTTTTTTAACGTATAAATGAAAGGCAACTGCGCGCAATAAGAGACTTGCTCGTGGTCACTGAGCTCTGTCTATAATATAAAGAAATGAAAAGCGTATAACATTAATGGCATCATACGAAAACCCGCCGCAGTCTAGCTGCGCCAACTCTGAACGACCCTTAAAGGTCGGGTGAAATCCAAATATAAGGTGATTATGTAACTCCCCCAGCTCAGCACATGCTCACAAGAGAATTGCATTCTTTCATACTTTACCTCCACATTACCTTTCTTTTCCTGGTGATGCTTCAGCACGTCTGACATATCAACTCATATGTTGGTATTGTATGGTATTGTATGGTATATTATGGACTTTTAGATTGAGTAGACGAGAACACGACGAACGCGGACTGATCATGCGTGTCAACGTACTTAACTGCCAATGTTGACTACAATTATAGTTTTTTTTATAAAATTGCACTCGATGATATATGCATGCAGGAAGTAACACTATGAACATCACGGACAAAGAAAGAGGACAAAATATACAGTCCCTCATTCTACCCTCAACACAAGAACATCCCTTCACTGCTATTATGTAAAAATGTGTAGAACAGGTGAATATGCATGTGACACCTGTTCTACACATTTTTACACAATAGCAGGGAAGGGATGTTCCTTTGTCTACCTGAGGAACTGTATATTTTATACGCACGCGGCATACTAGTACCTTTAACATGTAAAGGCGATATATAAATATCATTATGTATGTATGTATGTACTAGATTTAAGAAAATCAAGGTTGACGCATTCTCGATCGCCGACTGAGACGACGTTACTCATGCGCAGTGCCTTAAAATGACGTCACACGTTGCAGTCAAAGCTGTTGACGTGCAAATCTAAAAGTCCCTAATGTAAACAGGTGGTCAGATCTGGTGAGGATACATACCACTGTGTCTTGCAAGCTCATTGATAATTGACTGATGATGTCACGAGATGAATGAGATCTGGAACATTTTGTTAGGGTGGAGCTTTGCAGGTCTGAGAAAATTGTTTAACAAATATTCAAAAATGAATGAAATATATTTAGATGTTTGAATAACAAAATATGAGTTGTATGCAGCCCTGCACATCAACATGAATCAACTTATATTTGGATGTCACCCCACCTTTAAGTTATCAGTTGACAGTTTCCGTGTTAGCATACAGCGTGAGTTTTAAAACAATGCAGGCAATGGATACGTGCAAGAAAGAGAGGTGCGCAGTCTAATTCAATTTTGAACGCGTGCAAAAAAAAAGGTTTGGTAGGCCCATTTACAGTTCTAAGGCAATTACCCCCTGGGCAATCACCTCCGGCCGATTACCAGCGGGACAATTACCCTCCAAGGACAATTACCCCCCGGAAAATAACCCCCCCCCCCAGGAAAAATAACCCCAGGGCAATCACCCCCGAAGACAATTACCCCTCGGAAAAATGACCCCTTATGAAAATTACCCCCCCCCGGGCCAATGACAATTACCCCCGAGGACAGTTACCCACACCCCCGAGGGTAGATTTCCCCTTTAATGAATAGGGGGAGGGGAATTATCCTCGGGTGGTTTTTCTTGGTTGTCCTGGGGGGGGGGGTAGTTTTCCTCGGGATTGTTGTCCTTGGTTATTCTCGGGAGGGGGGGGGGGGGAATTGTCCAAGGGGTAATTTTCTTAGCAGTAATTGCTTGGGTTTGCGGGAGGGGGGGGGAGGGGCTAATTTTTCGGGGGTGATTTTCCAGAGGATTATTGTCCTGATACGCCTATTTACACATCCAAAAGACCATATATATATATATATATATATATTTTTTTTTTTTTTTTGTTGGGGGGGGGGGGGGGGGGGTGGTGAGTAGTGCGCATGTGCGACTCGTTGGTGCTCTGCATCAGGTCGAGGAGAGTCACGTGACGAAAAACCGGTATCTCATCGAACCTTGCTTTCACAGTGCAAAAAGTCAGTGAAACCTTGGCGCACGTTTACCACACTTCAGAGGTGTTTTCTTTTTTAATTTCGATTTTCGTCTCGTTTGCCACCACCGGTGAAACACCAGAATGTGAAAACCGACGATTTTTGGTTGCAGTGTAAAAGCAGCCTATATTCCACGCTGGTGCACATGAAAAAAAAAATTGAGTGTCACGTGAGTCTTTTCATCCAATATGATAATATTAAACAAATACCATAATGTAATGTCAAATAATGTTGCGCAATGTAATGTAATATAATATTATATGATATGTTTATGCATATGCACAGTGTAATATCTTAATGTTTAGCGAATAGAGATGAAAATAGACATACACACTAAGAAATAAGGGTACAATTCTGCCACAAAAGCAGCACCCTTTGCTAAATAAGCGTATGTGGATGCAAATCTACACCGCATTTGAACCCTTATTTCTTAGAGTGTATGATGTGCTATTTAAGCAGATTATTTTTGTTATCATAGTTTTTCATTGTAATTTTTTTTATCATTATTATTATTAACTTTGATACAGCACATGCGCTGGGGGATCCTGGGCTTGCACTCGTAATGAATCCCTCTGTGAAGCCACGTGCTCCATTACAGGAAAATATCTCACCCTGTTCAACACGTTTGATGGAGCTATATTCGAGATCACAGACGTAAGATTGAAAGACTCAGCTATTAAAAGTGGCCAACAAATATGATTCCCACTAATAAAAATGAGTTTAACACCGGTCATGTCCAAGCTTTAATTTCTTGTACAAAAACGCGTCAGAGTGGCTATCGACCCGAAGACCGCCATGCAGTCACTGCCTGCATCGCTTGACTTAAATTCAGGGTTGTCTGTTTATCCTTAGTTTAAATGAATATAGGGGCAGTGGAGTATCTTTCAAAGTGGGGGTGCAACATAAAACGATGGCACTTTATAGGGAAAGGATCACCAACAAAGGGTAACCTCGAAACGATAAATTACAATATTAAGACATTGTTTGTAATGATTATTCTATCACGGATGACAGTAAGCATCAGAATTTGCAGTTGTGTGTGTGATGATCTGAATACTCGTTTGCGAGCGAGCGAAGCAAACATTTGAACTTTTGCGTTCACTTTTTGTAGGATATGTCATGCTAGGTTAAAGGGGCAAATGTTCCGGTGTAAAAAGGGGCACACTTCTAATATATAATAGGCTTCTCGATTTTAACCAAAAGCTGATTTAGGAATATCTTTGTGAAATGAAGTCAAGATTTTTGCTCGGAGTTGGATACAATACAAAAAATACAAGAAAAAATAATGCTCCGTGGATAAAACGAAGAAATTGCTTTACAAACGTTATTACTTGATCCCTTCTTATTTTGTTGTGACCGACGTAATTGTTTATATCCCCTTTCCCTTCGCCTTGGCGCATTTTACAGGAATTGGATGCGCATATTCTGATGAATAATAATAACATTTTCAAAGTCAAATAAAATCAAAATAAAACCCCTTGACAAAGGGAGAACATTTGTAAAACAGTTTTTTTCTCCAAAGAGAATCAATATTTCTTATATTTGTGTAGATATGTATATATTGTCTATTTTCATCTTCATTTTAATAATTATTGATAACTTCATCTTAACTATTATTACGTTTACTAACGTATAATTCCAGAGCTGTGGGCATTTGCTGGTAGAACCAAAGGCTACTAATGGAACCTTCCATCTTAGTTTTGGTCATCGTTGCTCCTTCACGACCCCATGTCTGCCATATTTAACACTGGTCACGTCGATCGGAGGGACCAAGGTTACCCTCAGGTAATTCCACGCCTTCCGAATAGTTCATCCATATCGTATAAGGGAGTTTACAGATACAATCTGCGCATGGGCAGATAAAGGTCATTTGTGCCCAAAAAGGTAAAACCCACCAGAGATGAATACTGGATATGCGCTCAGGAAAGTTATGTAATATTATTCATTTATTCACCAACGGTACATTCTAAGATACGCAGGTGGAAGTATTCTTTTCAAGAGGGCAAACAAAAGGTATTCATGAAGCACATCTAGGACTTTGGCAGTTATTATTCTAAGATGCTCAAAGTGGAACTTCTCCATGTGCAAAAGATCTGTGGATATTTGGGGTTATTTGTACCATGTGCTATCTGTAAACAACCTTATTGAGAGAGAAAGTCAGTCAGGCAGAACCCCGAGAACAGGCACATAATTTGAAAACAGGAAATAAGTGAGCCATCACCCACAATGCATGGCAGTGTTTTTTTTTCTTCAAAAAAATCGATGGGGAAATAAATAAAATACAGTTTGTCGTTGATATTGTATTTTTGAACAATATGATGTGGATACATTTTTTTCAAATGTGTGTAATTTTAAAAGTAAATTTATGTGGCCAATCATTTAGAGATTTTAAAGATAATTTAGCCGCTGCATTATCAATAGCAGGTTGCATTGCAAGATGTACCCCTTGTCTTTTGTGCGGGTCTAGGACACTTACCTGCCCATTACCAGCGGGACAATTGCCCCCTTCCCCCAGAAAATTACCCAAAGGACAACCACCCGTCGAGGACAATGACTCCCCGGAAAATCACCCCCTAGGACAATTTACCCCCTGAGGACAATTTACCCCCTATGGACAATTTACCACCTGAGGACAATAAACCCCCGTGAAATTACCCCCTAGGACAACCCCCCCCCCCGAGACTAACGTCCCGTGCAAAAACTGGATCCATATTTGCAACTTTCCACCCAGGTGTAAATAAGTACCTGCAGGTACTACCATGGCAATTGTTGAGACAATAATAATTGCAGGGCTTTCAGGAAGATCGCTCTCTGGTTAAACACATTTTAACCACAGTTTTATTTGATCGGTCAGTCTGTCCTGTCCAGTATGTCGGTGCGTTGAGTTTGATGAAGAAAACAAATCCAAATGACTTTTTTTGGAAATGGCAATAAGTTGTGGAAATTAAATCTCCCCGATTGAAGATCCGAATAATCAAATTTGTTATGGTTTATAGACAGCGGAATTCAGTTCTGCAACAGAACATAACAAAAGTACTGGACATTCTTTCATTCTTTCTTTAGTTTATTGCCAATCATTTGTAAATCGTTACAGGAATGAATCAAAATGAGTCTTGACATGGTTTTGGCAGCAAAATAACCGAGTAATAATTTTCAAGTGCTTTTTTTCTTCCCCAAATCAAACCTGAAAGAGAATTTGTTAAAGAATTGAAGCGAATGATTACATTTTATGTAGCGATGTCGTTATCTACATGTACGTGAAACGTCAGGGGGCTGTGGATCACCTATAGTTCGCGGTTTGAGTCCCGCCGAAGAATTGATGTCCTTTGCAAGACATAAATCTCAATTAGCTATCCTCAACCCAGGTGCAGTTAATGGTTACTGGGTATGAACCTGTTCATTGAATATCTTCAGCGCCTTCGGACAACTGGGCTAAAGCCAGGGTAATGATAATAGTTTATAGGAACTAGAGCATTCTCAGAGGTGAATATGTGGGTGTAGTATTATCTATAGTAGCGGATTTATGGGAGAGGGCACATCCGGTCATAGTGCCCCTTTCATAACTCAAGTGACATACCTAAAGCCTCGGTCACAAATGCCATTACGAACGGCTACGAACGCCGTACGAACGATTTTCAGACAATGGAAATTCGGGAACACAATGGAAAAACAGGGAGATTCGTAGATCATTCGTACGAACCTTTGTGACCGCAGCATTAAGCGTTCTCCACCTACACGCGGGCTATTACGCTATCAAGCAAGCGCTCACTGTGATAGACCTTCCTCTTCTGCAGATTTATTAATGAATATTTTTTTGGTAGTGTGTTATAAGTTACATTTTGTTTGAATGTCAACATCTATATTAGTATTATATTAAATAAACGTTAAACAAAGTTATATTTTGGATATGTTCTATCACTAAAATTCGATATGATTTGTATGATCTGCAGAACAAAATAAATTTAATTCAAATCGAGTATACATATGTAGAGCTGTACCCCGCCCCTCTTTTGACGTGATGACCTGCTTTCCGCTTGTCAGCGTACTTTTGAGTAGAAGTCACTCCAAAATGTGATAACTATTTTTCCTCGTGAGAGATATTTTTCATATTGTGCCCCTCTTTTATACAAAATCATACCCACTGCAGATTTCTTGAGGACCGATCGGTGCTTAAGAACAACGATAACATGAAACTGCCACTGTTTCTCGATGGGGTTGTGGTGAGAAATATCGTGGACAATTATCTGCTCATCAACACTAACTTTGGTATCACTATCATGTGGGATTGGAAGTCAGATTTGGAGATTACAGCGGCAGACTCTCTCCGTGGTGGGGTAGGCAGTCCGCTATTTCATTTCTTGTTAATAAACAAATACATTTAATTTGAGTGCAATTTATTTGAATTTTCAAATCAATTTGACTGAATATTTTTGTTTTTTGTTTTTTGGGATTGGAAATCCGATCGACTCTCTCCGTATATATATTTTGCAACCTTTGCAATAACAAAACACATACATAACCATAACAGAGGACAGTTATTGAGAGCTTTGATTTAAAGATAAACTTGAGTTCTGGTAAATATAACATAAAAGTTCTTATACGATCCAACAAAACTTACACTGCATGTTCAAGATTACACTGTAAACAAATAATAGTCGAAATAACTCAATAAAATTGAGGAAAAGAATTGCCTTATTTTCATTAAGTAAATATTACCTACGGCATCTTAAGTAGAATTTACTTATTTTGCTGAATACATTTTTACTCAGTTAAATCGAGTTACATTAACGTAAATAATTTAAGTATTGTAATCATTTTAGATAATTAAAAAAAAGCTATGATAGGATTACATATTGTACGATTTGGTACCCATCTAATCTAACAAGTAACATCCACAAATCATTCACTACTTCTATTTAAGATGTAACCGTATATATATATATCTACCACCATCACAAACTATTACATACGCTTCAATTCGACACATATTGAAAGGCTCCAAATTTTATATATACTTGATCGTAGCATCTTAAAAGGAAAATTGGTTGACAATTTCCTGAAATATCAAGTTTTTATTTGTTTTGAACTGGGTAACAATTAAAAATTGTCTTGTCTTTGCTTAGCCATGTTAAATGGATTAGTAAATGTTTTAAAGTCCTTAAATTTTCATTCAACCACAAAAAAGAATTGTTTTATTTAAAAAAGAGTTTAATTTGGTCTTAATGAATATTCATAAATTATGTAAATATTTCTATTACGCACTGCATCGGTCCTTACTTTAAAAAGATAAGAATAATCAACATAAATTGTTTGAGTAAAACGTATAATTTCTGATTTTGAGTTAAAATTACTAAATTAATACAAGCTGAAATTACTTAAAGTTCTTATGTATTTGATTTTACTTAAATATTCCACGTATGTTCTACTAAATTGAAAGTTTGAGTTAGCAAGACTTAAATTTAGTGCGTAAGTGACAAAACGAATGTTTTCAAGTAAATTCTACATGGAAAAAATACGTAAAAATTACCAATGAACAATTCTTTTTTACAGTGTACATATAAATGACTTGTGCCAAACGATTTTGGTAGTATATACATATAGGGGCTGAATAATGAGCATAGAAAGATAAGGAAATCAAAGTAAGTAGGCCCGACATGTGCCTAACATATGTCACTATGTGTAAATGAGGGTTGAGGTTTTTATTGAAGATGATTTGATTTCCAGCAAGTTTTTGTGAGGTTGTTTTTATTTTACTGGTTCAAACAATCAATCTACTGCAGGATAAACAATCCAAAATGAAATTTAGCCATGTTCTCTCGACAACCGATCCCCATACCAGAGCTCAAGATGAGCTTTAAGCTACGGAACCATTTATCTCTCATTTCCTTTCGCTTAAAAAAAACTCTTCATAAAATGTTGTTTGATGTTGCACATGGTAAATGCAATATATAATGTTGTTTGTTTGTAAAAAAAAAATTGTACTAAAAAAAACAACGGTAGGAATTAGCAAGTAATGACAAATTCGTTTTTAAAAACAGCATTCAATCCTGAACACTTGAAAAAAGAGCGCAGCAGTTACTAAGTGATTAATGTTATACTCACTACCTTGAATGCCACTTGGTAATCTATCGGCAGGTTTGGGGATTGTGCGGCTTATTCAACGGAGCAATCAACGATGATCTAACTCTGCCAACCGGTGAGATAACCGTGGATCCCTTGGTATTTGGAACAAAATGGAGGTCTTTCTGCCTAATTTCATATACCCTACCTACATACTCCGTATCCCCTGGGTATTGCAGGGTGGATCAGGTATATCATCTGCAAGTACAAGAGCGTTGTGGTCTGTTCTCGACGCAGGCGTTCCACAACTGCCACGGGGTAGTTTCGTACGAGCAGTTTTATAAGGACTGCTTGACCCTCGCTTGCCCGAAATTAGCAGCGGACTTAGGGCCTCTTGAAAAGAGTACATGCCCCGCTTTCCTAGACTACATCGCCGAGTGTGCCCGTCAGGGACAAGTAATCTCTTGGCCCGGATACAGCAATTGCGGTAAGTGATACCCTTAAAGTAGATATTCATTGATTTAAAAAACTAACTTTATTTTCATTATTACAAAGTTGAAACTTTGATTCGACTAGGTTTTCAAAATTCAATGCTTGGAAACATTCGAAGTAGTGATTATTATAAATTACAAAACGCTTAAATACAGCCCCGGCATAGCGCCTGAAGAGCTCTCCGAACGCTGCTGAGATGTGTGAGATCACAGGATGGACATGATTTGCACAAGCAGACGATGTCCCATGACATCTCACACATTTCAGTGCCTGTTTTTTCATCTTCTCTTGAGTTCTTTCTCTTATTTCACTACCATCAGGCTAAATGTTTAATCTATTGCTTCACTCTAAACCCCGCGCATGGTTTTATTTTGATGACAAATGCAGCGATACAAAAATAAAGGAATCTGTCGCATGTAAACAAAATAAGACGCCATTGTATATTCAACGGCACACACCGCGGTTTGTTCGGCGTTTCAAGAGGGAACAAATGCCGTCCTTAATATCATTCCGGGTTTTTTTCAATTCGAATGTCTGGTTTCTCTGATTGTTAATTAACCCCTATCCTGTGTATTTACAAAAAAGATTTTAGTTATCAGAATCGGCTTCATATCCCCTTTTGAATGGTTTGACATGTCATTACATTTATATACACTAAACTTATTATAATTTGAAAAATAGTAGCTTTGCAATTGTGTTCATTCTTTATGGGATGTCGTCTGCTTGGGCAGTATTGGCCCATTATGTCCCGGGGTTAGTCGTCTTAGAGGGTGGTTGCCCTAGGGGGTAGTTGTCCTCAGGGGTAGTTGACTGGGGTGGTTATCTGGGGGTGGATATCCAGGGGGTAGGGGGTAGTTGTCTGGGGGTAGTTGTCCGAGGTTTTTTGTACCGGGGGGTAGTCGCCCTAGAGGGTGGTTGCCCTAGGGAGTAGTTTTCCTCAGGGGTAGTTGACTGGGGTGGTTATCCGGGGGTGGATGTCCAGGGGGTAGGTGTCCAGATACGAAGCTGTGACATCATAACAATCTATTTTTTTATAGAATTTCTCATTTTTTTCTTCGTTTTCCGAAAGAGCATCAGAAAATAATGTCCAAATGTCGAAAACCAATTAAGTATTGGCTGAGATATGACCATCTGAATAAATAGATTTCCCAAAGGAACTCAGTGTTATTTATTAACACATTACATCAGTGTTATTTTGCTCTGGCTCGTAATGTGTTAATAAATAACACCGAGTTCCTTTGGGAAATTCAGATGGTCATATCTCAGCCAATACTAGGGGATAGTTGACTGGGGTGGTTATCCGGGGGTGGATATCCAGGGGGTAAGTGTCCTAGAACGCACATCTTAGGTACTCTATTCTCTGAGCTGTGTGTTATATTATGATACAGAAATGTGAAGCGTAGTAGACCTTACGTCATTATATATTAAGCAAAATGAATGTATAACCAGCGCGGTTTTACCGCGTCATATCTGACGGAGGCAAACTGAACATACTAAACGCATTGATTCAAGATCCACGATTCCTGTAATCAACTCGTGTTCAATATTAAAATAATACATAAATATGCGCAATTGCACATGTTAAATGTTATATAGATTTAAACAAAAAGTATTTCTGTTCAATAACCGTGTCTTCTATATCGTTGGTATCCCTAAGGCCAAGAGCTCGTGGCCCTTCCTCCAAAATATAACTCATTCACGGCTACATATGTGTACTGCTTGTGATACATACACTTAGCAGAACAAAATAATACAAAATGCAAGATATAATTAATAACAACATTTCGTATTTAGTGCTCAACTTTGTGGTAGGGAAATCTAAAATTATTTTTATATTTTCAAAAGAAATTGAGGATTGCCCGGCTGGTCGAGTTTACTTGCACTGTCCGCACCGAAACCAGCTTCTCTGTAGCGAAGTTCATATGACTCGAGCAGGAGCAAAGGACAATACTTGCTACGCAGGATGCTTCTGTCCTTATGGCACGGTAAGGCATAGACTACACTATGAACATGACGGACAAAGAAAGAGGACAAAATATACAGTTCCTCATTCTACCCTCAACAATTGCTGTGGTAGACAAAGGAACATCCCTTCACTGTTATTATGTAAAAATGTGTAGAACAGGTGTCACATGCATATTCACCTGTTCTACACATTTTTACATAATAGCAGTGAAGGGATGTTTTCTTTTGTCTACCACAGCAATTGTTGAGGGTAGAATGAGGAACTGTATATTTTGTCCTCTTTCTTTGTCCGTCACGTTCATAGTGCTAGCTAAAAGTATACGAAACAATGGCAACTTTTACTCCGACAATGGTCATGAAAATAACACTGATTATTATGATACTGGTAATAGTTTGTTGAATATTGCGGCTTTTTTGCAGTCGAGCCATCGTGCTAAAGGCCCTTTTACACTTTCACGGATCGCATCACGGATCATCCCGGATCGTCGCTCCGGGATCATCCGTGTTATCTCCGGCATTACCGTGTAAACACCGGGGAGGCATCCGGCGTGATCCTTGGCGTACCGGCATATCCGGGGAAAAATTAAGCTTGCTTAATTTTTCATCCCAGAATTAACGGATGAAACAATCCGTCCTCTTTCCTGTAGACACCGTGTACCTCCGTGTAGCCGCCGAATACATCTGGGACAGTCCGTGTAGACACCGGGAGGTCCGTATTAACACCGGTTTCATCCGGGTTTGAAATTCCGTATATCAAATGAGCGCCTACAAGCTCAAGTCACCCGTCAACATTCCGGAGATATCCCAAAAGACAACGTACACCTCCGTATAAGGACCGTAAAAGTACCCAGTAGCCTCCGTGTTCTTCCTTGAAATCCGTGTTAGCTCCGTATGCGTCCGACGTGGTCCGAGTTGCTACCTTGTCTGTCCGTGGAGACACCGTACTTGCCCGTGTATACACCCAGTTCGGAACGTATCCACACCAGCATCGAGAAGAAATCGTGGTGTCGCACGCCGGAACACCCCGGATTAAGATCCGGGATGATCCGTGATGCGATCCGTGAAAGTGTAAAAGGGCCTTTAGGCGCTCAATAAGTCGAGTGGGTTAATCACTTGACTGGAAAAGCTAGGGTTTTTGGTTCGTTTCCCCGGCAAGCCACTAATGTATTTTTTTCTAAATTGCCCCCCCCCCCCCTCAACCCAATTCACGTGTTAAATGGGTACCCGGTAGGATACGAACGTTATTTTCGTTAAAAAAGGCGACTAGAATGTGACTGTATAATGTGCAGACAAGTTATTGAATCCAGTGACCGGGTATACTGGAACCGCTTTGATCAGTAAGTGATACAGCGTTTTATAAGAAACGTGCATCATTGTTAATCAAACTTCTCGAACCGATATGGAGTCACTCATCAGAGATGAAAAGAGGCACTTATACGAAGAGAAAAATGGTATTCATTGCGGAGAAAATGGGGCACCTGTCAAAGTAAAATGGGCACTTATCAGACCTCAATAATATAGGCATTTATGTGAATTGAGAAGTGCACATTTCCTACATAAAAAGGGGTACTTTTGGGATACATGGACAAGTTGGGGTGAGTGACACTGTGTCCCCCTTATGCCCCCTCCTGGGAGGGGGGGGGGGGGGGGCGCCGCATCTGAACACAGCGAAATAAACAACATCAGGGAAACATACCTATATAATACATACGATAACATGGAAAAGTAAGAGGCATCTACAAATCCTCCAATATCCTTGGCTACAAAATAATTCTCAAAATGACATATTTGAGGTGACATCTGCCCCATCTTCACTAACCCACCTTACCCCGTAATTCTGGTTTCAGTAAATGTTGTTTTGTTGTCTTTATCACTCGTAGAGATTTATTCAGGAATAAGGATCGAAGGGCAGAGGGAGGGGTAAATGTGCATTAAGATGCATTCAGATATCAATTGATTAAAATATACCGTGTAGTTATGTCATAACACATCAATCCACCCCTCCCCGGAAATTTCAAAATTCTACCTACGAGTTCATGTCTCTATTTTCTTTAGGATAAATATTTTTAGTTTCTCATCCCCCTCCTCCTTTTTTTGGACACTTCGTGCGTCCTTGTATCAATACAATTGTATTGTTTTTGTTTGTTCTTAAAGTAAATGAATAACAATTTGGTGATGCAGACAACGAGGTAAATAAAACTCATCAATTTATTGCAATTTCCCTTCTTTTCAGCCCCTATAATGCATTTTTAAATGAAATTTGTGTGCACAGACAACGTATCCTTGCATGTAGTACAGTTGAAATCCATTACTTCTGTATAGATAGATGTAACTCCTTTCCTCTTCTTATTCTCGTTATCCTCTTCCCCTACTCCCCACTCTCCGTAGGTACCAACTCCCCATGTTATGAGCATGATCGGAGTAGATTATCTTTATGTTCCCGCAATGCATGAATTTTCTTTGTTAATGGGGGTAGTTCAAGATAAACCATTTCTGTTTATGACCACCCCTTCCTCTTTTGTTCTGTTCTTTGCAAAACATACGGTCAATCATGAACTCATTATATCATTCCATGACTGTAGTTTATGTTTTTTCTTCGCCAAAGAAGCTTTGTAGTTGTGGTATTAAGTTAAAAACTAAAGGCACACCGTGTATTTTGCAGGTCTTTGATGACTATTCGGAAAGGTGCGTGGATAGTGACATGTGCCCTTGTATCAATACAAACGGGAAGATACAGCAAGTCGGTGAGGAGTGGAACACGGAGTGTGAAAATTGGTAAGGACGTTATCTTTGGCAAGACATTGATCTGCATTTGCCACTCTCTACCCACGCGATGCAAATGGATGCTCGGTAGGAAGAAATTCCCCGAATGCCACAAAGCCTTGTCAGGGCCATTCGGGTAATACTGGGGTAAAATGGTAGAGCGCTTAGAAACGTTAGAGCGTTATATAAATACTAGTATAATTATATATATATTTTTTTTTTTCTTCTTCTGACTGCTATTAAAGCATATGTGCGCTTGCAGTAAGCAACAAGGGGATCGACGGCTTTAAGTCCTCTCCTCGTGACTTCGTAATGAGGATTAATATGGTAACGAAGGGCATTGGCGAATCTACTTGGTTTCGAACTAGGCGCTCCCAGTCCCGAGAACACTGCTCTTTTACTGAGCAATCTCGCCTGCTTGAAATAAAGCTCAGAGCAATACATCCCGTCACGGTTAAGGCCGCCATTTTAATTTGCGCGTAAACATTGCGTCATCAATGTTTTCAGATGCGCATGTATTGTTGCGTTACTGCCTGCGCTGTGCGCTCACATCATATTTATATGGGCGCCATTTTGAATTACGAGTAAACAATTTGTTTACTCGTCAATTAAAATGGCGCCCATGTCTTTGTGCAAAATGCATTATTGGGATTCTGTCGGACGATTTCTCCAGATACCGGAGCATATGTATTTTTTGCAGGTGCAGATAGTCGACAAATGACGATGTGTAAAATTCCTTTAAACAATTTACTAACGTCTATAACATTATTTGTGCTCACCTGTAAAACATTCGAGGGTATCGTCTTATGCGACTAAACAATCTAAACACTATTTTCATATTTAATATAATGATATTGTTCGGTATTACTGGCAAAGACAAAATTGTGGAACAGTGAGGAGAGTGTGGGGGTAACGAACATAACTCACAGTCCCTCCAAACACTTGAGGTAAGGACAGGTTTAGGGAAAGGGACCCCTGAGTTCAATGTAAGACCCTTTTTAGGGGATAAACAGAACCTCAGAGGGGCAATGGACTTCCTTATCATCTTATTCCAAATTGATATCTTCCATTACAGCATCTGCATGGCTGGATATTACACTTGTGAGGCAGTCGAATGCGAAGGTTAGTTACATAACAATATGAGGGGCGGATGCGGGCAGGGCCAAGTGCCCCCCTCAAAGAGGAGCGGGTTAACAAAAAAAAAGGTTAAATAAAAGAAGAAGCGTGGGCTGATGATTTATTTTTCTACTTATCAGATCATTTTTTAGTCAAATCGGCATGCCAACACCCTGAAAACCTTTTCTATTTTGTTCCTTTTAATTGTCACACAATTGTCCGACTTGAGCCCCCTCCCTTTGTCACACTGTCAGAGAGCCCTGATTCCGCCACTGGAATACTCTCTAGAAGATGACACATTGACGAGAATGTAATCCCCTGGAGCTGATAATGATGATTACCAAAATGATAGTCTTGATATACCATGTTTCTTCTGAGAGTCAATAAAGTAGAACTTTAAGGAGAAGGTGGAGCCGATGCAAGCCCCCTCCTAACATCTGGAACCCGTAAAAATCAAGGCAAAGTCCCTAGAGTACAGTTGGTCTTAGGAAACGAGGGCAGTCGCAACACAAACCTACCCTTCCTTTTTAGAATGGTTCAGCCCTCGATGTCGATTTTTTTCATATTTTGTATCAAATTTATGTATTTAAGTTTTCCATTATTGCCTATAAATTTTGTTACAAACTTCAGTCATTTTACAGAGGAAAATCCACACTTTGGCCTCCACAAATCAATCGACCAATGAAGAGGATGTTTAGCTTCAGAGATATTACCTCCGTTTTCCATTAAAGTAGATTAATCTGGAAAAAACGATACCTACCCAAATACCAAATGAATTCATTCTCTCTTTACTTCGTATGTTCTCCTTGAATATAATGCACGTTTCTTAAACTTGGTACTACCTTTACGTACCTCCTTTTACTGAATATTAACCGAACTGTATAATACTACTCTTTGGATACTGGAGCCTTACCGTATACAACCTTTTCCTTTTCATTGAGGCTCCTTACCTTTTATATTCCTTCTATTTTGCCCGGCGTATCTATACATCCTTCGAAACACTTTGCTTATTCACCGTACATTATAGTTGATTAAATTATTTACCTGTATTTTTGGGGTATTCTTTATTTTCTATGCATCTGAATCATTGATTTATTTAATGTAAACTTGGTATTAAGAAACTACAAACTTCTAATTTACTACAGGACATACAAAAAGGCCCCAAACCATTTCAACCAAATGTAATTTTGGAGAATAAAATTGATACTTTCTTTAAATAAAAGAGACGATGCATTTTTCTTTTTCATGGGTTCAATAATGGATATTCTTGTATCAGTGATTTTTAACGCATCTTTTCTTGTACACATATCTCAAAAAGTAAACCAAAAGAAAATTATTTGTTGTTGTTGATGACTTGCACCCTTCTTTCGTTGATGCATTCGTATTCAATTATCTGACCCTGGTTTCACAGTGTGTGAGCACGGCCAACAATATAGCGCCTGCGCCTGCCCCAAGACCTGCGCCAATCTGTACTCCGTGTTGTGCTCGGAAGGAGAGGATTGTCTAGGTGGATGTGCCTGCCCTGAAGGCATGGTGCTCGACGAATGGAACGGACAGTGCGTAGAGGCTGCCGATTGTCCGTGTCTGTTCGGCAACGAGACCCACGCTGTCTACTCAATCAGGCCAACAACAGATAAACTATGGTAGGTTTCCAGTGCGTCTGTAGTTTCATCGATTATAATGATGATGATGATGATGATAATGATAATAATAATAATAATGGTATTAATAATAATGGCATTAATAATAATGGCATTAATGATGAAAATTATACTAGGCCTACAACGAATAACAATGATAATGATAATAACAATAATAATGGTATTAATGATAATTTTTTTTTCTCCATATTTTTTCCCTCCACATGGATTTTATTGATTTTCATTTGAACATAAATAAAATGGCTTTTCAAGATACAAGTAATGTTGAACTGTTGAGTTAACAGAAAACCTACGCATCAATAATTCATTTCTGACACCCATGGAAAGAAAAAAAATACAGACAAGATATCATTTTAAGTAAACAAATTCCTGAATCGAAACCTTTTTCTTGTGAATTTATTATATCTACAATTCGAATTTGCAATATACTTTTCGTTTTTGTAATCGAAACTCTAATATTATCAAAGTCGGGCAATTGTTTCTTTATTTTGCAAGTATACACCATCTGTCGCACCACAATCAGTATACAATTCAATGCATAATTATTTGAACCTCTTAAACCAAATAATTTATCTTGTAATGAAAATGTTAATTTATTTCCGGTTCCAGTATTAATCCAGTGCTCTAATGCTATGGTCACATTACCGAAAAGTAGCCTGCTCAGCGGCCGAGCGGCGAGTTTTTAACCAATTCTGCCCGGCAACCGAGCGGCGGCCGCCCAGGCACCGCTCGTTTTTAGGGCATCGCTCGGTCGCCGCTGAAGTTTTAGCGCGGAGTTAAAATTTGGGCGGCGCCTGCTCACTTTTCACTCGCCGCCCGAAATACGCTCGGTGCCTGGGCGGTCGCCGCCCGGCCACCGACCTTATCGCTGGGCGATGCCTAAATTCTAGCAGCGACCAAGCAGGCTACTGATCGGTCGGTCGCTGCTCTGATTTGTGACTATAGCTTAAAGGCCCGGTCCCACTGCACTTACGGATGCAAAGAGGATGTAAAACTTAAAAAAATCTTGCCATCCGTTGGAAAACGCTATGCATCCGTTGTGTACTCATTGCATACGTGTTTCATACGCTCTATCCGTCGAGCATCCGTCCACTGTGATTTCATCCGCGCAAAAAGTTTTGAGCTGCACAAAACTTTTAGAACGGATGAACTTCCGCCGTGTACGATGTAAATCCGCGACAAATACGAGCAACAAACGTTCTATGTCCGTTATCATCCGTTAAACGTCCGCTGTATCCTCTCTGCATCCTCTGGGCATCCTCGCAACTCACATCAGCTGCAGCTGAAAACGGAAAGAGGGAGGAAAGATAAGGTACATGGAACGTCTATACATCGTTAGTAGCACGGAAATAGAAAGGATGTAAGCGTATGCATCTCGTATATAAAGTATTCAAAGCTGTCATCCACTTCCATCCGCTTTCATCCGCTAGGCTTCCGATGAACATCCGTTTAACATCCCCGCTACATACTACCCACGTCCGTTATTTTCCGTTCTGTTTTCGTAAATTTTCGCAAATTTTGTCCTTTTCTGGAGCGGATGAAAACGGATGGAGCCACCCCCGAAATTTTGCTCGTCCGCTGTGTCCTTTATGCATACGTTTTGTGTCCGTCGGCCAGTGGGACCGGGCCATAACCTACCCCAAATATGTTTAACATGCGTACAATCACATAGCAGATGTATAACTGTTTCAATATGTTCATTACATTATTAATGATAATGGCAATAATGATGACAACTACTACAACCAAAATAATAATACATGATGATGATAGTAATAATGATGATAAAATAATCATAATAGTGCTACTACTAGTAGTAGTAATAATAATAATGATGATAATGATCACGATGATGAAAGTTATGACGATGATTATGATGATAATTATGATGATAACAAATTAATAATAATAATAATAATAATAATAATAATAATAATAATAATAATAATAATGATAATAATAATATCCTGTTTTGCACGGTACATAATGACCATGGGCAGTTTTAAAAGAGCCTCACAAATTAAAATGAAATAATTTGTAATAACAAGAATCTGGTAGCCTGATATGCATTTCAGTGTTACATTGTATTAATTGTAAAAGTCATCTTTTGAAGATTTGCCTTCAGGAAAATATAAATCTTTGTGAAAAAGCCTTGAGACCAGAATAATTACGGTGATTGGTTTTAAAAGAGACATTGCATTTCCTTTGCTTTCTTGTAACCATTCTTTCTCGGGATTTTTTCTTGCATTTTTAATTTCAGTCTTTGTAAACCAGGAGCGTTTTGGGAGTGTGTATTGCGTGATACTGCAGGTAAACCCTCATTGTATATACACCCCGTACTGTAAAACTCGTGTGTATAGACGTATATAACTCCATGATTCAATTTACCCGATTTTCTGACGTTTTAAAGTAAAATTCCGAATGAAAGTAGTTATATTTAAACCTCTTGTATAAATTAATGACCAATGGTAACAGACTGTTAGAATTATATTGGCGACGCAAAACATGATTAAGCATAATATATATGATGAAATGACTATATCTGTGTTTGTTTTATCTTTTGGTATTTTATTTTACTGTTTACTCGTCGTTTTCTAATTAAAGCACATGAACATTTATAATGAAGTGAACAACGACACATTAAATATTGGAAGTAGATCAACGTACTTTTCATATCAAATAAGTGAAAAGATATCTCGAATAGGAAAATATGTAAACTTTTCACCAGTGAAATAGACTTCAATACATAGTGAAATAATTTCCATTTGAGCTTCATGGATGAATACAATAATTACAATAAAATAAGAATTTCTCTCCCCTGTTTAGGTTCTTGTTGGGCCTTTGGTCTCTCTTCGTTCAATACGTATGACGATAAAACTTTCAGCCACAACGGTAGGACGTACTCACTTGCCATCTCTAATCGATATTTTGTATTAAAGAAGAAAAAACGCAAACTATAAAAATAGTTTATTATTAGTTATCATGCATAATTAGACTTCACTTGATTGTGTACTCACAACGATTCATACATATCTCAAACTCGGCGAAATGAGTTGAAGAAAATAGTCCTGGGATATCATACCATTCGGGATTACTCGGAACATAGACGATCATAAATTGGAGAGCCTTCGTATTCCGGGAGAAACCCTCCATTTTGATTTACCTTTTCCCCAAGGCAATGACGGATAGTTTGAAGTCTTTGATTGGTAACCAAATAACGTAAAGTCTGTGAATATACAGTCAGTCAGCTTTTTACCAGCTCGTGTCGTATACGCATGTACCCCAACGATGTCAATTGTTTCAAACAATAAATGAATCACGAAATGATTGGTAATGAATGAATTAATGAATGAAAGCATGAATTATTTAAAGAATTAATGAATTACTAAATAGTTGGAAAAAAAAATGAATAAGTGAATGGATAATATATAAATATATATATATATAAAAGTGCGAGAATTCTCAACTCTGATATATATATATATAAATAATATATAAATATATACAAATAAATAAACAAACACATATATAAAGAATGAAATAAACTGTAAACAGTTAGATGAATAGATAAATAAATAAATACACAAATAAATAATTAAATAAATAGATAAATGAATGAAAATGAAAATTACAACTTTGCACATGTTTTTTAAACAGGACGATGTTCTTACGTCATGTCGACCGATGGATGCGATGAAGATTCTAATGAGACTTTTCGCGTTGAGATCGAGAGCTTGGACTGCGGAGAAGATGCTTGGGCCTGTACCAAAGCCGTTCACATCACATTCCCAAACGTTACTGTGGATCTCATTCGGGGATCAGATCCCATACTAACACCCAATACTTCGGATATTTGCACCAAGGAAGTAGGTGGTATTTACACCATGGTCCGGTATGAAGGCACGTATTCGAACGACATAAAAAACTAAGCTTGGTCCAAAGTTCCACAAAACGTTCAGCTATTGAATTAGGCATTACAATATTGATTCCTTCCATTGAACAATTCATTGGATAATCCAAACTAAAATACAGAGAATGAGATTTATACATCTTACATCAAGAATTTATCCGTAGGCGCGATGAATGCACGAATCAGTATTCAAGACCCCATCATCATAAATAGTGATCTGTCAGTTCATAACAGGTTCAGTGACCCAATCAGAATTCTACATCACGTGTCTCTCCAAGTACCTCGGTCTTGAGCCATCCGTTTCAGCATTTCATATCCTGTTCTTCTTCTTCTTCTTCTTCTATTGAGTACAGTCCTTTTTGTAGAGTTTAGTCGTACTTGTTGCTCCACATGCTGCGATTAAATCATCTAAAGACCCTATCCGATATTAATACAACTTGATATTAATGGAAAAATTAATGAATGTAGAATATAAATAAAAAGGAATGCAAAGTATTTACCCTTTCGTTATTGCACAAAAGCAAATTAAAACCTCATTTTCCGCACCCCTCCAAATTACGGGTCAACAGGGGTCGAATTTGCAGAAGTTACAGTGACGACATAACATGTGGACCCTATCCGTTCGTCTATATAGCTGAGGTGATTAGCCGTGCTTATTTAATGCAAAATCATTGTGAATATGCGTAGTCCACATAATATGATGTCATCAAGTCGATAGCAAGGGTTTTAGGTCTACAACTCCTGATTTTTTGAAAGCTTTGGATTTTTAGTTTTAAGAGAGCTGATACTCCTCTGACAGACACTAAAATGGCATATAATTGATATTATTGTAATCTATGGCTTATAAGCTTACCGTTGATATATAATTCATCCATTTCATTTTTCAGTTCGGATATGGACTTTAAACATGAGATTTTTCTGAGTCACAAGCGTTTCCTGCTGAATTTGTGCAGGTTGTGTTCTACCCAGAAAAGTGATTTTCAAAAAAATAGAATGATAAGGAAAACTATTTTTTGACCCCTTATTAAGGAGGTTAAGGTATCGTGGAAAAGTGATTCCTGCACTTGACTCTCGATCCAAGGGTAGTGGTTCCAATCCCAGTCAGGCACTGATATAGGTGCCTCCTTCGATCCACCAAGGTTTAAAGAAATAGGTACCTAGTAATTGCTAGGATTATAAAAAATGTAGGGCCCTCGTGAAAAACAGCATTGACGCTGATGAGGCTTCCTTGGGTAAAAACATTATTATTATTATTATTATTATTATTATTTTTATTATTATCATAATCATGAAAATTGTTATTATTATAGTTTTCATATTATCATCATCATCACCATGACTAATTACTCATCTAGATTTCACTTCCCAACAGGTGTAGCGATCATGTGGGATGGGGCAAACAGGGTAACTATGACGATTGAGGAACGTTTCAAAGGAAAAGTCTGTGGTTTATGTGGCAACTTTGACGGCCGGTCCGACGACGACTTCCTCAAACAGCAAGGCGATACTACACGAGGTGACGTATGTCACTTTTAAAGATGAAGTTGAGTTCTGGTCATGCGATTGCATTGTGAAAGAAACGATGTGGAACCGACCAGAAAAGGTTGATCATCTAGCATATAAGAATTTGTGTGTATTGCAAGGTTCTGGAATCATCAAAATGATAAGAATTTTGGCCAAGTCTTAGTAAAGTTACAAACACTGTACACAGAAAGATGTATATGGGACTACACGAACACTTGGCGTAAAAAGCCGGCCCCCCGATTTTTACGATGTTACATGCATATTTAGAATATGAAGGCATTTGAAGAGCCATGCTTTTCAGGGAACATGTCTTATCTGAAGTTCTTCCACACTTGCATAATAAGAATAAGTAACGCTCACAAATTATTTTTCACCTCTTCCCAGAACTCAACCTTCTCTTTAACTCTTTGATTGTTTTGTCGACTCCCTGCACGGTAGCCTGTTTGACTCAAATGCAATGTTACACAAAACAACTGGCGCCAATTGACCGATGGATTGATTTGTGCCACAAAATCGCTTTGCAGAATTACCCATTTCTGGTCTTGATTAACTCTTCGATTGTTTTCTTCGCTTTTTGGTACTATCGCCCGTTTGACACAAGTGAACGTTTGCACATATTAATCGGCTTTAATTGACTAAAGAATTGTCTTGTGCAACACAACGGCTTTCCGAAATTACCCATTTCTGGTCCTCATTAGCTCCTGGCAACAACTGACCAATCTTGAAGCCTTTAATTAATTGTATTTATCCTATGATGAAAACAATGTTGCACAGAGATAATGGTCCGAATTCACAAGGGAGGTTTTTCGACAAACCTTGGTTTTCGTGCGTCATATGACGCGTTTCGACGCGTTTTTACCAAAAACGCGTAAAAACGCGTCATATGACGTACGAAAAACAAGGTTTGTCGACAAACCTCTTTTGTGAATTCGGGCCATTATGTTTATGGCATATAAAGACTTTTAACTTGATGTACACGAGGCTTTTGATTTTTAAAACACTCCCGCAAGTTACGCCAAGTAACAAAATAAGCAATGAACAAGAGGCGTATACAGATAATAACCGCTGAATCCGGTGTTGTCATATGGAATGTTTTGTATTAACTCGTTTGATTGTGTAGATCGTTGTCATTTTGTGTCGCGGTTATACGGTGCGTACTAGAAAAAAACGAAACCGAGAAATACCGATGTTTGATCATAACTTAATCACAATTATATTTAATAAATGACACATATTTGAAAAGCTTAGATCCTCCTCCTTCATTTTATTTCACTCACATGATGCATTTTTCACGCATGAGTGATTAAAAACAATTTGAAGAAAGGGTACCACAAAGTCATTTGGCGAAATGCATTTTCTGCCCTTACTATGATACCTCACTCAGGATCAATTAGCCAGGAATAACAAAGCTATGTTTGTTTAAAGTAATGCTAGCATTTCCATAATTTGATTAAAAGAATTCGTTTTCACTGGCTGCCTGTCGTAGCAACAGACAGTAAACTCCGTTTCGTTGAAGATCCTTCATGCTTGAAGTATTTCGTTTTCTTTGTGCGTGAAATACGCATTATACGAGTTGCATCAAATGAAAGAGATCTAAGCTTTACAAATATATGTAATATATTAATTATAATTGTGATTAAGTTATGATAAAACATTAATAATTCTCGGTTCGATTTTTTTGTCTGGGATGCACTGTATAGATAAACTAAGCATCATCACTCTGGTGATTTTGTTTGTCTGTTTTCACTTGAAATTTCAGATATAAATGAGTTTGTGGACAGCTGGGCCACTCGATCCTGCCTTCCTGCCAAAGCCACGAATCTCGAATGTTTAAATGAAATAGAGCAAGCTCGACGCCCGTGGGCAGAGAGTAAATGTGATGTAATCAACTCGGAGATTTTCTCCGAATGCCATGTATATGTAAGTTACAGTTAGGTTCTTCTAAATCAATGTTACGAGATTTCATTTGTCAGAGATACAGGGTTATGGCCGGGTTGCATTAAAAAATAAATTAAGTTAAGCGTTACATAGGAAGAGAATAGGGTTTGCGCCAGGGTTTGAATAACGGATTCGGCATAAGTAGCACAATGACCGAGAGGGCAATGTCGTCGACAGAGCATATTTCATAGAACAAAGTGATAGTTTTCCCAAAGGAACGTAGCTTCTTTATAGGTGAACGAGAAATTTACTGAAATTGAAAACTTATTCTTATGATAAATGTTGGTATCCTCTATCCTGATGCTCTCATTGAATTGAGAAGAAAACAATTATTCTTATTTGTTTCGATATTTTTTTTCTTCGATATCGCTTATATTATAATCATGGACGGATCTGAGATAACAAAACAAAATAGAAAAGGTGGTTGAGTACAATTTCGAAAGATTTCATAATTTAGGGGACATTTTTTAAATAATTACTTAGAGTATACTAATTAGACTTCAAAGATAGAAGGCAGGTTTTGCTAATAAATCCACAACTGTTTATATTATAATGTAAATGGCTTTTAGCTTCTTTCCTTCTTTTATTTTTGTCTTGAATGAATAAAAATAGACTGAACTATATTGGATTATACAGATTTTAAGTTCTGCGTAAGAAATTTTTTACGAAAAAATGAAAAAAAAAATGCCTTGAGACAAGCATTGATTAAAGATATTCCAACTTAAAGGGAAACAAAACCTTCATACTAAATTACTTTTATTGTAAAGTTTAAGATATTTCAATAAAATCACTGAAAATTTGAACAAAATCGGGCAAGGAATAAGGAAGTTAAAGCTTTTTGAAATGATTAGTCACTAGAGGGCGATATTCAATTTCATACGTCATTTGTGGACAACTCTCCATGCCTTTTGTACTTCAAATTTCATGTTTTTCCTTCCTTCTTGTGATTGAGATAATCTGCTCCCCTGAAAGCAAGGTATATAATGCAAAATGATATTCTACTTCACATGTTATGAAGTCGGATCAAGAACACAAATAAATACGAAGAAAACGAAAGAATTGTGAAATTTGATGTACAAAAAGGCATGGAGAGTTGTCCACAAAATGATGTCATCAAATTGAATATCGCCCTCTAGTGACTAGTCATTTCAAAAAGCTTTAACTTCCTCATTCCTTACCCGATTTTGTACAAACTCTCACTGATTTCATTCACTTCTTAAACTTTACAATAAACGTAACTTAGTATGAAGGTTTGGGTTCCCTTTAAAGCGTATAACATTAACAATATTAATAATTTGAAAAGCTGTGTTCATTGCCTTATATTAATAATATTACAAGAATATATTTCGTAATCAGAACATGATTTGTACGTTCAAGTGCAGTTGAATCTAGGGGTTCTGTTCAATAAAACAAATTGCGCATGTTTTCATTCCTTCATAACCGGAATACAACCTAAAACTCAACTGCGGATAGATCGTATAATTAACTAATTAGCATGCATAGTTTGTATATATTTTTTTTTTTTTACTCGGCAGGTAAGCCCAAAGCCATATTTTGACCACTGCGTCGATGACAGCGTCAAGTGTTATCGCGGCGATGGTTTAGACTGCCTGTGTGATGCGATATCAGTCTACTCTCAAAAGTGTATTGAGAAAGGAGTCTGCGTAGATTGGCGCGCTGATCACATGTGTCGTGAGTAAAGTCAACCTATTCCACGATGGCCTGGGCTTACATTTAAAGAACAGGTTGAGTCTTTTCTTGGAATGGTGATGAATAATTGTTAAGCATTTTAAGTTCGTTTTTAGGTTAGTGTGGAATAGTGTCATAGTATAAAAGGCCTCTGAAAAGTTAATACAGGTAGCAAATACTTATGACAAATCAATTAGAGTAACATATTCAATTATAATACATAGAACAATAATAGTACCGGTTTCCTATCTGGCGCTTTTTCTCGCTTACAGTATTATTACCCCGGTCACTGGATTGAAGTACTGTTTTGCTAGTGCACATTCTCCACTTCCTGTGAAACATTCTAGCTAGTTGCCTTTTACGGAGTTGCACATGCTTATTCGACTAAAATGACGTATATATCCTACCGGGATCAATAAAGATAAAATGTCTTGCCCAATAACGTAAGTGCCATGTCGGGGCTCGAACCTCACGACCTGCGTATTTCAGGTCAAGTGCTTAGATAACTCGCCTTAGACACCTTTAAAGCGAAAAACACAATCTCTTCTGAAAATTTCTTTCTTTTATTTCTTGTTTGGACCAGCAAACAAAAAAAGAGAACATTTCTGATTCCGAAAGTATATAGTAACGTGAAATAGTCGAATAGTCATTACAAGGTTTCAGGTTGTTTACCTCTGCGATTGGTCTTGTCACAACACCTTCAACGTACTCTACTCTTCTCCATAGATCCAGACCCATTCTTTCCCAAGAACTTATTAGCACTAGAAATGATTGAACTAACCAAAAGGACGACGATATCGTAAATCCTAGAAAATGCTATCTATGAACATTAACTTAATCCTAAAGGGAGATGTTTTAAAGAAAAGGAGGCCCGATGAGTCAATGGTAGAGCAGTGGTCTCGTAACCGGAAGGTTCCAGGTTCGAAACTAAGTCGATGGGCTAGTGTCCTTTGGTAAGGCTTTACTCCTCATTACTAAGTCCCTCGGACAGGAAATACAGCCATTGGCAACCCTGGTTGGTTGCTTACAAGCATACACATATTTTTATGTTTTCTTGGCAGTCAGGTGAAACAAACAAACTTACAGATTGTTAATGCAAACTTACTGATGGTGGAGCTAGGCTTTGGGAAAAAGATGAATTGGATGTTCGACAATCAAGACAATTTATTTAAAAACATGAATTTCATGGATATTGTGTAACGCTTTTTCTTATTTTACATGCTATAGCCGTAACGTGCCCGTGTGACGAACACAGGAAGTATCATACCTGCCATACAAGTTGCCATCTGTCTTGTGATGAATGTGCTTATGAAGACAATTGTATGACACCTAAGGTGGAAGGTTGTTTCTGCGAAGGGGACTTGGTTGAGTTAAACGGAACATGCATTCAAAAGGGTTACTGCTCGCAAGGGCCACCTACCACCCAACCCCCGACAACCCAACCCCCTACCACGCGTCCACCGACTACTCGACCCCCTACTACTCAACCTCCTACCACTCAACCACCTACCACCCAACCCCCAACCACACAAACCCCTACAACACGTCCACCGACTACTCAACCTCCTTCTACTCAACCCCCGACAACACAGCCGCCATTAACCCAGCCCCCTACTACTCAACCCCCTACTACTCAACCTCCTACCACCCAGCCACCTACTACTCAACCCCCTACTACTCAGCCGCCAACTACCCAACCCCCGACAACACAGCCACCAACTACCAAGCCCCCTACTACTCTACCTCCTACTACTCAACCCCCTTCCACCCAACCCCCGACAACACAGCCACCAACTACCCAGCCCCCTACTACTCAACCTCCTACCACTCAACCTCCTTCCACCGAACCCCCGACAACGCAGCCACCAACTACCCAGCCCCCTACTACTCAACCTCCTACCACTCAACCCCCTACTACCCAACCCCCGACAACACAGCCACCAACTACCCAACCTCCTTCCACTCAACCTCCTACTACTCAGCCACCAACTACCCAGCCCCCTACTACTCAACCACCAACTACCCAACCTCCTACTACTCAGCCACCAACTACCCAACCCCCGACTACTCAACCTCCTACCACTCAACCTCCTTCTACCCAACCCCCGACAACACAGCCACCAACTACCCAACCTCCTACCACTCAACCTCCTACCACTCAACCCCCTACCACCCAACCCCCGACAACACAGCCACCAACTACCCAACCTCCTTCCACTCAACCTTCTACTACTCAGCCACCAACTACCCAGCCCCCTACTACTCAACCACCAACTACCCAACCCCCTACTACTCAGCCACCAACTACCCAACCCCCGACTACTCAACCTCCTACCACCAGGCCACCTACCACCCAGCCACCTACTACTCAACCTCCTACCACTCAACCTCCTTCCACCCAACCCCCGACAACACAGCCACCAACTACCCAGCCTCCTACTACTCAGCCACCAACTACCCAACCTCCTACCACCCAACCTCCTACCACTCAACCTCCTTCCACCCAACCCCCTACTACCCAACCCCCGACAACACAGCCACCAACTACCCAACCTCCTACCACTCAACCTCCTTCCACTCAACCCCCGACAACACAGCCACCATCAACCCAGCCCCCTACTACTCAACCTCCTTCCACGCGTCCACCGACTACCCAATCCCCTACTACTCAACCACCAACTACCCAACCCCCTACTACTCAACCTCCTACCACTCAACCTCCTTCCACCCAACCCCCGACAACACAGCCACCAACTACCCAACCTCCTTCCACTCAACCTCCTACTACTCAGCCACCAACTACCCAGCCCCCTACTACTCAACCTCCTACCACTCAACCTCCTTCCACCCAACCCCCGACAACACAGCCACCATCAACCCAGCCCCCTACTACTCAACCTCCTACGACTCAACCTCCTACCACCCAACCCCCTACTACTCAGCCACCAACTACCCAACCCCCTACTACTCAGCCACCTACTACTCAACCCCCTACTACTCAGCCACCAACTACCCAACCCCCCACAACACAGCCACCAACGACCCAGCCCCCTACTACTCAACCACCTACCACCCAGCCAGCTACTACTGAACCTCCTACTACTCAGCCACCAACTACCCAGCCCCCTACTACTCAACCTCCTACCACTCAACCTCCTTCCACCCAACCCCCGACAACACAGCCACCATCAACCCAGCCCCCTACTACTCAACCTCCTACTACTCAACCTCCTTCCACCCAACCCCCTACAACTCAGCCACCAACTACCCAACCCCCGACTACCCAACCTCCTACAACTCAACCTCCTTCCACCCAACCCCCTACAACTCAGCCACCAACTACCCAACCCCCGACTACCCAACCTCCTACAACTCAACCTCCTTCCACCCAACCCCCGACAACACAGCCACCAACTACCCAGCCCCCTACTACTAAGCCACCAACTACCCAACCCCCGACAACCCAGCCCTCTACTACTCACCCTCCTACCACTCAACCTCCTTCCACTCAACCCCCGACAGCACAGCCACCATCAACCCAGCCCCCTACTACTCAACCTCCTACGACTCAACCTCCTCCTACTCAACCTCCTTCCACCCAACCCCCGACAACACAGCCTCCTACTACTCAGCCACCAACTACCCAACCCCCGACAACACAGCCACCAACTACCCAACCTCCTACCACCCAACCTCCTACCACTCAACCTCCTTCCACCCAACCCCCTACTACCCAACCCCCGACAACACAGCCACCAACTACCCAACCTCCTACCACTCAACCTCCTTCCACTCAACCCCCGACAACACAACCACCATCAACCCAGCCCCCTACTACTCAACCTCCTTCCACGCGTCCACCGACTACCCAATCCCCTACTACTCAACCACCAACTACCCAACCCCCTACTACTCAACCTCCTACCACTCAACCTCCTTCCACCCAACCCCCGACAACACAGCCACCAACTACCCAACCTCCTTCCACTCAACCTCCTACTACTCAGCCACCAACTACCCAGCCCCCTACTACTCAACCTCCTACCACTCAACCTCCTTCCACCCAACCCCCGACAACACAGCCACCATCAACCCAGCCCCCTACTACTCAACCTCCTACGACTCAACCTCCTACCACCCAACCCCCTACTACTCAGCCACCAACTACCCAACCCCCTACTACTCAGCCACCTACTACTCAACCCCCTACTACTCAGCCACCAACTACCCAACCCCCCACAACACAGCCACCAACGACCCAGCCCCCTACTACTCAACCACCTACCACCCAGCCAGCTACTACTGAACCTCCTACCACTCAACCTCCTTCCACCCAACCCCCGACAACACAGCCACCATCAACCCAGCCCCCTACTACTCAACCTCCTACTACTCAACCTCCTTCCACCCAACCCCCTACAACTCAGCCACCAACTACCCAACCCCCGACTACCCAACCTCCTACAACTCAACCTCCTTCCACCCAACCCCCTACAACTCAGCCACCAACTACCCAACCCCCGACTACCCAACCTCCTACAACTCAACCTCCTTCCACCCAACCCCCGACAACACAGCCACCAACTACCCAGCCCCCTACTACTAAGCCACCAACTACCCAACCCCCGACAACCCAGCCCTCTACTACTCACCCTCCTACCACTCAACCTCCTTCCACTCAAACCCCGACAGCACAGCCACCATCAACCCAGCCCCCTACTACTCAACCTCCTACGACTCAACCTCCTCCTACTCAACCTCCTTCCACCCAACCTCCTTCCACCCAACCCCCGACAACACAGCCACCAACTACACATCCACCAACTACCCAACCCCCGACAACTCAACCTCCTTCTACTCAACCTCCTACCACCCAACCTCCGACAACACAGCCACCAACTACACATCCACCAACTACCCAACCCCCGACAACTCAACCTCCTTCTACTCAACCTCCTACCACCCAACCCCCGACAACGCAGCCACCAACTACCCAGCCCCCTACTACTCAACCTCCAACCACTCAACCTCCTACCACCCAACCCCCTACTACTCAACCACCTACCACGCAGCCACCTACTTCTCAACCTCCTACTACTCAGCCACCAACTACCCAGCCCCCTACTACTCAACCTCCTACCACTCAACCTCCTTCCACCCAACCCCCGACAACACAGCCACCATCAACCCAGCCCCCTACTACTCAACCTCCTACCACTCAACCTCCTTCCACCCAACCCCCGACAACACAGCCACCATCAACCCAGCCCCCTACTACTCAACCTCCTTCCACCCAACCCCCTACTACTCAGCCACCAACTACCCAACCCCCGACTACCCAACCTCCTACAACTCAATATCCTTCCACCCAACCCCCGACAACACAGCCACCAACTACCCAGCCCCCTACTACTAAGCCACCAACTACCCAACCCCCGACAACCCAGCCCCCTACTACTCAACCTCCTACCACTCAACCTCCTACCACCCAACCCCCTACTACTCAACCACCTACCACCCAGCCACCTACTTCTCAACCTCCTACTACTCAGCCACCAACTACCCAGCCCCCTACTACTCAACCTCCTACCACTCAACCTCCTTCCACCCAACCCCCGACAACACAGCCACCATCAACCCAACCCCCTACTACTCAACCTCCAACCACTCAACCTCCTACCACCCAACCCCCTACTACTCAACCACCTACCACCCAGCCACCTACTTCTCAACCTCCTACTACTCAGCCACCAACTACCCAGCCCCCTACTACTCAACCTCCTACCACTCAACCTCCTTCCACCCAACCCCCGACAACACAGCCACCATCAACCCAGCCCCCTACTACTCAACCTCCTACCACTCAACCTCCTTCCACCCAACCCCCGACAACACAGCCACCATCGACCCAGCCCCCTACTACTCAACCTCCTTCCACCCAACCCCCTACTACTCAGCCACCAACTACCCAACCCCCGACTACCCAACCTCCTACAACTCAACCTCCTTCCACCCAACCCCCGACAACACAGCAACCAACTACCCAGCCCCCTACTACTAAGCCACCAACTACCCAACCCCCGACAACCCAGCCCCCTATTACTCAACTTCCTACCACTCAACCTCCTTCCACTCAACCTCCGACAACACAGCCACCATCAACCCAGCCCCCTACTACTCAACCTCCTACGACTCAACCTCCTCCTACTCAACCTCCTTCCACCCAACCCCCGACAACACAGCCACCAACTACACATCCACCAACTACCCAACCCCCGACAACTCAACCTCCTTCTACTCAACCTCCTACCACCCAACCCCCGACAACGCAGCCCCCTATGACACATCCACCAACTACCCAACCCCCGACAACTCAACCTCCTTTTACTAAACCTCCTACCACCCAACCCCCGACAACACAACCACCAACTACCCAGCCCCCTACTACGCAACCCCCTACCACCCAACCCCCGTCAACACAGCCACCAACCACCCAGCCCCCTACTACTCAACCCCCTACCACTCAACCCCCTTCCACCCAACCCCCGACTACACAACCCCCTACCACGCGTCCGCCGACTACCCAACCCCCTACTACTCAGCCACCAACTACCCAATCCCCTACTACTCAACCTCCTACCACCCAACCCCCGTCAACACAGCCACCAACTACTCAGCCCCCTACTACTGAACCCCCTTCCACGCAACCCCCGACAACACAACCCCCTACCACCCGTCAACCGACTACCCAACTCCCTACTACTCAGCCACCAACTACACAACCCCCTACTACTCAGCCACCAACTACCCAACCCCCTACTACTCAACCTCCTACCACTCAACCTCCAACCACCCAACCCCCGACAGCACAACCCCCTACCACACGTAAGTAATCAACACTTGTTATGCAAGTTTCGTAGGTAATTTGTTTTTGTAAGACGTAGACCTTTTTTTAACTGTGACAAATAGAGCGGGTCGAATAACGCCATTTTACAATAGGCATGAAATTCGAACCTTAACAATTAACGGCAAGCTCTCAAATAACCTTCCATTCTTGTAATGACAAACGTCCCCATCCTGAGGCATATAATATCCTTATGTTGATATTCCCAGTTCTGAAATGTGATCTTACTTGATCCCCACCTCCGACTACGTTCATGATGATGGTATTATCCTTGTAATATTAGTAATGCTACTGCTAAAACTACTGCTATGACTGCTACTACTCATACTTTTATGAGTACAATAATTAATAACAACATTTATAACAAAAACAATATTAATAGCAGTGAAAATAACATGAGCAATAAAATTATTAATTATAACAAGAACTATAGTTGTCGTAGTAGTTAGAAGTAATGGTGATAACGATGATACTACTTACTAGTATTAATAATGATGGTGATAAGAATAACAATGATGATGATACAAATAAAATAAAATGATACAATTACAAAGAATTATAATAATTCACTTTGATATTAATTTATATCCAGCTGTCCCTTGTCTGCATCCTGGAGTTGAAGTTTGTGGGACGAGCCTCCCAGGACTATATTTTTACAACACATGCGTCGCTCCAGGGAACAATTATGCTAGCGCTAATGAAGCAAGCATATGCACACATTCATTCAGTGCCTTGGCCAGCCTCAAAGGTCTGGAGGTCGAAGTCTTAACTGGCAACCCAGTCAGCGCTGACTTCGTTCTCCGGTGTCGTGCGCCTGATATGGACGTGAACACGTGGATGGACGCAAATGATGAAGATGGCATATCAATGGTCAGTACATGAAGGCGGTCCTAGGATAATGTAGAATGAGAGAGAGAGAGAGAAAGATATACAGAGAATTGGGGGGGGGGGGGGGTGGGGGTGGGGAGTAATGCCGCAACACAACCCAAATAAGTTAATGAAAACAACAACAAATATATTAGTGTCTCATCATGTAAAAGTGATATACAATTTGAACATTTCACAGGTTTTAGATTCAGTCACGTACACTTTCTTTTAGGCAAATTATTTTGGCTTCAAAGCTTTTGGTAGAGTCGACCTAGTGTTTAGGGGACACTGTACGGACTTAATGATGTAACAATTGATTTGGATGAAGGAATTATCTTAACTGGACCATTTTTCATTTTCTAAATCTACGTATTAAGACAGTCAAGCGCGGAACAACTATCTGTTAAACATTGTTAGGAGAGGATGGCCAAGTCGTATCAGGACAATAACCCCTGGGCTATCACCGCCCGGAAAATTACCCTCCGAAAAACTACCCCCCCCCCCCCAAGGTGAGGGGTAATTGTCCTCAGGGGAAGGGGGGGGGGGGTATTCGCCGGGGGTCTATTCGACAGGATGTGCTTTTAGCGATTTTCTAGAACAATTCACTGCATTGATTTATATTGCTCGTATGAATATGAAGCTCTTTCTTGTAGTAGGAGATTTTAACATTCATGCTGATGATCTGCAGGATAGAAGTGCAAAGGCAGTCATTAGGGACTTTTAGATATGCGTGGACTGATACGTGTGACGTCCATTCAATGCAGTGCATTAAAAGGACGTCGATCGTGCAAATCTAAAAGTCCCTAATAATCTACTATGCAGCAGATGCTACACAGAAGAAAGGTCACATATTTGATCTTGTCATTACTCGTAAACCCGATCCACCTGCCATCGACAATATATGCATCACTGATGATATAATTGACAAAAGACTTAACTCCGTTTCGCATGACGATCAGCCACAGACGAAAGACTTCATGCATGGCTGATTGTCATCGTAACGGAAGGTCTTTTGTCAACTCTGGTTGATGCTACGGTAGGCAGCCAGTAATAACGAATTAGTTTAATAATAATAATAATAATAGTGGGTTCTTGTATAGCGCTCATGTCTGTCATACGTGACACTCCTGACGCTCCCATACAATTGTGGAAATGCAAGCTTTACTTTATACAAACAGAACTTTTTTTATTCCTGGCTCATTTTTTCTGATTGAGGTGTCCTATCATGGACCTATTACGGATGGAAATTCGTCTTTTTCTTAATGAATTCATTGTGATTGTCTCTGTCAATGTTTCTTCACTTTGATCTTATGAGGTCCACCGCCAAAAATCCGGGACAGAATCAAGATAGTGATTTTACACATGTTAATCTACACGCGCATAAGATAATAACTCACTTTAATCATGGAAAATCGATGTGCAGTTCTGGTTTATAATCGGAAACTGTTGTTCCGTGTACAGTATTTTTTTGAAAAACACGTTTATATTTCCAGATAGAGGTTATATTTGGATTGGTTGTGATTTAAAATCCCGTTTCCCCCAATTTCCTCATAATTTTCCAAAGTTACAACACACAGGGCTTATAAAGATCATGGCCTTCTAATTGTTTTATAAGGTCATGGGTGTGTGCGAAAGTGTGAGAATGAGTAGTGATACATTTCATACCCCCCAAATCATCTGCTTATCCACTTTGCTGCTCCCCATTGGGGATGTTTTTATTTAAAGCCTAGGTCGCAAATGCCATTACGAACGGCTACGAACGCCGTACGAACGATTTTCAGACAATGGAAATTCGGGAAAACAATGGAAAAACAGGGAGATTCGTACGAAATCATTGTTCGTACGAACCTTTGTGACCGTAGCATAAGACACACTCTAAAGCGTTGGTCACATCCCACCGTGCGTGTTTTTAGTCCGTACGGTTTTTGGGGAGGCCACGGCCGCCACGTTTTTCTGAAAACGTAGGGAGGGAGTGGCAAAGGCAGGGAGGGAGTACCGGCAACGCGCGTCAAACGCACTGTGTAAGTGCGTGGCCCGCACGCCACGCCTGGCCGTGAACGGTTGCGTGCATCGTACGTTGCGCACGTGGTAAGTGCGTTGTACGTGCCTACAACGTATGGTCTCCGTGCGGTTGCCACGTTATCGTACGGAGGCCGTACTTACAAGTGCTGCTCACATACGGTGTCCTTACTCACTCGCATGTTGTAAGTGCGTGCACGTGCGATGAACTCGGTGTATATATAGGACGACATTCCGATGTTCTCCAGAAGTCCCAGCTGTTGCTGCCTCAAGATGCCGCCCATTTCACCGAAGAGATTATATACTGCATAAATCAGTGCGAAAAAGGTGCGTTGTAAGTGCTTACTCGGTACGGTCCACGTGAGTTCTGCGTGCTCATTGGATAGCTGAACTGGGGGAGTGGCGAGTAAGCACGTGTGCCTTTAAAAGACGCACGGAGTCAGTGCGTTGTGCGCTCGTTGGCAGTACCGGGCACGCACGTCACACGCACTGGTGTGAATCGGTAGCCCGAACGCAGCCCGAACGCAGCGAAAGTTCCTCGTGCACTAAAAGTGCTACGGTTTGTCTGCGTGCTCCCAAATCCGTACGGAGGCGGTACTCATCACGTACGGATACCCAAATTTTGCCCACGTTTTTGCACGTAGACAGCACTCACTTGCAAGTACGGCGGGATGTGACCACCGCATTACAGAGCACACCATCCAAACAAAACCAAAGAGAGGGAAACTGCTCCTTTGTCAATGACCGAAAATGCTTGAGCAGCGTTATTGTTAAAACAGCTGAATGTTCTCATTAAGATGCACATAATCAGAAGGCGGTGGATCTCATTGGATCAAAGAAAGAATCACGTCGAATGTCCATCCGTGGTAGGTCCATGGTCATATGAGAGAAATGACTTTTTAGTACCCTTTCTTTATTTTGTTTTAATCTAAGCCTTACAAATATGTGTCATTCATTAATTATAATTGTGATCAAATCATAATAAAACATCGATAATAATATTCTAGGTTGCGTTTTCTCTGGGACGCACTGTGTATATATATACAGTGCGTCCCAGAAAAAACGAAACCGAGAAGTATCGATGTTCTATCATAACTTAATCACAACTATAATTAATGAATGATACATATTTGGAAAGCTTAGAGTCTCCTCTTTCATGTGATGCTACTCAGATAATGCATATTTCATGGGTGATTAAAAGCAATTTGAAGGAAGGAAACCAAAAATACATTTGGCGGGCGGTATCTTAATTTCAAAGAAAAATTCACATTTCTAGAAAGTTGAGTTTCTGCCCTTTCACATGACACCTCAATCAGGAAAAATGAGCGAGGAATGACAAAGTTCTGTTTGTTTAAAGTGGTGCTTGCATTTCCATAATTTTATTAAACGAATTCGTTTTCACTGGCTGCCTGCCGTATCAATAAACGAAATTAACAAAAGACTTAACTCCGTTTCGTTGACAATCAGCCGTAGACGAGAGTCTTCATGCATGGCTGATTTTCAACGAAACGGAGTTAAGTCTTTTGTCAAATATGCTTTTTGCTACGGCAGGCACCCAGTGAAAACGAATTCGTTTGTTAAAATTATGAAAATGTAAGGGCTACTTTAAACAAACAGAACTTTGTTATTCCTGGCTCATTTTTCTTGATTGAGGTATCAAATGAAAGAGCAGAAAATGAACTTTTTAGAAATATGAATTTTTCTTTGAAATTCAGATACCGCCCGCCAAATTACTTTTTGGTTTCCTTCCTTCAAATTGCTTTTAATCACTCATGCGTAAAATATGCATCACGTGAGTAGCATCAACTGAAAGAGGAGACTCTAAGCTTTCCAAATATGTATCATTCATTAATTATGGTTGTGATTAAGTTATAATAAAACATCGATACTTCTCGGTTTCGTTTTTTCTGGGACGCACTGTATATAAGCGTGAAGAAAATGGTCTAGGAACGTGAGACCAGGGACGTGATAGAGACAGGCACGTACCAAGGGAGGGGGGGGGGGGCACGTGCCCCCAAAACATTCCAAGATCGGTTGAACTTTTTTAGACCTCTTTTTTATCTCGATCGATTACATGTATGTGCCCCCCAAACATCAAACTCTGGCTACAGGCCTGGAATGAGAAGGACTAGAATCAAGCCGCTCTCCTTTGACCCCATGCTCCAAGCCGCCACAAAGTTATGCGCTAATCTGCAATTGCTGACCAGGTGGTGAGATAAAAGAGCGCATGAATGTCAGGATTTAGAATTCCTACATCAGAAAATAGTATCACATCAACTGTTCGCTGTCCCATTCAATGAATTCTCATCCATTGTTGAATGTGTAAATTGTAGAACAAGCGAACACAAACTTGCGTAATTTCATCCCTTTTTTAACTTCAAAAATACAAAAAACACGCAAAAACACGCATTAGCAAACTTAATGTTATTGAAGATTGTAAATCATGGATCAAATAACGGGACATTATAACATGCACAAATTAGCGCATTATCCAAAACTATTGAGTTTCTGTCAGGGTGTAATTTCTTCTTTTACCAACTCTGGCACACAAATTATAGGAAGGACGGAGTTCTAAATTTGGAAATGTGTTTGATGCACTATTCCCAATACAATCTCCATATAAAGTTTTTGATTTACACTGAAATTTTGCCGGTAATTTAATATTTTGTAATAAATGTAAAACTGGTGCCTGGCTTCCGAAAGTCCCCGCAGTGGAAGCGCGGTTCGGAGCATGGAACTTCAAAGCCAAGTGGAATGTTACACATCCCGTTGTTACACTTTAGAACTCACGAATGCGTTGAATAAATTACAAGAGTTTCGCCGGCTTGATTCCAGTCCTTCTCTATCAAGTCCCTGTACACACACACCACCGACAGCCCTACACACAAGCAGTGTAAAACCAGGGAGATGAGACTTTGAAATTGCATAATCATTTCTTAGTTTATTCCGAAGTATTTCTCGTACTAATTTTTGCTATGTTCATGATGCTTGACTATGATTGAGTAATATTAAGTTTGTATGCCATGTACATTTGTTCATACAATGTATTTGTTTCTGTATGTGTTTGCACTTCAGAACCTGAAGAAGGTCTCACAAGCCGAAAGCTCGTAATAAAATTGTAAATTACAGCTACGTCTCACGTTCCTAGACCATTTTCTTCACGCCTACATTTTCTGGAACACCCGTTGTCATGTCAGAGTTGAGAATTCTCACATATTTATATATATATATGGTTTATTTATTTCGTTTGATGCCATTTCTAATGCAGGCTTATACCATACCCGCCAGCATTGTAGCTAATGAAACTCTCCGGCTATCACTTGGATCACTGACAGGGGTTGAGGTTGAGACATGTGAAATCTCTTTTTTTAGGCCAGGACCGGCATATGTGATCCACTTGAAGTTTAACTTCGACGTCTGCGTCACGATAGGTTAGTGTACAATATTAGGATCGCAACGTTCCACATCATTTCTCTGACTAGAGAGGACCCAGTTAGTTAATTCTTTTAATCGGGGATAAAGTTAAACAGGAATAATACAATCTGATCCAATATCCCATAGTTCAAGGGTGTCTCAACTAAAGAATCCCCCAAACTGGTACATTGAAGGAGAACATTGTGGCACGATAGAATAATACCATTTTAAGTACAAAGCTGTGATCTCCATCAAAAAGTACTATCCTCTGATGCCTATGCCTCTGCCACTTCTTGAAGGAACCTGGAAGTCCCGCAGAGTGAAGATGACCAGGACACTCCTTCATCTTCTCAATAGGGACTTTTAGATTTGTTCGACTAGAACGTGGACTGCCACTTGTCACATCCTTTTAAGGCAATGCGACGTCCTTTTCAGGCATTGCTGGGCACTGCCAGTGCCTTAAGAGGATGTCACACGTGGCAGTCCACGTTCTCGTTGTGCAAATCTGAAAGTCCCTATTATCTTCATCACAACTGCTCCAGAGATTTGCCCTTGAGCTTGGGAAACAACCGAAACTCAACCGAAACAACCGAAGGATAGTTTTGATGGGCACCTCTGGGAAGTTGCTGGTGACCAGGATGGAATTGTAGACTTGTACATTGTCCTGGTACAGGTGTCACCGACCTGGTTAAACTACCTCTGCCTTTTAGCGATAACAAAAACTCCCCGTAACCTCTCTCAAAACCTCCACATAGTACTCTCCGATTATTTAAACTTATTATGTCAATATGTAAAATAATGTATGAATACATGACGCAATAGTTTATGACTATTTGGAAGCATTTTTGTGCTTGTTTATCTTTATTTAACTCCGGTCATTTCATTAATTTATTTCAGATCACTGTGTACCGGAACAGCCAGGTATGAACGTTTATTTATAATGCGTATATTTTCTTTATCAACGAATATGAAATAATTATAATATGTGAAGCGTATTCAACATTTTTGGGGCATTGTAAATTGAGGGAAATCAATGATAATGTAATGGGCACATAATGGGTCGGTGACGACGAGTTCAGAAACAAAATGAAAACGAAAGAAGCTCGGATATACAGTTAAAGTCCACTTTATTATATTTCAATTTGGCCGAAGCTCCAGTAATTTAAACGAAGATTATTTATTTAAGGACATTTTAACATAGCTTATTCTCTCAGAGGCTGGGCGGCCCTATACATTGAGTGAACTAGCAGCACACCCTTAGAATAGTAACGGAACGAAACAAAATCCCGCACATGGCATTTAAATACTCCGGCACCCGACGAGGCTTAAATATTACATGATCTTTTTAGCCAATCAGGAGGACCCTTAAGAAGACAACCAATTACAAGATAGGATATATGAAATGGCCCTTAGGTCATCCAACCTCTAGACCAGTTCAATCCACCAATTAAGAGAGGAGTTATACATTTAATTAATTATAACCAATGACAAAGCATAATAGATAGTCTAAGAGTGACTTGAATTAGGCACCGAAGAAATGGGAGGAGTCTACCGCCCCGTGAGAATGTCAGGTCCCCGGAAAAACAGTCTATTGTCTAACGTATTTATCGGAAATGAACACCTGTAAATCCAATGCACGAATTCAAGTCTAACGTGTTTATCGGGAATGAACACCTGTGATCTAATGCAGGAATTCAAGCCCAGGGGTTGTTTACCCGTTCCTGGCATACTATCGGGAACAAAATTCACGCTGTTCAACTTTTAGATGTATACAAAGTCAAACTTATAACCGTACAATTGATCAACTTAACCCAACTCCTCTATTGCTATAGCGCCCCCTTCAGGTCAATGTGTTGCCCAAATCAGCGTACCACTACAATAAGCTACCATGTGTGATAAAAAGGATTGCATAAATACCATCATTGCATATTCTCTTTATTCGTTGATTCACCATTGTCGTTATTATCATAATTAAGATTATTGTTATCGTTACCATCATCATTATTATTCCCATCAGTTCACGTAATGCATACACAATATCTATGTAGGCCTATATATATATATATCAATTATGTACTAACATGAATTTAGTGGTTTAAATGTCTCATTAAAACTTGTATCAACAACATAAATAATATCGAACAGGCCGTTTTGTTAATCATTGCTTATTCTAATATTTCAGAAAGAGAACATTGATTATAAACGATTTATACAATATATCAACAGTTTAACCTATATATCTATACCCCTATGCAGAATGCAGATTCAACGGAAAGTTTTACGATGTGAGTAAATGAGAATGATTATTATAATTTTCATTGAGGATTTCTAACGATCCGCTGGATTAGCCTTGATGTAATTGATCCAATGATGTTTTTGACATTCTGTATAGGCTTGTTAACGAAGGTCGATATAAAAACATAGCTGCGCGCAACAAAGCTGCAATGTATACTTACACATGATTCCAAAATGTAAACTGCGGTTCGCAAAAAAGAATAAGAAACTACATGTAAAATATAACGATTTAACTGCCACATGTAAAATATAACGCTTTAACTGCCACATTTTCCCTCGACATATGTAAACAAATATATGTCATTTCGGGGAGGCATGATTATCTGTGTTTAGATATTTCTGAAGTTTATGTTGATGATTTTGTGTGAAAAAAATATGTGGATGCCATAATTAAGTTAATTGATTATGGCCTTCTAAACGATTAATGTGCATGCTCGGCATCAAATACAACAGGATATATCAACCGAAAAATTCTGAATATCAGTATGGGGAGGTAAGACTTCATTAACGAATGGTCTATTTTATATACGCGTAGTTAATTATATTAACTGCTCGATCTATATTTAATTCAATTCAATAAAGGTTTAATTAAACAATTGTATCGCAGCCAGTTCACAAGGTATCACGATTATGCATCTTTAAAGTGTACCGATCACCGGAACAAATTAGAGGAAACGAATGCAATTTTAAATTACCCTCAGTACATATAATGTATAAACGAATTACCGAGTAGACTAGTTGGCATACGCGTATGTTCTCCCATAAATATAGCAAGGGACCCACTTCCAATATAGGAACGATTAATCGGAATTCATCGCTAACCAGGCCTTTTGATTGTTGGACTGCATTATAAGTCAATACGATCATTCATATTATGGATCATTAAACTAGTATCTTTGTATTTGTATAATGCTTTTTGTATTAATACCCCCAGCCCCCCCCCCCCCTCCTCCCCCAACATAAATACCAAATATTCAGTCACACACCAATCTTTTCGTTACGCGTTAGCCAGGACTAAGCTCATTTTTTCCTTGATTATGTTTCCAGCATCATTATAGAAATACCTTATTTTTTTCGTTCAGATCTTGTCTTTTTATTGTCATATATACAGTAATTTGTATATAGCCCAGTTAAACGCTAGCTACCATGGCATTTATTGCAGTTCTTTTTTAAAAACCTTCTTTTACTCTAATTTCATTTTCCTTTATTTTCTTTTACACTTCCGTTCCTCGTCTATTCTTCCTTTTGTCATGATAATTATGTATAGTGTATATTTGTAATGCGTACCCGACATGCTTAAGCTTTACGATTTTAGGAGTTACGCCGTCTTCCTTAGGTTTGGAAATGTAATATGCTCCGGTGAATACTTATTTAACTATGTATGTTCAAATGTATGACTTGCATAATTTATTTATATGAACGAAAAAGGAACGGAAGAATGTAAATATAACTTTGAAAGGTTTAATATCTATTTTAGTACGGAGACACGCTACCTAGCCCTGACAGCTGCGTTGATATGACCTGTGACGAAATGTCCGGAATCGTAGCACAACAAAAAACTTGCAACGTCGAATGCGATGTGAGTATGGGATCGCGTTGGCTAGTAGTGTCATTATGTAAAGGCCTTTCCAAGATATATATGCCTGCGGTATCTGTTATGGTATTTAGGCTTGTTCAGACAAGGCGCGATAAACCGCCTCAAAACAAATTGCGCTCAACAAAAACAACCGCAGTGGTTTTGTCGCGTTATATTGATATATCAGATTTGATATCCATTTCGTTGACGATCAGCCATAGACGGAAGACTGCATGGCTGATTGTCAACGAAACGGAGTTAAGTCTTTTGTCAATTCTGTTTGTTGCTACGGCTGGCAGCAAGTGGAAACAAATTCGCTTAATGAACTAACTCATTTGTCCTGATTGAGGTGTCGTATGAAAGGGCAGAAAATGAACTTTCTGGAAATGTGATTTTCGTTTTTGATATTTAGATACCGTCCGCCAAATGACTTTTTGGTACCCTTCCTTCAAATTGATTTTTATCACTCATGCAGGAAAATGTGCATCATATGAGTTGCATCAATTGAAAGAAGAGGATCTAAGCTTTACAAATATGTGTCATTTATTAATTATAATTTTTGTGATCTATTTATGATAGAACGTCATTAATTCTCGGTTTCGTTTTTTTTGCACGTCAACATGTGAATTTTGTAATTGATTTTAATAATTGTACGTTATGGGCGGTGAAAGCTCAATATTTCCTCTTTTCTTTCTCTCTTCCCTTTCCCCCTCTCTCTCCCTCTCTCTCTCACTCTCTCTCTCTCTCTCGTTCGTATCTAAGCGCATAGAGACAATTATGTATTATGCGTTTTATAATAATTGAACGTTATTATTATCATTATTAATAATTATTAATATTGTTGATGTTGCTATTATTGTATCCCCGGCAGTATGCTGGAGGGAATTTTTGATTCAGCATCGTTACGCCGCACAGTGGGCCAGGGTGGAACCAAAGTGCGCATAAAGTCAATTTCGGTGATTTATTTTTTACACATTTTTTTCTTGACCAGTTGAAAGATAATACATTGAAGAATAACTCAGTAAAATATTTAATTCCGGTATGCACAATAAGGTTATAAGTTAACTCCTTCGAAGAGGAAAATCCTACATGTTCACAGTTTTAATGCAAAAGTAACTTATTTTTATAAATCTTTCATTTTAACATGAAGATTTTAAGTTATTGATATGAAATTGCTCTCACATATTCCTGATACAGTAGTTAATTTCACTGCATGAATAGGTTAAAAATGGATTACCTTATAATATATTATGAAGATTGGGTTTCTATCAATTTTCAACCCATTCATGCAGTGGAATAAACTATCAGGAACATGTGAGAGGAATTTCATATCAATAGCTTAAAATCAAGGCACATTTGCATCAGACGAAGGAAATAAAATCATCTTTTCGGGGAAAGAAAGTGGAAGGAAGCGAGGAGGTGTGGGATTCATCATAGAGAAGGCTACAGCTAAATGTGTCTTGGGATATTGAGAATTATGACTGTGAGATTACAAGGGCATCCTATGAATATCTCCATAATTCAGGTATATGCACCAACAACAGATGCACCGGAGGAAGAAATCACTGATTTCTACGAGATGGTACAAGATGGCGTAGACAGCATTCCTAGGAAAGATTTCCTCATAATATTGGGTGACTGGAGTGCCAAGATTGGTAAAACGAGGGCAAAACCCGAGTACATTGGCAATTATGGTCTTGGCATCAGAAAGGAAAGAGGTGATCGACTGGAAGAATTTTGTGTAGCGAACAGCTTCATCATTGGTAACACATGGTTTGAGCATCATCCCAGCAGACTGTGGACGTGAATGAGTCCGGGAGACAGAGCCAGAAACCAGATAGACTATATAATGGTCAAGAAGAGGTGGCGGACTTCACTACAGAACGTCAAGACAAGACCAGGTGCTGACTATGGCAGCGATCATCAGCTGCTTGTGGCTAAACTGAGACAAAGACTGAAAGCTAAGAAATGTGATTCAGCTCCCACAAGGTATGATGTTGAAAATATCACTTCTCAATTCTCAGTGGAAGTGAAGAACAAGTTTGAGCTCCTGTTGAGAAACGATAAAGCAGAGCAAACACCAAATGAGCTGTGGGAAGACATGAAAGAAACAGTTGAATATGCAGCAAAGAACCACATCCCAAAGAAAAGGAAGCGGAAACAACCATGGATCTCAAATCAGACTTTCGTCATTGCTGATGACAGGAAGAGGGCAAAAGCAAAACACAATAGAGGAGAATGGTCGAGACTCAATAAGGCGGTTACAAGTAGTGTGAAGGAGGACAAAAGGAATTACATCGAGGGGAAGTGTGAAGACCTCGAGAGTCACAAGCACAACTCCAAGGCAGCATTTGCAATTGTGAAAGAAATGAAAAAGAAAAGAATCCCAAGACTGGATGTAATTAATGATGACAATGGTAAAACACTGACGGAGAATAAAAACATCAAGGAAAGATGGGTGCAGTATAGTAGCAAGCTGTTTGCTGCGCAGGAACAAGTTGACACTCAGTAGGAGGAAAGTGATGAAATGGAGCCCCCTCCATTAAGATCAGAAGTGGAGCTTGCAATGAAACAACTGAAGGATGGCAAATCCCCTGGCTTTGACAACTTGACTTCCGAGATGTGGAAGGCTACAGGTGAAGAAGGTACTGACCTGATGTGGCGTCTCTGTTGCAATATCTGGAATAGTAGGGAGTGGCCTAAGGACTGGTGTAGAGCTGTTCTTATACCTTTGCCAAAGAATGGAGATCTGAAAGATTGTGCAAATCACCGAACGATCAGCTTGATTTGTCATGCAAGCAAAATACTTCTAAAGGTAATTAGCAGAAGAATGAAAATCAAACTGCAAGCCGAGATCTCAGATGAGCAAGTAGGGTTCCGTGAAGGTAGAGGGACAAGAGAACAAATCTTCAACATTCGAAACATAATAGAGAAATGCAGAGAACACAGACATCCCCTCTATATGTGCTTTATAGATTATAGCACAGCATTTGACTGTGTGAGCCACTCTCAATTGTGGAATACAATGGCAAAGATGGGGTTCCCAAGTCACATCATCGAACTGATCAAAAACCTCTATCATGACCAAGAAGCAACAGTGAGAACCAGTAACGTCAATACTGAGTGGTTTGGAATTGGTAGGGGAGTACGTCAAGGCTGCATACTGTCTCCTAACATTTTAAATATTTATTCTGAGGACATTATGAGAAATGATATAGAAGGATTCGATGGGGGAGTTAAGTTTGGAGGTAAAAAGATCACACACCTAAGGTATGCTGACGACACTACTCTCGTTCGCAGCAGCAGAGAAGAGCTGATTGATTTGTTGAATCGTATCAAACAGGCAAGTGAAGAGAAAGACCTTCTAAACACCAGAAAGACAAAAATAATGGTTGTCGATAGAGATGATAATAGCACTGACTTCACCGTAGCTGGAAATAAGATTGAAGTAGTAAATCGGTTTGAGTACTTGGGTTCAATCATCACTAACAAAGGAGAGAGCACCACAGACATAAGGAGAAGGTTGGCAATGGCAAGATCAACAGTACAGAATATGTCTCACATCTGTAAGAGCCGAGGCCTATCTCTCAGTCTGAAGGTTCGTCTGCTTCAAGCAACTTCTTTTCTATTGCGATTTACGGAAGTGAGTCCTGGGCCATGACAAGGAATGACAGAAAGAGAGTTGATGCCTTTGAAATGTGGTGCTACAGGAGGCTGTTGCAGATGTCATGGAAAGATAAAAAGACAAATTTTACCATCAGAAGGGGAATCATGGAAAGAAAACTTAACTATTTTGGGCACATTGTTAGGAGATCTGAAGGTGTTGATGAGCAAATACTGCAAGGAGCAGTCGAAGGAAAACGGGGTAGAGGTCCTCATCCAATATCTTGGACTGATGATATCAAGAAAGTGTCTGAACAAGGAATGAAAGGTGCAACACAAATGGCAGGTGAAAGAGTTGCATGGCGTGCACTCGTGAAGACCACAGCAGCGCTTTACAGCGCTACCTGAAGTTGATGATGAGCTTAAAATCTCCATGTTAAATTGAAACATTTATAAAATAAGTCACCTTTGCATTAAAAACTGTGAATATGTAAGATTTTGCTTTTTTAAGGAGTAAATCTATATTCTTATTGTTCATACCGGAATTAAATATTTTACTGAGGTATTCTTCAATGTATTATCTTTAAACTGGGCAAGATATATAGAAAGAAAAAAGAAATCACCCGAAAAGATTTTTGGCGCACTTTGGATCCTCCCTGGCCCACTCCGGAGGCCCACTGTGCGTCGCCGCGCCGCCGCCGCCTGTATTTTCTATAGAGATGCATAATCCTCTTATCTACATTGTTTTGGTGATGCTGCTCCTAGTCTTGACAATCGTCCGGGTCACTAGTGGCGATCTCTGCGTCATCCTTTTGTTTCCGGGAGGGGAGAGGGGATCCTTGTCCCTCCATCGAACATAAGGATGACACAATTTTTCATTCATTGTATTCAGGAGGGTAGCCTGATACACATACCTGACCAGTGTTGTCCCGAGTGTGGTGAGTGGCATTTTCTATTATTTATTTATTTATTTATTGTGGTATATATTAAAAAAAAACATTGTAAATGGCAGCCTAGCGGCTGAATTGAGTACGAATTACATTAATAATAAAACAAGAATACTGCTCAAAAGACAATAGTATTAAAAAGTCATTAAAAATAGTATATTCAGAACAAAACAATAAGTACACCTTAGATCAAAGAATATTGATTGTGGGATTACGGAAATGGGAAATTGATATGAAAAAATAAAGGTTTTATGAAATGACTTAAGCAATTCATAGGAAAAATATAATATTGAATAAAGTATGATTAGTGCTAAAAGAAGGAAAAAAATAATCTATTTTGCATTCTTCAAATTGGGCGTATTGACCTATGGGTGCAAGGTACATGTATATATATGGAGAACAACAGGGAAATATAATTCACCCACGTTGAATTGAGAGTGTAGTTATAGTTTCACTTTCCAAAGTTTGAAAAACATATTCAAAATATAACGCACTTTTGTTGCTGAGTATGATCGAGTATGATCATGATCACCACAGCGCTTGTAACAGAGTTGGAGTTATGTATAAGCACTAATTTTCCGTAAAGACTCGATTTAAAAAGACCCCAATTAGTCCGATACCCCATTGCCTGCTGCACACGACCCTACATTACAATGGCTGAGCAAGCCGGTGACGCAGTTCAAATGAGGGGCCGTGTGCAAGACTGAGACTTTGGCCCCGTCTTATAAATAGTCGATATCGATGTCAATTCGTTTGCGATTGATATTAATCTCAACTATGTAGTAAGAGATAGGAGTCTGCAAACTTGCGATTGATTTGGATCAATCAGAACTGTTCAAACTGACACAGACACAGCTACATCCTACCACGTAACCATGCTCTCCTGTATAAACCAGAGGTTTAATTATTAGTATATATATATTTTAAAGTTGACTCATTCTTATCACTTCTAAAGACCTACATGTCCACCCCATAGTTGGGTAGTTATAGGATTACTGGTTCAAAATGATACCATGTCAGGTATTC